>JANZYI010000004.1:1800000-2163336 GCA_033846785.1 Elsinoe necatrix
TTGCATGGCAAGTGCAAGAACAATAGAACCATTAGGATAGTTGAAGAGTGTGAACCGAAGTGCTCTTACATGGTTGTGCTTCAAATTCGTTCGAGAAACAAATGAACCAGAGTTGAGACAATATAGGGCGGAAGCATGGCAAAATCGACGAACTCTCTGCGCCTCGAATTGAGGCTGAATTTACGTTCAATTCTAAGCTGCATTGCCGAGTGCGTGACGTTGTCGAATCGTGAGCTGAGCAATTTTACCATACCCGCAATCAACGATGAGGCAAGGCTTCTCTGTTGCAAGGCGTAGCAATCAGATCGCGAAGAGTGATCGCTTCGGAGCACGCTTTCGCATACAGAAAAGTACAGGCATCAGGGGCAACGCGAGTACGAGTATCGTACAAATTTTGTGATGGTGTAGGGAAAAGCATGATGTTCGGCTCCAGTGCCCACAAGCATGGGGGACTCGCCGCAATCGCGCAGCACAGCGGTGGAGATCCCTGGAGCCAGCTCCGCTGCAAAAATCCAATAGGCCCAACGGACGCATGGCAAGTACCGCCGATCACGAAGAGGCTCGTGTACTGCATTTTCTCCGTTACCATGCTAGAGCGATCTGCTGTTGATCCCGAGAGCCACAGCATGACCGTAAGGACACACTGAATCTTCTTGATTTGGCGGAGAAAATGTGTACCGACGATCGAAATGTGCCTTTGATGTGCTCCGAGTCCTGGGAGTGGCCAAAACAGATCGATGCGTAGCTGATGGTCGTGATGACCCTTTCCCACGATGCAACAAATTGGCGCCGAGCGCGATAAGCAGAAGCCAGCCAGCGTCGCATGACTTTGCACTGCTACCAAACGGTGTCACATCGGATCAAGCCTAGACAGAGTTGCCAAATTTGCAATGCATAAACTTCAGCAATTTAGGCGAAAAGAGCCGATGACCGGCTCCCGGGAAAAATGGATTCGGACAAATAAACTTCTGCCTCATATAAGCATATTCCCTTTGTCGTGAAAAGAGCCGAAACCTTGATCAAGTGGCCTGCGCGAAACAAGTGGTAGCTGTCTGTTGGCGAGCTCCTAGGGGCCGACGTTGCAGACACCCGCAGATCGAGGAGACTCGACGGGAAGGGCCGCTCCTAGCGAGCAGGATAATGCGCCAAGGGATGTTCCTCTGTGGCTTTTTCTTTGCCGTGACGCCCTCACGCGTGTTCGGATTTGCTCGGCCGTCATCGGGGTGACATGATCAAAGGAGAACCACAGTGTGGTCACGAGGGTCCAGGAGTCGAACAGCCACTCTTCCACGGCCAGCATCAGCATACGCCAATTGGCCCATCGACTGTCGAATGCTGGGCGTGATCTTCGATGCCGTGATACTCCGGACAAAGGCGACGTTTGACGGCCACGGCATGACATTGGCGGGGGGCGCCACCTGTTGGGGATGAGAGATGAGAAGCTTTCTCGGTGCTCGGAGAAAGTGACACGTGGAGGATGATTTCTCTCATCGGCAGGGAAAGAACGGACGGACTTCTGCATGACAGCGATCAACACCCCAAAGTGACTTGCGAGTGACAAAATGCGTGTTGATCCTGCAGTCGTGTCATCACTCTTCGAGAGTCGTGGCCCATTGGAGGCAAGGGGGATGTTGACCTCGAAGGAAGCTGCGCGCCAATTCGGCACACCCCGCAGTACCAGCCGTGATTCCCATGCACCTGGTTGTTTTTCGGGAGCCATAAGAGCCAAGCTACCTTGTTCATTTGATGAGCGATACAGGTGACATAATGTATCGGTAACGGTAGACTGTTTGGACGTGCAGAGCAGCGGTTGTGTCTGCCAAGTGCATACACTCTGGCGACGTGCACTGTCCACGCCCAGGAAAGTCTGGACTTCAGTCAATACCTTACCTTACGCCGTCAAACGATGCAGCAAGAAACTTTGACGAGCCCGTTCGGCCGCCTGAGCATGGATGCGGCAGCGTCGCCTCGAATCACTGGTTTGAGAAAAGGCAGCCGCCCATCGAAACCAAAACTTGCGAATGAATTCCAGATGCGTCTCATGGTCAAAAAGTTGCCAAACGGCAGAGCAGACGGGATATCGCTCCTTGCTTTGTCAAGGGTGTGCCCCCGTCTGACCTTAGCCTGCTCGCGTTAGATTAGAATACGCACCTGGTCGGTGACAGGTACCGAAACGCAATCCACCACACCAGTAGAAGGCCTGACGCGCATATCCTGACGGATCGCACGTTTCTGCTACTAGTGTAGTAGCTCAATCAATTAAGCTATATGCATGTGCCAATCAACGCTCCGCGGAGCTGAACGTCGGAGGCGAACACTGGCAAAGCTGAACGTTGCAGGGAGGCGAGGAATGAACCCCTCAAAATACAATCTACCGATGCTGAATGGTAGTGCGGTATGCACCTGTTTCTATGTAACGACTGTTCCGCTTGCAGGCAACCCGGCGCTCTGTTGCCGGCCGTGCATCTTTGCATTATCTTGAATCGCTGTCGGCGGCGGCGTCTGGCCACTCACACCGTTGTGGTATATCCGAAAAAGCAGGAAAAGGAAGGAATCCGTACGGGGCAATGCGCCGACACGCCCTCGAGTGCTGTTCCGAGGAAGTTGCTGCCCGAATCACAGGCAGTGGTCTTTGAACCTTGAGGACTTGTCCCGCGAGCGAAGTTCTCACAACCCTCCACTAATTTATTTCAAGGTCAAAGAGGCTTCAAGCTGGTAGCGCTCGTGATGCGGAAGTGCTGAAATGAGCAAGTACGTCTTGCCCAGCGTGTTCATGAGATGTTAATGAAGTGCTGGGCTATTACAAAGTCCTGTTCGGAGGTGATAATGATCCTGGCAATTCGCCTCCCTCAACCCCGTAACGCGTGAAGATACTCCTTGGCATCAACCCCGTAAATCAGATCGTACTCGGTGCCGTAAGCTTTGATAAAGGAGTCCTTGCAACGCCAACCTTGATCGTCGATTAGCATGATGTTCTGCAGCGGATGTTCGTGGTTTTGGAAGAGAGATTGCAACTCGGTAAGTCGCTGGTCAACGTGGCTTAGTTGACCCTTGGCAAATGGCCAGACATGACCAATGGTCTTGATGATGGTGAAACCATCCATGACGGCAGTCAACAGACCTCGTAGATCTCTGAAGCTGCCGCCGGCACTAATAGTGTCGATCGCAATGTAGACTGCCGTGGCAAAGAAAGGTGAGATGAGATCCTGGAGAGATTGTCCTTCTGCCAAGTTCTGGCCAAAGGTGCACAACGTGTGGGCTAGCTGTAGTAGCTGATGTGCGCTGTGATTGGCCTGTTGAATATTCCTCGCTACTGTGTGACGATCCAACAATTGATGTCTCGCATACCGACAGGATCGCACCACAGCCGTGTGGTAAAGTGATGACATGGCGGTGACTATGCCAGTGACTTCATTCTGATTCGCTTTGCCGAGACTGAAGTCGCTGATGTGCAAGTCGGATGGCAATCCAGCGAACCATCTGCCTAGCTGTTCCTCTGTATTCCGATAGAAGATCTCATAGTCCCTGGCATACGAAGGGGATGTCCGGAACGAATTTGGCGTAATGAACTGATCGACGTATCCACTAATGCGGCAGACATTGAAGATGTATGCTGATGGCGAAGATGTCTCGTGACCGGGACTGCTCACGCCGAAAGGTGGTGTGATTGACGATTCGAAAAATGGAGCCCTCGAATTTGCACCGCTCTCGAAGTCGCGATCTGAGCAAGGTAGGCGCAGGTACACCATGTCGCTCGGGAGTGAGATGGAAGTATGTGCATATACTCCGGTCTGTCTGTCCAGTAGCAGTGCAGACCAGAAAGTTCTTCTCTTACACTCCGTCAATTGCTCGCGACTCATACCAAGGATGGCTGTCTCGGAATCGGTCGCTGCGCATCCAGTCTCCGTGTTCATACCCACCACCTTGAGGGTATGTATAGCTCCAGCACAAAACTCGGAAGCCAAAGCATCATGTCCTTTGGCATAATGGTATACGCACATCAGCATTCTCGCTTGCGACAAAGCAAGCCCGAATCTGCCCAATCGTGCGGCTATAGCGAGTGATGCCTTTTCTGCACAGTGCTGAGCAAAGACCGACTTGTCTTTGGAGATTGCTCCTCCGAGTGCCAGCATACTCAGCAGTACCATGCGTTCGTCGCTAGACTTCCGAGTATTCGTTGTCAACCACTTCCAGAACGTCTGCTTGGGGAACAATATGTTACATGTGTTGATCGACTGTGCGAAGAATGCGGTCACTAGTCGGATTGTCTCATCAGGACTTTGCTCGAAAGGGTCAACATCCCAACCAGAATTGTTCGGCACCCCAGATGCAGGAAAAATGTCACTCGAAGTATCAGAATCTGCCTTTGCCCTCGGTATCTCTTTATGCAGGTCATTATTGCTGTGCACTGTACAAGAGTTGTCCATCGTGGGGTTACTGAACTTTGGTCGCACCGAAAAGTTCCTGAGTGTGTCTCGCGGTGATGTAGATCCACCTTGCTCATCAGATCTACGTCGTTTGACTGGGTAATGGTTGCGGGCAGCGTCGCCGAAATTCGTCTCTGCAGGTGAATGCCTGTTTGGAGCTGGCGATAATGCTGGCAGACCAGGAGTGTTTGTAGAGGCCATGGGGTTTTCAGGATGTTGTTGTGTCGATGGCCTAAGAAATATCAGCTAAGGGGGCAGCAAACAAAGCTAACAACATACATGATGCAGTCCCGTTTCGACTTCTCGCACTGAAGGCATCGCGGATGTCGTGGCTCACAGCGAATCTTCTTCTCGCGGCAGTTTCTGTCCATCGTCAACATGTGAACTGTGATTATGCACCGAAGTCACGCACAAGCAGGCCTGCGCCAGCCGTTTTCTTGCCTTGCCGGCTTTGGTAGTTCCCCATAGAGGATTTACGACCTTGTTGTCAATTAGCTTGATCGAATGGGGTCATTCAACCAGTTCAACCTACTTCTCCGTCAATGACTGTGGGACAACTGTCACCATTGCTGAAGACGTAGCACAACCCCCGACCCGGGAAGTGCTGTTGACCCACGCACTCGATGTTGCTGGTTGAATAGGTTGAATTGGATCTGGCGGAGTCGCGTCTCTGCTCGTCTACTGCTTCGCCGTGGAAAGCAGCAATCGCGCTGCGATAGTCAGGAGGACCAGCCGGGATTGACAGTCTCGGTCCAGGTGGAGGGTAGACCTGAGGAGGGTGGAGATTTGGAGGGACTGTGTGACTAGCGTTGATGCCATAGAAGGAGTTGCTCGGCCGTGATGGTACATGCTCAGCTGAGAAGCTGGGCCGACCTGGCAGCGCTTGGGGTGGCCCTGGTTGCCATGACTGAGAGGGCGGGGCGAAGGTTGTGGGCGACGGAAAGCCTCCTGGATTCGATCGTCCTATGTTGCCCGTGAGTGATGGAAACCTGCCAGGAGTGGAAGTATCATGTCTGAGACTCGGTGACAAGAGTTCGTGCAGACCAGGGAGTGTTCGACTCGACGCATCCTTTCCGTTGACCGGATGGGACGCCGCCGATGTTGTAGACATGAGCCAGAATCAAAACTGTCGAGGCTGATAGACTCGAGTTATATCAATTGTCCAAGACCAGTAGCGAGGTCGACTTTGCCCAGTCAAGTGAGACTCCAATACATACGCAGATGGTCAAGTGTGATGTTGGAGATGATGGGGGCTGAAATGACAATGATGGGCATGCCTTACCCGCAGTACAGCACGGGCGACGTTCCTTCGTTCAAATGTGGTTGACAGGAATAAAAGAAGCAACAAAGCTTGCCAACCAGGAACCCAAAGATTGCCAAACGGCCTCCAGACAAGGTCCCGCGATGTGTGCAGCAACGTTGACGAGTAGGCGAGCAGGACGGCAACTTAAACTGACATCCGAGCTTAGTTTGCATGTAGCGGCTCGTCAGCTGAGGATTGTTTCGTTGGCGTAGGACGGGCAGAGGAATGGCGTATCTGGCTGTCCGAGGTGCGGCGCAACTGTGGACCCGGGATGAGAACAGGGCGTGGTGTGAGTGGAGGACTAGACAAGAAAATGGGCGGTACGGCAGGGGACTTTGATGTGTTTTCCAGCGATCTCTGGTTCAACGATCGATTCGAGAAGAGAGGCGAAAAAGCAGGGCCTGATGCCCGTGACCTGTCGACAAGGTGGTCTGAGCCGAAAGAGGGTGTAGCTGTCCGGCTTTGAAATTAACGAGCAATGATACGCGGGAGTGCGTTGATGGGTGCGGCAGGCGTGCGAACCGGTGTGATAGGCTAAGGTCCAGACATGAGCGGGCGGAGGGTCGATGAAGGGCGGAGGCAAAGGAGGTAAAGTGAAGATCTAGGCCGTGTTGAGGACGCAAAGGTGCTCGATGAGTGTGATGAGCATCAGGTACGGAGCAAGAGCGCAGCCGCGGACGATCCGCGATGGCCCAGGGGTACTTGCACAGTGACCTTTAGTTCTCCAACAGGCATAAGAAAACCAATTTGATGGAAATAATAATAATTTACTGAGAAAGGGTCGGCAGGCCGGCCTTACTTTGGCATATGCCGCGGGAACTGAGACCTCCCTCCCCACTGGTCGTGCAGATCGCCCAGCTACTTTGAAGTGTATGTGTGTACTAAATGGAGTCCAACCTTTCTAGAGTGCTCGTCGTTGCGCTGAAAAGGACATCCCGGGAGCGCCTCCTTTCTCGCACTCGACTCGACTGGCATTTGCCATCTGCCATGTCCTGCGTGGTATACTTCCAGGCAGACTTTCCCCCCACGCAGGTCCTGCCGATGCAACAGCGGTAAGTGCTTGGACGATACGGGGCCGACGATACGTTATCCAGCAAGACCTGTCGCGCGTCGTCCAGCTTCCGAGGAGCACGCTATTCAACGCCTGTAAGGCCCTTGGTCCTTGCTGCCGATCAATGATCTCGGCTGGTCACTCCGAAGGAGTCTCCTCGGGGCTGGCAAGATCCCATGCATGCTAGTGGTGTGGTGCGAGGCGTCTCCTGTGGAGAGCACGCCACCCTTTGTCAATTTACTCAAGGGCGGGTCAAGGCCGCGGCGCAGGCACTGGTTCGCTTCAGAGTTCACACGCCCAAGGGTAAGGGATTGTTCTGCCGATCTCCTGTCAATCCCATTCCTTGCGACTCTTAGACTTTGGACCGGTCCATGCACGACTCGCTACAACCAGCCTGACGCACATTTTTGCCGTGAGCTTAACCAAATTGACAACAGCCGAGACAGCTTCGGGATCTAATCTGATCAGCGCTTGGTCGAGCAAATCGCTTGCTTGCTTTCTCCTCGCTCGATGGTCAATTATTGCTCCGTTTCTGCTTATCATGCAACCTTCTCCACAAGAGCTCTCGTGGTTTGGACGGCTCAGCCACGTGTTGGATTGCGCCGCAGGGCCAGCACAGGAAGATTCGCTTGCACGCCTTCTGACTCGCAAGCCTTGGTTTTAGCGAGACAAGGTCTTGTCGCCTCTCGATGCCGATTGACCTCACTGCAGGGTTCTCCGAGTAGGTTCAACATCGGCTGGAGAGTTGGACTACTGTGCCACTAGACTCCATGGCGGAAATTGAGGGGCGTGGCGGATAGCGTTGCGTCGTCCTCTAATCCAATTAAGCTCTTGAACGAACACAACAGGCGTTGCGTAATCCTCGTAGACTTTGAAATGCGTTTCTCTTGGGAGAGTTCGATCCGGTGGGAAATCCTTTCACCTGCCCGGATATACCCCTCACGATTGCCAGAATCGTCCCTAACCGTGGAGATTGACATGGAAGCTGTCGAAATTGATCTTAGCAAGCTTATACTCTGGGATTTCTCTGCGGCAGGCCGTGCTGTCGGCCAAGCTCATGATAGACTACACAAGCGAGTGTCGTACACCAGCATTTGCTGTCGTGTTCGGCAAGGTTCCAGAGCCCGCCCGGCTCCAAGGGTCTCCAGGGCTGAGATAGATTAACCACCAGGTCGCGGTCGATTCCGGCCTTGCACATAGATGCAGACGACCACCGCTGTCCCTGAGCAACACATTATTCGATCTCCACCCGACTCCACCAGAGCTGGAGAAGGGACTGCCCTATGCCCATCTCGGACGCAAGTCGACCGAAAGAAAGCCGACACGATCTTCAGAGCCGTCCAACACCCGTGCCGCACCTCGCGACGGCAGGACGGCACTGGACTTGTACTGATTATAGTCGTGGCTTTGATCAATGTAGGAGCCCCGGCGATCGCGCGGCATAGTAGATTGACTACCGACATTACCCACGTCGTCATTCCCGCCCAACCACAGGTTGCAGAATAGCAACACCCTGGCGTGTTCCTTTGCGCGAGAGCCACCTTGCGGAGGGTGACCCCGTGCCACCGAGCCGTGTTATTGTATGAGACCTCTGCCGTGTCTGACGCCCAACCCCCTAGGACGTAGTCAATACCATCCAATATGAGGCTTCCATGGCTGACACATGACAGCTCCTTTCACTGCGTCTCCGTCCTACAGCGGGACATGTGGCGTCTGGTGGTCGTTCCCACTCACACTAGAAAGAAACATGGCTGAGACCGGAAGACTTCCGGATATAAAGAAGAATCCATTCAGGATCATTCGAATCATCGAGAAGAGATTCACTTGTTGACGCTCACGTTCGACCGACGCCGGACTGAACAGCGGTATCAGCATGCAAGCCGAAAAGGGATATGCAGTAGCATTCAAAGTCCCGGAACACAAGAAGCGTGCCGCACCTGCAGCCATAGCGGTGTGCCATGCCGCCACCATGCACATCATTGGTCTTGTAGTCAGGGCAATTGCAATTCCAGATTCCCATGAGGACGTGCATCATGCCTTTTGCTTCTTTCGTGGTCGTTGATCAACATCGGAAACAGAAGCATTCCTGTGGCCCACCAACTTGCGGATGTCGACGTTGACATCCTCTGGTTGCTCGTCCGGGTCCTCCATCTCGTCGTCGTCGTCGTCGTCTTCGAAGTCGTCGTCTGAGAGCTCCGCATTCTCCTGCGCCTGAGCTATATTCCGGTTAGACGGCTGCACCGGACGATACGATAGGATTGATGCAAAAGACGGCTTGACTTACTGAAATATCGGATTGCTCCAGGCCACAGGTCTTCCGCAATGACCGTTGCGAGCCCGTCACCATCTTCATGTGCTTCGACCTGGCTTTCCAGCTGATCCTCTTCCGGCAGCTCGATCTTTGCATTCTCCGCACCGTTCTTCACTCTCTCCCGTGTCGCCGACTCTTCAGCGATGGCTGCATCAGACTCCTCTTTGCTTACCCACCTGCGGGATGACACATATGCAAACCATGTGAAGAACGATGTGTTGTCACCATTCCAGTTCTCCGTGATTTTGGCCATGTGATCAAACTCTGGAAGATCACGCTTACGCATGTCACCTTTGCGTTGTCGTGCCTCCCACAATTTGATTGCTCCATCCATCAGACCTTTGGTGGGATCCTTGCCTTTCTTCCAGTGCACGCGCACAGGTTGAGATACCAACCCAGCCCAGCCGTCATTCGCCCGTCGCCACCAGAATCTCTTCTCCAAGGTGGTGTCCTCGAACCAATCGTTTTTGGAGAACTCAAATTTGATGCTGATACTGCGGGGTTCCACTGATGAGGAGCCGTTTATCGCATTGGAAGCTGCTGCCAGCTCGAAGCGATCGACCTCGATACCAGTGAGAGCTTCCGCAAAGATTTCTGAGTCCGATGGCTGGATGTAGCGGTCGATTTCAGGGGGAGCAGTTTCCAGAACGTGAGACCAGAATTTGGGGATCTTGGATATCACTCCTTTTCGCTTCTCGTAGATGTCCTTGCTAAGATAGTACTGCTTGCGAACTATGCCATATCAGCATGGATCTATAGTACAGGGCGTTGGACACACTGATTTCAACATCAAGTTCATCGAACTCTCGCTCGATATCAGCAAGCTCCTCATATGTGACAATCTCGGCAGCCTCTGCACTTGTGGTCGCCATGTCAGGTAGATGAGGTCCGATATATATCTCCAGAACAGAAATAGCTCTGTGATTTAGGAAATGATGTTGTGTGCTCGGATTACGAGTGGGCAGAGAATTGACTGGACGATGAAATGCAAATGCGGGACAACCACTTCACTTCTGAATGGCTCTACCAACGCTGTGTTTCCTCAGCTCAACACCCAGATTCGCCTTGCACGAATATTGCATAAGCCATATGATCGTGCAGTGAGTGTGACACCGAAGTCATTGAGGTCTGGGCACCAAGGATGTCTCATTCCTACCTGGAGATGCACAATGATTCACACTTCCATGAATCACATGTTCCGACATCCACAAGCAGGGCATACAACACTTCCTGCTAACCCGCTCTCCGTATCACGGTATCGGTGTATCGCCGCCATCAACGACCATGGGCGGTCATGCTTTTGACCAAGTAGATCCAAATGGTGAAGCACTTGTGACTATCTCCCGCCTCTCCATATCGGAGTACGAACAGTTGAAGTCTCGGATCTCCATCATTCTCAGGAAATTCTTCATACGGGTCGAAATTCCTCACGAAGCGCCAGAGAAATCAGACTATGGCGATCTCGACCTCCTCGTCCAGGAGCCGATTCACACACTCGCCACCGATAGCCTCAAATCAGAGCTGTCTGCAGTGGCAGCACGCACAAGCGGTCCTGTGACCAACTTTGCCGTCCCAGTGATGCATACCGAGAAGCTCGCTCAGGTAGATGTCCACGTCTGCGATGGCAACATCGATTGGCTTACCTTCCACCACGCCTACGGAGACATCTGGCAGATCCTAGGCACCATTATCAGGCGGTACGGACTCACGGCCAACGACAAGGGCCTCTTCGTGCGTATCAAAGCATGTGAGGATCGCGACTGGCAAAAGTCAATGATCTTCCTTACTCAAGATCCTGCAGCCGTGCTTCGCTTTCTCGGGCTAGAGTACAGTGACTTCGAGGCTGGCTTCCAAAAGCTGCAAGCTGCGTTCGAGTGGCTTGCACGATGCAGACTCCTGGACCCCAAAGCCTTCAGGGAGACGGCGAATGAGCTCCGCCAGCGGAACATCAAGACCAGACCGATGTTTCGTGGCTTTGTCGAGGACTTTATCCCCCAGCTACCAGAGCCAGACTCGCTACCGTCTAGAGGTGAGGTATTGCTTCAAGCCCTGGAAACCTTTGAGAAGCAGGAGGAGTTCACGGAGAAGCACGCCACTATCATAGCTGAGAACTTGGAGATCAGAGCCAACGCTCAGCTCGTGGAAGCACTCAGACCGGATGGCGAAGCTGTCTCTAAGAACTTGAACAGGAATATCAACATGGTCATTCGTGCTATCAAGCGGTGGACAAGACTAGTGGACGGAGAATTGCAACTGCGTACAGAGCCGGAGATGCTGGTGTCGGAGCAAATCAAGCTTCGGGAACTACTTGACGAGGAAGAGAACGTGGTGGGCAAGCATCGGGCTTGGGTGACGGAGCACTTTGAGGGACTCAAGTCACTCGAGAAGCGGCGCATGAAAGAAGCGAAAGAGGCGAGACAGGGACCGAGCGGCAAGGATGAGGAGGACTGAGCGGCAAGGATGAGGAGGACTGAGCGGCAAGGATGAGGAGGACTGAGCGGCAAGGATGAGGAGGACTGAGCGGCAAGGATGAGGAGGACTGAGCGGCAAGGATGAGCAGGACTGAGCGCTGCACGGTTAGCCATACTCTATTGCAGATCAACGTATTAGCGATATAGCCAATTCTAGATACCCACGATCTGAATTTGAATGTTCATGAGATTCGTGTTTCTATATACATGTGCTAGAGAGTGGATATACCCAACAATGCCCAAACGCCGATCAATGATATACTCACAGTCTGTTCTCGAACGACGGATCAATACTCAACCCCAGAACCACCCCTTCTTCTTCTGCTCCGGCTTCTCCTGCTTTCCAGTATCGACTGTCTTGCCATGGTATCCTTTCCATTCCTCGCCACCGTGTGCATGAGTCGTTGAAACCGTCTCGGTCATCTGCTCGCTACCGTCCGCGAATCTCTTCTTGAGAACGACCTTTGTCGTAATGGTCCCGTCCGGCAGCGTCGTCTTCTCCGTAGTCGAGAGCGTAGACAGAATCTTCGACCTGCTCACGTCCTGCTCCGTGATCTGCTGCTGAGCTTCACGCTGCTGCTGCTGCTGCTGCTGTGGCGGGGCCGGACGAGCAGGACGCTGCTTGATTTGCGGCATTTCCCTTCCGTTCGCCTTGCCCAGGAATTGCTCATAGGCATCCAGCTCCGTCTCTGACTTTGCGAACCTGTCCGCCTCCTTCTGTACGCTCCTCAACTGCTCCTCTCTCTCGTCCCCGTCAAACCATCCCACCTCCCTCACCAACCCCCAAAAGTCCTTTCTAGCAGGCGCATACCCTACTTCCTCTTCACCCTTGACCAACCCTTTCCAAACCCTGTCCATTACTCCCTTATCCGGCAACCTATACAAGCCCGGAAGCAAAGGCGGCACAACACCCCTACACATCAGCCCCAGCATCCAATCCCTCCCCGTCTGCGCCCATGCCCCATACAGCCTCTGATCCTCTCTCTGTCCCGTCCAGGCTTCTCTAGCCCGCTGCTCCGTTCCCAGCCCAGCACACATCAGATCCTCGAACGCAGCGCGCCACATGCTCCCCTGCTGATGTAGATGCGGATCTGTCTCGCATTGCACCGGGCTATACCTGCTCTTCAAGAACCATTCTGTGCTCAACCACACTGGGCCCAGTGCTTGCTCGTCGAAGAAATCAAAGGGGTAGGGAGGCGCAGTTTCCGTGTCTCGGAATAGCTCGAGGATACGACCAGGGGCGACGCCGGCCGCTGCGAGTTCGTTGCGGGACTGGATGAGGAGGGCGCGTGCGTGTGCGATTGCTTCTGGGGAGGCAGGAGCGGAGGGGGAGAGTGGGGGCTCGAAGTGCTGCGACATGAAGGCTAGTGGTTGCTTGGCTCGGGAAGCGAAGGAGTCGTCCGACCACCGAGAGGAGGAACCGCGCTCTTCCAGGTGTGAAAGAAGGGAGGGGACGGTGGAAAGGCCAGTGGCGAGCAGGCGGAACTGTTCGTCTGCGAAGCGGCGGAAAGCGATGAAAGGATTTGACTCGGGGTCGTCGTGGGAGTGTTGCTGAGGGTCGGAAGAGAGAGTGTAGGGTTTGACTGGGATATCGGCCGAGGAGGACGTGGTGGTTTGGTCTTTACGTGGCTGCGGGGTACTGGTAGAGGCGTCGAACGGCCAAACCATGTTGCTTCAAGATGTTGGTTCGTTGTTCAAGTTTCCGATGCCGCGATGATGACCTATGTGACGGAGAAAGGCCAACTCTGATGTCTTTGAGAATGGAATAACGGTGATACAGAGGAAAGAGGATGACTGAAGATGACAAGACCCTCTCGAGGGCGGGGATCGGAGACGCTGGCGCTAAGATCTGGAAGCTATGGCCCTCGATGCGTTTCAGGCATGTGATTGGGTACGGAGCGACGACATGAATCATGAATCGTCTCTGTCCTCCTCAGACGCACTCGGTTTGCTTCATGTTATTAGACATGTATAGCTCAGTGAAGCTTCCAAGCTTATTGTTTTCCTTGTCACATCCACGAATGGCCCTGCCACAGGCTGCAAGCGTTCTTCTGCAAGGAATTAGTTCAGCCGTCCAATGCTACATGCCAGGCTCAGCATGATGCTTCTCCAAAATATCTGACGATCGGATATCTCAATCGGGTATGCTTATTTGTCAAGAGAGATAATTGCTGATTGATTCATTGTAACTTTTTCAACTCTCCAATCAACCAGTCCTTCGACTGTACTGCTTCGGGTATACCATACATGAATGCCAGAGGTAAGCAGTGCATCTGCTTCTCCCAATGCAACCAAGCACCTTGAATATTATGTTTCCGAGCGGTATCTCGGAAAAGCAGCGCACTGGGGGTCAAGATATCCCATCCACCTGTAAATCCAATCACCCTGACGCCTGCTTTGCTAAGAACACTCGGGTCTGCCGTCACGGGAGATATCCAAGGTTGAGCCGGATCTTCCATTTGGACCCATGTCTTAGCTTCGTTGTCGTGCGACTCTACAGTAAGCACGGGATCCTTCCGTGACACGGCTTGAATCGTGCCGTCTTTCTTCGTCGGTCTCAAGTCGACCGCTGGGGAGATGAGGAGAAGCGCGTGTGGTTTTGGCACATCGATGTCGTCCAGTAGCGTCTGTAGAGCTAGGCACAGGGCAAGGTTCCCGCCCGAGCTATCACCTGCAATTATCACCCGCTCGCCTGCCTGGCCCGACGTTCGCAGGGCGGCTCTGTACCAATCTGTCAGGGTTGGGAATGTGAAAGCGGCGGGAGAGCTGGGTGCAAGGGGCGGGCTGATAAGCGTCACGCTAAGCCCAGGTACCTTTCGCACAAGTTCGGCACAGAACTTCCAATGCTGGGATGAAGGCGGCATCTGCCATCCACCACCAGCGAAGTAGTACATACGGAGTCTTCTGGCATTAGACTCGGGGCTGGGGGCGGCATCCTCGTTGTCATACAGGTCGTAGACAAAAACATCTCCGTCTTTCCGTTCCCTGATTGCAACAGAGCGGGCAACACCCTTGTGGGGTGTCAGCTTCGGCGATCCAGCAGGAAAGGTTTTCTTCGGGGAGACGAGACGAGGTCTGAAAGGTCGCAGGATTGTTTGAAGAATCAACGAAAACGTACTTTGAGTCTGCCTGTGGTCGATCTCCATGTCGGGAGAACGACGTGCAGGCCGGCTCCGCGAAGATGATTGCTCGATGATCTGATCTTGGAAATTTAGTAAAGACCTGCTGTTTCCTCCTTATCTTATGGTGGCATCCCGTTCATCGATGAAAACACCGAACATTGCCGAAGGTGTTCCTACATGAGCGCTTAGACTGAAGACGCTACGGCTCACAGATATGTGGCTAATTTTGACTGTTCGCAACTGAGTGGTCAATTGCTCAAGTGTAGGATGGCCATCGTAAGCAGATCTGCAAGCACTCTCCGGGATTGTCATATGGTACTTATCAGACATTGTCCGTGTCAACAATGACGGAGGAAATGCCTTGAAGCCTGAGGGACATCTTGTGATTCTCAGACAGTGACGTCACATGCGGGCATCGAACGAGTGGGCCGCGGGACAGGTGTGGCAGAAGTTCCTTCGTCTTCTTCACTACCGCACATGCCACAGACCTCGCCTGATCATATCGATCTCGGGTGTAACCATCGTCGACCTCCTCCAGCACTGTGGACAAGTTGGAGATAATCCCGCCGCTGAACTTCTGCTCTGTGCGTCTCAACTTGCAACAATTGACCTCCAGAGTCGGCAGCTCCACTTTTCCAAGATCCTTCGTTTCATATGATCACATGTTAACGAGGATATTACGTCGATCTGCTCCAACTTTCCTCTCGACCACAACTTGACCAACATAATATCGTCATTACGCAACAACATGTCAGCAGCAGACGCGTCTCCCACCGGTGGAGAGAAGAAGCCCAAGGGTGAGTTCCGGGAAGCATCAATGGCATACATGCATAGCTCACATGCGACATGCAGGTATCCTCAAGAACTCTGGTCATCATGTATCTCCGGACTTACGCACATCTCCTACCATGGAAGATGCTCCGGCGGCCAGGCCGGATCTTAATAGAGAATTGTCAGAGAAGGAAATTGTCCAAATGAACACGAATATCAACGCTGGCGGACACCGAAGGAATTCTTCCAACCCCCGTGGATCTGTTTCGCGAAGACAATCAGGCACTGAAGGACCTGAAGCTATCTCGCCAAGGTTGCGCTGGGATGAGGCCAACCTCTATCTCAATGAAGGACAAATGGGAGGAAAGATGAAGATTGATGAACCAAAGACACCATATGCTGGGCAGTACGATCCGGAGGAGGACGACGACGAGGACATGCCTGCTATCGACCCTTCAGATGTTGCCGTGGACGAGCTGGAGATGGCAAACGCCAAGAGGAAGAAGCAGCCCAAGACCGACGAAATTCCAGGACTCGATCTCGGTGAGCCAGAAATGGACACTCTTGAGCGACCGCCTTCAGAGGGGGAGAGACGAGTTGTCCTCGATCCGGATCATATGGATGTGGACGGAGCCAGGCATGGTGAAGTGCCTGCCGACATGCCAAACGAGGAGCGAGAAAAGCATCGCAAATTCGAGGAGATGCGGAAGAAGCATTATGAGATGAGAAACGTCAAGGACCTGCTAGGGTAATCATCAGATTGGTTGACTCGCATAAGTTCAAACTGACCATATTCTAGACATCCAGAGGAGCTCGACGGAAATGAGGATGGGCAGTGATTGCTCAGACTGCTAGATAACGACCTGAATACGGCCTGCACTTTGCTTTTCCGGGAATATCATCCCCATGGCACTCACAACCAACTGTCAGAAACAAACGTCTAATTCAGCTATCGCATTCGCTGCCTCTATGCGAGCTAATACCCAAATAGGTGCTAGAAGGCATATTACATAATTACCACGAATGAGAACCTCATCAATCCGGTGCATGAATGTTCTTCTAAATATTTCATGCCGGATTTGCTTTCAATCCAATCTGTACACGGAGTCTTTCCCTCTTCTCTTCTTCTTTGCCTGTCCTATCAGCCTCCAAGCCGCTAAGAATGGCGTCAATCACAGTGACTATATCCTGTTAGCTGCATCTCGATGACAGTCCATTGTACTAACCACTGAGCTTGCCTATATCTTTGGGAGTAGCAGGGAACTTATCGATGGCCTTGCCAGTCTTCAAGCTGAGTAGTGGGTGCAATTTCTCATCTGCAGAGACCAATTGACTGTTTGCGACGCGCGCGACATTGTTTGCATTACTATGGGAATCTCTCAGTCGCTGCTCCGTCTCGACCGTGCTCAAATGGTACTGAGTTGCTAGAACTCACACGGTCTTTGTCTTTGTCTCAAGCTTCTTCAGAGCTTCAACAGGATCTTCTTTCGCAGCCGCAGATGTGCTGGCCACAGAGGGAGCCTTGGATGTGGCCTTTGCAGGCGTCGAGATCTTCACAGGGTTAGACATAGTTGCTCAGGGATGAAAAGGCGAGAAGTGTAGAGACAAGGAAACCACCAGGCGGCGCGTTGTCAACTTTATCCAATCTAACTACCTGCCAGATGACAGGGATTTCATAGTCTTACAGCTCAAAAAATGCTCTGACGTCGGCTCATTGTGGGAACCAGGAACCAACCTTGGAAGAATGCAAGACGGGGACAAGTGAGATGGAGTGGATGAAGTAATGATGAACGAAAGCCACACGAATGTGGCTTGCTGCCGTTCAGCCCCCAATCAACGAGGTCAGGGTCCCAAATCATGGAAGCTCGAGCTCGCTCCGGCAACAGCATCCGCTCGTTCGGCCTAGCAACCACCCGGTTCATTCACGAGCAGCTCATCTTGCGACACGATCTGTTGAAGACTGTCCTCTTCGACCAAATCCCCCATACCATCCTTCACCCTCAATATTGCTAAACAATACATATCTACATCTCAGCACTTGCATGTATCCAGACATGGTCAAGAATCTGTCCCGCAAGAGCTCGGCAGTATTCCAGTCGTCGGTACAAGACCCTCTACCGCCACTCCCACCACAAGCTGCTTCGCTGAGATCCGGCTTCAACTTTGCAGAAATGCCGACCGAGACGAGGCCGCAAGTCAGCCAGGAAGAGCTGGATAGCATGTACGATTACATGCGACGACGTCTTGAGCAGACCCGCATTACTGAGGTCGACCGTATCGCTCCAGCGCCAAAAGAGACAACACCTTTGGAATATCGGAGACAGCTCGAGCTTGCGCACCAGAGAAGTCACCGCTTCCTCCGTGACGAGCAAGCGAGGCTTGACGCTCTACTCGAGGACGTCAAAGCCCAACAGATACCGCTCCCGGCCAACACTAGACAGAACACCCGTATCGGCAGCTCAGACCCTGCAGCCTATGCGAAGCCATTCTGTGACTACTTGACTGACAATCCTACCATTTTCCATGCTGTAGACGCCGTTGCCAAAGATCTCGAAGACAACGGGTTCACGAAGCTGTCCGAGCGGAAAGAGTGGGACATTGAGGCTGGGGGCAAGTACTACGTGGAGCGTAACGGAAGCGGCTTGATCGCATTCGTTGTCGGCTCCAACTACAAGTCCGGAAACGGCGCTGCTATCATCGCTGGTCACGTTGACGCACTTACTGCAAAGCTCAAGCCTGTCAGCAATGTCCCCAACAAAGCTGGCTTCACTCAATTGGGAGTTGCGCCATACGCGGGTGCTCTCAATCGCACTTGGTGGGATCGTGACCTGGGTATCGGAGGTCGCGTGCTGGTCAGGGAAGGCTCGAAGATTGTGTCCAAACTTGTTAGGCTCGACCACCCAATCGCTCGTATTCCCACACTGGCTCCTCATTTCGGAGCACCATCTGCTGGTCCCTTCAACCCGGAGACTCAAATGGTACCAATCATCGGTCTCGAATCTGCCGACACAAGTGCAGCGTCTTCAATCAAGCCGGGAACATTTGCTGCCACCCAGCCTCCACGCCTAGTCAAGGCGATTGCACGTGAGCTCGGCATCAGCGAATCGGAGTATCACAACATTGTCAACTGGGAGCTTGAGCTATATGATTACCAGCCAGCGACGGTCGGCGGACTTGACAAGGAGCTCATCTTTGCTGGTCGTATTGACGATAAGCTCTGCTCTTGGGCTGCAATTCAGGCTTTGCTGAACTCAGCTGATCAATCCTCATCTGGCATCATCAAGGTCGTCGGACTCTTCGACGACGAGGAAATTGGATCGCTTCTCCGCCAAGGTGCTCGTGGCAACTTCTTACCCGCGACGATCGAGCGTGTCGTATCTTCGCTGGCAGACCATACTCCTTCCTCAGACCTGCTCGGACGTACCTTTGCCAACTCATTCCTTGTCTCGTCCGATGTCACACACGCCGTCAATCCCAACTTCCTCAATGTCTACTTGGAGAATCATGCACCACAGCTCAACGTTGGCGTTGCCATCTCTGCCGACTCTAATGGCCACATGACTACTGACGCGGTCAGTACAGCTCTTTTCGAGGAGTGTGCTAAGCGCGTCGGTGCAAAGACACAGCTGTTCCAGATCAGGAACGACAGCAGAAGTGGTGGAACTGTAGGACCCATGCTGAGCAGCGCGACCGGAGTCAGGGCCATCGACGTTGGCATTCCTCAATTGAGCATGCACAGCATCAGAGCGACAACTGGCAGTCTCGACCCTGGTCTTGGTGTAAAGGCGTTTCAGGGATTCTTGGATCATTTCGAGAGCGTCGACAAGGAATTTCAGTAGACTTGGACGCAACAGATGTACAGACATGATAGATGTCGGTGGAGTTCAGCGTAGCATAGCGATGTGTATGAATGCAAGAGATCTTGTGCAGATCTGATCAAAGTCTACTACTCATGGTTCATGCATGATCTACCGGGTATATGGACCAATCCACTGGCCCCCTGTGCTGTCAGAATCGAATTTTCGTGATCTGTGATATCAAAATGACCGCCAGGGACATGGAGATCATGCACAGTCATGTCATGGAGCGCACCCCGGCAATCCTTCAGACGTTTGCACGACCCATTTCCGGTCCGTTCGTTGCTGGACGCAATCAGCTTTGCAGCGAACCTAGAGAACCCGTTCGTTTTTCCTTCTCGACACATTCAACGGCGCGGGAGCATCTCTTGTTTTGCCCATCTGTCCAAGTCAGCAACATCGCAAATGCGACGATTCGAACATGCCCAAGGTCGACACGAGCAGACCCTATTCCAAGGAGACCAATCGGGATGCGCGCGGGCCTGACATGGATCCAAGGGAAACCCAATCCAGATCAACAAAACAACATGTTTCATCTCAAACAACTAGACAAATTTCCGGTGTACAGGAAGTCCAGGCCATTCTCCATGCTGGACGAAGGAGTTCTGCGCCCATGACAGAGGAGAGCAGCAGTCTGAACGAGACTGCCCAAGATCACAACGATGGTCCGATGATGGGTCCTCCTGAACTGTCTGCTGCGGATCTGAGGAAGCAGAAGCGGTTTACCTTGACACTGCCAATTACCACGAACTTGAACCAATTTGCTCCATCTGGACCTACATCGCCTACCAGATCGATTGCGCCGAGTATCACGCCTTCAGAAGATACCACGAGACCTACCACACCTTCGGAGCCGAACTTTCTTACTGCACTGGCAGCACAAGAACGACGTGTTCTCGAATTGAAAGAAGAGCTAGCCAAGGCAGAACAGGTGTTACAGAAACTAAAAAAGGAATGGGCAATACATGAAGTGCACAAGAAGAGACAGGACATTCGCGACAGCCGCAGGTCACGCAACCCAAAGCATGCCACCCAAGCCAGCTCCGCTGCGTCGATCAAGTCGGATGACAGTGACGCACAGTCAGACATGGCAGCAAGAGAGGCGGAGAAGCGAAGAGCTATGCACTATCAAGCCAAGACGTCTCAGCGAAAGGTGTTTTCTGGATCAAAACATGCCCGGGCGCTATCGCTTTTGTCACCAGATCCCCAGGAAGGAGCCTTCCCTGCGGCGGTCCCAAGAGACGCAGAACCGGCTGCCACAGCCCCGTTGGTGGCACAGGACGGTATTGAGCCTCATTCATTAAGAGCTGTGCCCCATCAACGTACTGTCAGCGGAGAGATGCAGCGATCAAGATCCAACTATGGACCGGATGGTGAGATTGACATTCCACGAGAAGTACTCATGCGAGCCGGGCGCCAGATGGCATCAGATTTCAAGGATGGTCTGTGGACTTTCCTGGAAGACTTACGGCAGGTGACTGTCGGGGAAGAGGCAGCAGCGACTACAACTACGACGCGGCCACGACCTCAAAGACCCGACGTCAACGTCAGGATGCCACAAGCGAAGACTGCACAACCCGACAAGCGATCAAAGGTGGTGACGTCCTCTCCTGGACGAGTGCAGAAGTCGAAGCGTATCCCACCTTCAACACGGCGTGGCAATGGTCAAGCTGAGTCTGCCGACGAAGGGTCCCCAAAAGACAGCGCTGTTGGGTTCGACGAACCGGACAGCACCGGCAAGAGTCTTGTCGATGTGGATGTCACGGCATCTCCGACTGCAAAGAAGACACCTCGGAGACGGTCCCTCATAAAACCTGATGCACGCAAATCACCAAATGGACCGGACGACGCTGATGCTTGGGACAATTGGGACTCTCCTCAGACAGCACAGAAGCTTTTGAAATCAGAGCAATTACAGACGAGAGACGACGAGGCGGTGTCATTCGAGCAAGGGTAGGTCTCCTTCTCCCTCCACCCGCCGTATGTTTCTGACACTCACAGACGCTCTGACTTCAAGGAGCTACTCGATGCAGCAGACGAGAGGGCTGGACGGCG
The DNA here is from genome assembly GCA_033846785.1 of Elsinoe necatrix. Taxonomy (NCBI): domain Eukaryota; kingdom Fungi; phylum Ascomycota; class Dothideomycetes; order Myriangiales; family Elsinoaceae; genus Elsinoe; species Elsinoe necatrix. Next base: position 1,821,369 of record JANZYI010000004.1, read on the forward strand.
AGAGCCTATTCCGTGGCCAACACTTACAAAGCTACCGAGTAATCTCAAGCGGACGGCAAGTCATCTCATGAGCGAGTGGGAAAAGTCACTGGCACCACTGCCCGAGATGAAGCATGCACCACATCCAGAAGACCATTACTTTGACGGTATGACGACTGTCAGTGTGAAGAAGATGGACTAAGTACGGCCCGCTGCGATGGGTTCAGACTCTTAGCAACCGGGATGCAGGTCGAAAGAGGGACTGATCATTTCTTGTAGATATGGCAATTCATGTTGGATATGAATGTATGGTTAATGTCCTGGGTACTTGCGGTCGATGGATGGTCACTAGGTCCGCCGCCCCTGTCTTGTGACCACTCATTCACGTGCGATGGTGGGGCAGATAAGCCGAAACACGTGACGCACCTGTCTTCTCCGACATTTGTGACGAGCTGTGTATCATGGAAACTGAACTGTCATTGTCGTGAGCATGTGATGTCGCATGTGCAACTTGGAAGAATGTGTGTAACAGGCAGATGTAAGATCAATATGGCTACCTGACAGTCTGCTCCTGCCTGTAATGTGCCAGCAGCGTCATTCGGGCATCCCCAAGTCTCCATCCCGCTGGCCAGTGCGTGCTCCATGATAGCGGAACTCTAAACACTCCTCCGTCTTGAAGCCTCTCCACCATGTTAAGCTCCCAGAGCGTCCACAACTCTCTCAACACCATTCAAACCATCACGAACGGCCTGTACTATATTCATCAAGCATCCGTGCCAGGAAAAGCAAGCAGCGTCCCGCTTCCAACACGCTTCCTTCCTGCCATCTCCGACGTCCACCTACCATACAGGTCCAACACCATCCGAGCCACCTCACCTGCCTCTCGCTCCAATCTGTCATTATTACAACTCCCAGCTTGGTCTTTCCGATTCTCCTCCATCGTTCACTATCACCACTTGGTCTTGAAGCCAAGCACCTTCCCGCATCGCGAAACCTCCCGCCGTCCAAGTCTCCGGCCTTGACGGTCTGGTAGACGCTTCCAGGGCAGGCAAACAGCCAGCAGGCTGGCCGACGAGACACCCTCGTCCATCCCTCCCCTAGCCACCACCGACAGTCCCATCAATCCCACAGCACAACGTACACAACAATCTCCCACTACCCTCTCTCAACCCCGAGGCGTCAAACGCTCACGCCATTCGGACCCCCACTCCGCCATAGAAGGCTACCCATCTACTTCTTCCACCGTTCCCCCCTCTAAGCGACAGAGGGGCGGCGAACACGATCCCGACGCCCAGATCATGCGATTAGAAGGCCAAGGCCAGTCCCGCTCGCCTCCCCAGAACAACGGGGCCATCTCGAATGGGAGCCGCGATAGTAATGGAATTCCGCAGCACAAGAGCAGTCAGCCGAACGGGTCGGGTACGAATGGAGACAGTAATGGACATGTACCTGCGATACGCCCGACGGGAAACTTCCACGGGCACGACAGGGAAGAGGTGACAAGGATATTGATCCAGAGTTTGACAGATTTGGGGTACCATGGCGCGGCGGGCATGCTGAGTCGGGAAAGCGGTTTTGAGCTGGAGAATACCTCGGTTGCAGCCTTCAGATTGGCCATTCAGGAAGGGGAGTGGAGCGAGGCGGAGGGATTGCTGTTCGGTCGGAGACCAGAGAGTGATGGCGGCGTGGGATTGAAAGGAAACATTCACAATGGGGACGAGCTGGCATGGTTGAGAAGAGGGGGAGCTGTTGGAGACGGCAATCTGCCTGTGCTGCCGCTGGCCGAGGGAGCGGATCAGGAGGAGATGCTGTTCTTGATCAGGCAGCAGAAGTATTTGGAATTGCTCGAGCAGAGAGATCTGGCGACGGCATTATCGGTGCTGAGAAGGGAGATCACGCCTCTACATCGAGATACAGCAAGGTTACATACACTCACGAGGTGAGTAGAGCTGATTTGCTGATAGGGGAGTGCTTGCTGACTTCTGCTTCCAGTCTCATGATGTGTCCGACAGCTGATGAGCTTCGGCATCTGGCGAGATGGGATGGAGCAAATGGTGACTCGAGAAATCAGCTATTATCTGACTTGTCGTGTAGGTCTGCTTGACTACCGTTTCGACGTCTTACTGACATGTTCCAGCGTCAATAGCACCATCAGTCATGATCCCAGAGCACAGGCTGGCGGTCCTCTTCAAGCACATTCAGGATAGTCAGGCTCTCAATTGCTTATATCATAACACGACAGCTGTTCCGAGCTTATATCACGACCACGTCTGCGATCGAGACGACTTTCCCATGGACCTTCTCACAGAACTGCGAGATCATCATGACGAGGTCTGGTACATTGCATTTTCTCCTAAAGGCAGCTATCTCGCTACGGCGTCTGCCGACAGCCACATCTATATCTACAACACTGCCAGCTGGCGGCTGGTGCATAGGCTCAACGAGACCCACGCCAATGCCGAAGTTTCCGGAGTGGTCTCGATTGCCTGGTCTCCTGACGAGAAGTACCTTCTATCCTGCTCAAGAGGCAATCAACTCACGGTCTACGACATTCAAGAATCTGGACGCCGAGTATCAACATTCACGAATTACACGTATCCAGTGACGGCTGCAGCATGGCTACCGGATGGTCAACACTTTGTTGTCGGAAGTCAAGACATCGAGCGAGCCTTAGTACAGTATCGACTTGGCGACTTGAGTCCGATGCACGAGTATACGTCCCGAGAGCAAAAGACACGAATTCACGATCTGGCGGTAAGCGCAAATGGCAGGCGTATGATTGCCATCTCGAACGAAAAGAGAATCATGACTTGGGATCTATCAACGCCTACTAAGACACTCTTATCGGATACAACCATGGATGATGTGCCACAGAGTGTCTCGGTCTGTGCGGACGGCTCACAGATGCTTGTAGGCATGAAAGGTCACAAGTTATACCTTCTAGACACGGACACAGGAGAGTTTGTACAAAGCTATTCCGGACAGGTTACGGACCAATATGTCATCCGAGCCAGATTCGGTGGTGCTGGGGAGGGATTTGTGATTAGCGGATCCGAAGGTACGTCACAGAGAGCAGTAGAAAGACAGTCGGAAGCGCTGACCAATTTAGATTCTCGCGTGGTCATCTGGCGGAAACAGAGCGCTGTCCAAGTTGCCTCACTTGATTGCCATGCTCCTGGTCCGGTCAACGCGGTTGCATGGCACCCCTCGAATGTCCAGATCTTTGCCACTGCTGGCGATGACAGACGTGTCAAGATGTAAGCTGCGCAGTCCCTGTCTGAATCCAGAATGATACTAATGTTTATAGTTGGGCATCCGCAAACGTAATCAAAGCATACGGCTCCTCCGTCCGTAATTTATTGAGCTCTCTCTCTGCTGGCCCAAGAGGCATCCTTCGCCATGACTCGGATGATGATATGGGACGGTAGAACCAATATTTGTATAACCCCGAAACAGACGTATTATTACCAACAGACGAGGACATTAATGGATACGATGGCACCTCTGATCACCGTGCAGCAGTGCAGTCAGCTGGTCTCGAGAGAATGTCTCGCACGAACAACTCTGCTACCTTTGTGCATAATGACGAAACGACTACGCGGAGCTCACGTAGTCGTGGAGCATCCTCGTTACCTGGAGAGCGTACCTTGTATGGATACGCGGGCCGTGTCAGAAATGTCGACATTCTACGGGGAGTGTACGTCGACACCCTCCCAGCATCAGCCTCCCAGCATGTGGACCAGGCGAGAGGCTACATGGGCAGTAACGCTCGAACAAGCAGGCACACCGCCCATGAAACTCCATTGCCGACGTTGCAGACGTCTGGGCCACCAAGAGCCAATCACGAAGTCACATCTGACAGAATATCACCATCGACTCTTCTGGACTTTGACAACATCGGTCGACCGATCCTCATGTATGCCGATACGCCGAGGCTGACGACTGGCACGCTCCGGTCTACAATATCCCACGCCCAGACGGCGACGGGTCAACACCCTCAGGATCAGCCTCTACCATGGACCAGATTCGCATCTGACATCTCACGTACACCATCTCCAGCAACGCCCAGGAACAGAGCAGTAGGTGCCACTCATACCAGCAGGAGCAGACGAAGAGCATCGTCTGCTACGCCACTATTTACGGACGACGAAAGACAAGCATTCGCAACGTTCGCGTCTGCCCAGACTTTGAGCCCGTTCAGCACCATGAATGCCCGTATACGAGCACAGATACCAACGGAGATTCTTGCGCCACATGGTGCAATGCATAGCTCTGTACGACCGCCACCCGAGGTCAATGGGGAATCCGTGTTAGCACAGACAACACGGAGTGTACGGGCACCACTCGGATTTGAGAACCATCTCTACCGTTCATGGCCACGTGCTGGTCTGCTGGAGATGACGAGTCATGCTGACGCTGATGGAACGATCAGAGATTTGCAGCATCCCCCAGCGAACCTGGACAGGACGCCAAGACGATTCGAGCTTGATCCTATACCACCGATCCCGCCGAGAGGATTCTTACCCGCGGGACATGGCAGACCAATACGGCAGTCCGTCGCTGGCCTTGACAGTGTTCAACTGAGTCGCCGGCCTGGTCCCATGACGCCTGTTCTGCCGAGAACCCTTTTTACACAAAATTCCAGCTCACCGTCGATGGGAGGCCGCCTCAATTCTATCAGCATTTCCCAATTCGCCTTTGCAGGATCGACTTTGCTAGTCGTTCCTCAAATGCTCACAAGCAATACGGTCGGTACAACACCACTACCCCGAGGTCACACGGCTGCATGGAACGTAACGGAAGAGCACCGAGCAGATGGAACCACATGGACTCGAGTACGACTTGATCCGATAGCCCTCGATCAGGCGGGCGGTGCTGTTGCTACCAATACAGCCAGGCGTCCTTCAATCTTTGATATCCTGATGCAGCGGTACGGCTTGATGTCCTTCTCGGTGCCTAGACGAGTGACACCCGGCAATCTCTCGGCTGCTAATGTGGAGCACCTCTTCCTCGAGGCGGGGAGCGAGATGGAGTATGAGACGAACGCTGCTCAAAATCCAGGTCCAGCCCGATCAGCATACCAAGAAGTAAACGCGTTCACCTGGCAGTTTGATAGCCTGGACCGAACAGACGCCACAGAAGCAGAGTTGGTAGCAGAAGTCAGCGCCGCTGCCGCCGCCTCGCCGTCTGCCTCTTCCGCTCACTCCTCTGCGATGATGACCCACGAAACCCAAAACGCCCCCGTATCCCCACCCCGGATCCCACCGTCCGTCGCTACCGATTCGACTAGCGCAACAAGCTGCACAGAAACGCAAGTCCTCCACCGCTTCCCCACGTCGACGCATCCTGACCGCATCGCGCATCGGCTCAGGACAGCCGATCCCCGTCTCTCGGAAGACCTGGTCTGGGCACTCGCCCGCCACCTCGCGGATCCCGGACACAGCGCCTTCTCCCTCGACGACAGAGCGTCGTCGGGCAGCAGGCCGGACACCATCCTCGCTTCTTTGCTCTACGGGCTGGCGCGACGGCGCACGCATGCCGCGCGTCCAGCTGGGCCGACTCCTGCGGGGGCTGATCTGTGCCGGCTTGAGCGCAACGCTTGCGAGGCACGGCCGTATGCCGCGTGGGTGACGAGGGGGGATTCGCGTGGCGTGTGGCCTGCTGTGGGGTGGTATCCTTGAAAATTTCCTCGTGGGGGTTTGCGTTGAGGACAGGCCAGTGCTGGCGGGCACACGCCGGCAGAGTTGATGCTATGGCAGAAGTGGCCTTCTCGGACGAGCATGGCCACAAGTGATACCACGGGGAGGGGCTGATGAGCAGGCATGGTGGGTGACGAGGCAGAAGGCCGGGAGGCACAAGGTAGCAGACACTCATTGGCGTTCGGCATCGGGGAGGGATGGATGCACTGCATAGACGATCCTTCACAGTAGGCACGCAGTACCGTGCGCGGATAGGATGGGAATGCATATCGTGTACATGTCATTGCTCGTGCCTCATCACTGCTCTATACCAAGGAGCCATAATGTGTGTGCCCCGTGTCTGGCGGTGTAAAATGTGGATATTTGGAGGGCGAAGCTGTGTTCTCGCCTTATGTACTCCACCCTAGCGCCCACGCTGAATTCAGAAAAAGATCTGGGGGAAAAAAAAGACACCCTCCGATCCGCTATTTTGCTTGTTCGCAGCAATGTGCTGTCTTCCGTTCCATGGTCATCGGATCATCTGCGTATCCGGTTCGAGCCACCTGAAAAGGCGGACCAATCTCACGAAGTATCAGTTGCCACCCCTACGCATAGCCCGACCTCTCTCCCTGTCCTCTCAAACCACGATGCGATTCCCCACAAAGTTCAAGCAAACCACCCCCTCTCCCAGCCTCCCTCCCTAAAAGCCTGATAGGCATCATACTCGACCCCGCCCTCCTTCTTGCCCTGGTTCTCTTTCCTCTTGACCACCTCCTCGACCACCCTCTTCACGTGCCTCGTCTTGCCCTTCACCGTCTCCGTCAGACTCACATCTTCATCCGTTACCGCGTCCGAGACGTCTCGGTTGCGCTCCCTCGCTCGTTCTTTGCCCGCCATTACGGGAGGGAGAGCTTGATATTTGAGACCCGAGAAGCCGATGATGAGGTTGAAAGCGCGGTCGCGGTTGTGGATTGTCGAGAGACGGATGATTTGTAGGGTGGGATCATTCATCAGATGTGCGTCGACCGTGTCGTGTTTGGATTTGCGACGCGATCGAGCGCTGTCGTCGTCCGAGGAGCAGGTGAGTTGGGACGAAGTGGATGGAGAGCAAGGGGAGATGACGAGGTCGATGCCCTCCATTGCTACTACTGTGGCTACGGTAGAGGAGTTGGACTTTCTGATTTCGCGCAGGGAGGACCAGTGGATGTGGTGGATGTTTCTCTGCAGGGAGGATTGGCGGAGGGTCAAGCCCGATGGGAGGATGAGTAGACGGCACTTCAGGCCTTTGTAGCGGGCCGAAAAAGATTGCAGGGGCTGCTCTGGGAGAAGATGCTGCAGAGAATCTGTCGAAGAGGATCGAGATGGAGGTGTATGGTAGCCGGCGTCTGTGTCACAAGGGGAGTCTGCGTTGGTGACATGTATTGTTGGAGGTGATGCGGAGAAATCATCAGAGATGGTCTGATTGATTGCTTCTAGACCATCGTCGTAATCCTTCTGGACCTGTTGCTCGATGATACGCTCTCTTGTCTCTTGTGCTTTTCGACGAAGGTACATAAAGCTCCACTCTGCATCGGTGGGTATATCCCAGAAGATCCATTTCAGTGCGTTTACGACATGTCTGTACTGTGGGTGTCGACTTGCAATAGGTCGAGAAAGGAAGAACGCAAGCAGGGTGAACATGGTAATGATCTTCCAGCTCCAACCAGTAGGCGTGATCACGCCTACAAGTATTGCGCAAGCATACCAGAACAAGGTAGACCAGGTCCTGAAAGGATCTTTCCAGTCATAAAAATTGGCCAGGATCTCAAGAAAGTCTGCTAGATCTGACAACTGCATCTGTGCCAATGGTCCAGCTTCCTCCACTAGAGGATCGAACCACTCGCCAGGTCCATGTCGGTTGATGAGCTCGTTTAAACGAAAGGCATTTCGACTGTCATCTCGAGAGCGGTGATCTGACTCTTGCAGCGCCTGTGCTCTTTTCCGATAGAATCGATTCTCGAGCACGATGAATGCCATCCAAGAGAGGACGAAAGTCATGACAAAGTCAAAGTACCAGATCAAAAACCATATGGCGGCCCATCTCGCGGTCTTGCGAGGATCCTCCCAACGCCACAAAGAGCGGACCGAGAGTGCCCACGACTGCCAGGGAGAGGTAGCTATTAGGATGCGCTCCAAGTATCTGACGCAGACATCCTTGTTGAATGGTTCTTGAGGTCGAACGTCGATTTCGCCCATGCAATTGATAGCGAACCTTTTTGCGCGATATCGATTGGAGGCGTAGAAGTAAGACTCCCGGTCGAATCTCCGCTTCCCTGTCCGATGGTCCGTAACGTAGAAGTCCTCCGCATCGGGGGATGGAGGAGCCTGGTTGGCCACGACAGCGACCCTCATCACATGCCTCCCGGTCGTCCATGCGACCTTTCTCGCATCACGGGCATCTTCCAGCTGCTCTACACGATCCCTGGTAGCGTCCAAATGTACATCCTCGTCCTCCTCGGAAGTGGCTTGATTTGATGCTCGAGCATTGTCAAGATCGGCGTGAGCGTCAATATAATCGGCATCGGCTTGCTGAGACAGGTATGGTCGATCCTTTACGGCAACTCTGGATACAGCCTTCTTTTTGAAAGCATGCTTTGGTCTGGCGATGGCTTTGCCAGCAGCAAGCACCGTTCCCAGAGCTTTGTCAGTGGTACTGCCAACGCTTAATTTCTGTTCGGCTACGAGCTGAGATGAATCGAAAGCTGTGTTGTTAAGCAGCTCCTCGGCAGGGTCATCCTGGTCGATCTCGGGCCTTTCTCCGGAGGCTTGTTTTGGGTTGAGAGCGCGAAGGAGTCGTTTTGACTTTTGTTTCGTCTCGGCCTTGAGGTCTTTGAGAATCCTTTCTGCTCTATTTGATGTATCCAGGTGTTCTGTAGCATCATGGAATGTATCGCTGCCCTCGACTTCGTGCTCATCTCTGTTGAACATTTGAGCTGTGGTGTTTGGCATCGTCAAGACCAAGTCGCCATCTGTACTCCGCTGCGAGCATACGCTGCCGATTCAACGTCCATGGTAATGTGTTCTCATCGAACACTTTCCACAAAGAGTAATACAATGAAGTCTGCATGATCGAGGAATAACCAGTTTCTTGCAGGATCTATTACTCTTTGATCATTCTCAGCCATTTCCGACCCGTTGCGGTAGACGCGGCTCGCGGGATGCGGCAAGATTGACGTCACGCATCCAGCAACGCCGACCCTATTAAATCTGCCGGGTGATCATGGTTGATCATGGTAGATCATTGAATTGCATCGAGTCATGGACTCTTATTGTTTTCATTTTCAACTATTCACGTGTTCAATACTTTGCCTTCTTCTATGCTCTGCAGCGATGCTTCCTTTTGCGCACTCTATGCACGAAGATAATCGGCTGCTTCCTTCTGCGGCAATCCCAAGACATTCATAAAGTAGTCCAGCCTGCTGAATGTAAGCATTTGTTCGAGCATGTGTACGAAAGTATACTTACATGACATCGTACTTGACCTTGCGGCGGAACTGGTCAAGTTCGGTCTCTGTCTTTTGCCGGACTACTTGCTGCTTTGCGGGATCGATGTTCTTCACTCGCATTTTGAAGTGCGCAGACACGGGTCTGTGGTCGCTGGTGTGCACCTCCCATCGCCTATACTCGGTACACTTGACGCGACCAAGACCTCGGAAGAGCACGCGATCGCACCACGCTGGTGACCTCTTCTTGTCTGATGTGTCGTACCTGGTAGTGCCAACATCGTACTTGTAAGTAGGCGCAAAACTGATTGGCATTTCTTGAAACAAGCGCAGGCGGAAAGCGGGATTTCGCCTCTTGGAGAGAAGAAGTTGATCTCGATCGAGGAGCCTGGACAAGTCGTTCTTCTCGACCGCCCGAACGACAGCGTCTCTGGTCATCGCATCAATGCGGTAATTGAGATCGCCGTTGAGAATACAAATCTCGTGGTCGAGGATCATAGATCCATCTCCGCCACCTATGAATGTATCTGGCGAGGCAACCGAGGGAGGCAGATTCTCGCTCTCCATAATTGCAGCAACATCATTGTTGCGGTGCATCGTCTGCGTCTGACCGGCCGCAAGATGGCAGTTGATAAAGCAGATGGATGTGTCATCGAGTACCATGCGGAGGATCAGGGCTCCCTTGTTGCCATGCAAGCCGCCCATCCCTCGCTTCACCTCGGCGCCGTTGAATTGTTTGACTCTTGGTCGAAGGGAAGTCTTGATAAATATACAGCTGAACAGTCCAACCAGATTCGCTGTTTGCAAAAGGGTATAAGTTGAGGATGCGGGCGCAAATTCGTCGAGACATCGCACGAGGTGGTCCCGCCACGCTCGATACTGATGGCTCATCTTCTCGTGATCCGATGAGTCTTTCTTCTTGCTCTTGAAGAAACTCTTCGCTGTCACTTTCTTGTCTTCTAGATCTACCAGCTCTTGGAAACCGAAGATCAAAATGTCAGCGGGCGCATGCGAACTGAGATATTCCCGGAAAAAGTTTTCATCCTTCTGGTTCGCGCGCAATGCTGTGGGCTTCGAAGCACCTGCATTCCATGTCAAGACAGAGGCCGTGACTTCCTGGAAGTCGCAAAACTCCTCGTCCCGTTTCTGCATACGATCTTCGAGCCAGTCCTGCTCCAACATACCATCCCATATCCGCAGGATGTTATCCATTCCTAACGTCACCACGTTGAAGCGGTCTAATTTCCAGATGCTGCTTTGGTCCGCCACGATTCCGGAGATCGGCTCACTGTGCGCTCGCCAGTCCTTTTTCACCATCCATGGAGTTGTACTGGTGTCGTAAACGAACGTCATGCCTGTGCTGTATCCAGCCCACAGCAGATTCCCGACGCCGGTCATTGCGCTGATCTTGTACACACTGACGTTGAACACACCAATCAGGGAATAATCTCTCTTGTTATAGACCGACACTTTACCGTCGCTGTGGCCAAAGTACACTGCATTCGGCTGGCTGCTGACCTTGGCAGCACATGTGATATCTCCAGTGTTGTCCTGATACAGAGGCCGTGTCAGAACGGAGAAGCCAGCGTCAGAGTTGGCGGTAAGATTGTAGACATAGATGTTCTTCCCAACAGCCATCCACAGGCAATTGCCGACCACTATTGATGCTGAATGACCTCTCGTTACTCGAAATGCTTGAGGGTTGACATCCAGACTTGCCACACTGTCCGATGAATTATTCTTCCAGTTGAGTAGCTTACCGTCGTCATCAAGAGACCACAATGCCGAAGCATGCCTGAAGATCTTGACTACTTCGCCTCTTGCATGGGCTCCATGGCGCGTGTTAACAATCTGTCTGCTGGGAATGTCAAGCTGATGGATATCTCCCATGTTGGTTCCTAACCAGAGTCGCTGACCTTCCTCCAGGGGATTCTTCGAAGGAATCCACGCCATTGATGTGACTTTGACCCCATCGCCATGCGACAAGGTTGTGATTGATTCTCCAGTCTTGATGTTCCATACTCGTGTATGGTAACCGCCAGTACAGACATACTCGCCGCAAGCTGTGAAGAGTTTCGTGTCATAGCCTACTCCGAGCTCCCATGGACGTTGGCGATATCTTGGAGGTCTGCGGTTAGCTTGTGATGCGTCCGGAAAGTCCGAAAGACCCGTGGTGCCGGTACTCGGAAGATCTTCGTAGTCATCTCCGCGAGGACCAGAAGCCCCGTCAGCATCCATCATCCTCTGCTGTCGATCAAACGATGGCCGGATGTCGAGAGATCTTCTCGTTTCCATGGATCGTCTGGGAGCAGGCACTGCTGGCGGCGTAGGCTTGTTGACGGCCGCCTCGGGTTGCAGTCGACCGGTCGCTGCAGCAGCGCCGTTTGTGGTATGAGCGCTCTTGGGTTGGGCTGGAGCTGATTCAGATCGGCCAGCCGTATCATCGGAAGATGTTCGTGCTGGTATACTATGCAATTTTGAAGGACTGTTTCGACCTGAGAGCGTCTGTCGAAAACCATGACTGGAACTTGCTCGTTTGTCACGTGCTCCGTCGTTGCTCATGGTCTCATTCCGATTTTCGACTGGTAACGATGGCGTCCGCTCAAATGTGCGAGTCGGCGGTGGCTCGAATTGACGTTGCGCTGGTCCGTCCGATTTGGCCAGTGGCACAAAATAGGATCTTCCCCCAAATACAGGAGCCGTTGATCTTGGTTTACGTGGGTCTTCTACTCGAGTCGGGGAGCCGACGTCGTGAGGAGTGCTCTCCGAACTACTAGGCGGAGTGCTGAATGGTGAGATGGCTTTATCGGATTTCAGATCTAACGACATTGACTCGGCATGTGGCGTGCTCCCAGACGACGGAGAAGTTATATTCGGTTTGCCAGCACGATTAACAGGTGGAGGACCGCTTGCACCGAATTTTGGACTTTTCTGAATCGTAGGAGAGAGCAAAGCAGCATGCAGGTTTTCAGAGGACGCACCAGCGCTAGCGATGGAACCACGGGCGGGGAGAGGCGGTTGAAATGCATGTATATTGCTCTTTGGCGAGACGCTCTGGATCGTACGAGGCGCCTGCTGGGGTACAAATGTGGATCTTGTTGGACTGCGCGAGGCAGGCTGGCTAGCTTGACCCTTAGGGGGCGACTTGGGAGAGTTCACCGTCACGCGAGGAGGCGATGACTGGCGATTCGGGAGCTGACCAATAGACAATGGTCGCTGCTGTCGCGTGGGCGTTTGCCGAGGCTCTGCGATACTTCCATGGCTGATACCGAGTCCATTAGAAGGATGAAAGGGTGGCCGTGGGAGGTCCAAGGACATGCGCACAGGTCCTACTGAAGGTGCGTCTCGGACCTGCTGCTGTAGCGGGCTTTTGACCTTGGTCGGTGTCTGTGAAGGTTTCCGTTCATGACCAAGATTCTCGAATTTGGAGCGCAGAGACGAGACAGGCTTGATAGAGCTGTCGTCGGTCCCCTTGCCCTCTGCATCCACCATGTTGGTCACTGAGGCGGGACTACCTCAGCGTATGACTGGCCACTGCTTCGGGGCGTCCTTGTTCCATTCCACAGCTCTTTCCCGTTCCTTTTGGCGCGCGCGTGTTGTAGGGGATAGTGGATAAGTCTGTAGGAGTTGTAGGTCTTTCCAGCAGTACTCCCAGATATCGTAGTACTTGTGAGCTGGCGATGACTGGGCAAGGACGTGCTTGGAGGGGTTGCGCGTCAATGTGGGCGTGTCGTATCGAGGTGGTCAGGGCTGCAGCTTTTACGAAGAGATCATACGAGCTAAGCGCACTGTATCAAGCACTGGGCCAGGGTCAGAGAGCCGGAGGTGATGAGTTCGTATGATTAAGTTCAGAAAGCGTGAATAATTAGCACGTTACCCCACGAGCGCTGGAGGCGTCGTTCTCTGGGCGTGCATATGGCCTGCAGCAATTCGGTCCAACTTGCCGAAATGTTCCTGACTGCAAACATCCGATGGTCTGTGCCCGCAGACAAGCCGCGATTCTGCCGGTAGTGCCTTCCGTGTTTCTAAAGGATGATATATTTCACTTGGCTAGAGGTCGGCGATGACCAGGTCACCGATCTAAGTGAAACGCACCCCTTCAAAATCGGATGGTTGGCGCAATGGTAGCGCGTCCGCCTCCTACAGCGCACCTGCAGTGGATAGCGGAAGGTTGTGGGTTCGAATCCCATGCTGTTCGCCACCTTTTTTTGGAGTTCTTGGGAGGTATTTTAGTATGTGGGTTGATATCAGGGTGTAATGTGAAGGTCACGTGAGGAGGTGAAAGCGGAACTGCCTAACGCGGCCCCAACGAGCGACGCACTGCGAACCTTTTTTGCCATTGCATAATGCTCGATAGTGAGACAACATATCTCGTCATAGTCCTGTTGGTAGATACGCATGCTTTACCATATGGTATTCAAGGACTAAAGGCGACTGTCTAATACTACTACCATGATAATGGCACATGCGATGTGCCCCAGTGTCCTATTGACTTTGATGGCGTACATGCTTCGCTTGTGCACCTCGTCAGTGCCTCAGGATAGACAATATCCAGTGCTTCAGTAGATTCAAATATAGTTGCCATCATGCTCTATGTCATGGGTACTCTATGGGGTGCGTCATATTCACTTATTTTCACGCCGTGTTGCTCAAGGTGAGTTTGCGGCTCTGACTTTGCTCCACTCTACAACTTCTCACGCCGCGACATTGACAATTCAAGTTCAAGTCTTCTCCGCTCCATCAACCAAATATGTGGTAAGCTGTCCTACCCAGCTGTTACAATTCCCAGCAGCTCATTTGAACAGCAAACACGTCCTCAACGCACAAGTGGCCATCCGTAGTCCTTGCTGCCGAAAATGGTTCGACTGCGCCGAATGTCACGCTGAGCAGGAGACGCACATGCTAAAGCAGACGTTGGAGATGACATTCGCGTGCAAAAAGTGCAAGAAAGCATTCAGGAAGGACATGAGCGAGTTCGAGGACAGTGACGAGTACTGCCCGCACTGCGACAATCACTTTGTCATTGACGCGCTGGAACCGCAAGCAAGACTAGAGGTTGAGGGCGAGGACGTGAGGAAGGATGCACGTATGCTGAAGGATGACCGTATCAAAGGCGAAGAGAGGCAGAACATCTGGAACTTGAAGGAGGCCAGTGAACGCTTGGGTTGATGGACCACATGTGGACACAGGCTTGCTTTGCTCAATGTGACATGGCTATGGTAGGCGCTTTCGGTTCCCAGAACGGAAGCCAAAACCAGCGCAATATTCGGCTACCTGTAGGCTCGGCGTCTATGCCTGTATATTACTCCGGCGGAGCACCAGAGCCCTCTCCCGCGGGACGTGTCGGCAGTGCCTCCGCCCCTGGCGCCGCAGCACCTGCCTGTCCTGCAGCCCTGCGACCTGGTTTCTTCGCCTCTTCATCCTGCTTTTCATTGTTGATGCTCTCGACGAACTTCTCGATCTCCTCCACCTTAAGCATCTCCAAAGACTTTCCGGGCTCCATGACCGCGATCTCAATATTCTTGGCTCCTGTTTGCACTACCTCCAATAACGACTTGATGGTCAGCTTGATGGTATCGTCACGGTCCATGTCTGGCTTGTGGTTTCTCTCAAGGAATTCGCGGACTGTCTTGGAAGATCGACCGATAGCATTCGCCTTCCTGCATGGAATGTTAGCGTGGAGATGATCAGTCCGAGAAGGGAGCTTACCAGGCTTGGTAGATACCGCTGGGCTCAGTCTGGTAAAGTCTAGCCTCCTTGGTACCAGGATCGAATCCAATGACCAGTGTGCTGATGCCGAATGGTCGTACTCCTCCTGCCTGCGTGTATCTTTGTTGTACTCCTGCGATGTACTTTGTAATGTACTCGATCGTGACCGGATCCTCAACCGTCAGACGATGGCTTTGTGCTTCCAGTCGTGCCTTGTCTACCAATATCCGTGCATCCGCGTTGAGACCAGCAAAGGCTAAGCATGCGTGTGTGTCGACGAGCGAGATCTTTGACGGAGTGATGCGGGTATCCTGAAGCTTCATAGCTGACTTCTTTTCGCATCCCAGAACGACAATCTCGTGGCCCTTGACACCTACAGCGCATGTACCGCGCTTCACTGCCTCCAATGCATATTCGACCTGAAAGACGTGTCCATCAGGACTGAAGACTGTAGAGCTTGTTAGAGCTTGATGATGCTTGCTGATGAGCTCCTATTACCTGACAAGGCACGGTCGTAACCGCTCGCCATGTTGAAGAGAGCCCTCGCTCAAGCTTGTAAGATGTCTGTTGAATGCGTAGCTGTAGCAGTAGCCAGAAAGAAATAGACCGCGGGGAGATGGTTTACGTGAAATTGGGATGGAGGTGATCACTCAAAAGTCCCAAGCTCCAACAGGCCGCAAACCAAACGCGCAGCATGATGCCAAGCAAAGTGAATGCGGCTCTTCTCTTGAAGGGAGCTCTCCATCTTCAAGGCCGATTGCCGACAAACCGAGATCGGGCGTCTTTCTACATCATTTCTTGTTCATTTTCTCTGACATCCCACTACACCTCCACCACTAAAGTTTCAACCTTTCTGCTCTCGCCAACCTCTCTGGGCATTCACAATTGCACATAGACGCAGCATGCAACCTCTCCGTCGCTCGGCGCCGTACTTACGGCAATTCCGTTCTTCTCGCCTCTCTACGGTATACCCCACATCACCCATAGTACAGTCTCGACTACAGTCCACACAAGCAGCGACCACATCCGCCACTTCGGAACCACATCAGCCCGACCCAGACTCTGGAGTGAAAGAAGGAGGAGCACCAGCGCAAAAGATCAAGTACACAATTGATTCATATCCCAAACTCAAGCGAGATTCAAGATTCAAGCAACTAGACACCGAGGATGTCAACTACTTCAAGGAGCTGCTTGGATCGGAGCAAGCCGTGCTCGACGGTGTGACACAGGAGAATGCCGATATCGAAGGCTACAACACAGACTGGATGCGCAAGTTTCGAGGCAAATCACAACTAGTCCTCTCCCCGAACAGCACCGAGCAAGTCTCTCAAATTCTCAAGTATTGTAATGACAAACTCCTCGCCGTCGTCCCGCAAGGCGGTAACACAGGCCTTGTCGGCGGCTCAAATCCTGTTTTCGACGAAATCATCCTCTCCCTCAACCGCATGAACAAGATTCGCTCCTTTGACGAAATCTCCGGCATCTTCGTGTGCGACGCCGGCGTCATCCTTGAGAACGCCGACAACTTCCTCCGCGAAAAGGGAAACATCTTCCCCCTCGACCTTGGCGCCAAAGGCTCGTGCCACGTAGGCGGCAATGTCGCCACCAACGCCGGCGGGCTGCGTCTCCTCCGCTATGGCTCCCTGCACGGCAACGTCCTGGGCATCGAGGCCGTACTCCCGGACGGCACCATCGTCGACGACCTCTCCAAACTCCGCAAGAACAACACCGGCTACGACCTCAAACACCTCTTCATCGGCGGCGAGGGCACCATCGGCATCATCACGGCCGTGAGCATACTCGCACCCCAACGCTGCGACGCCATCAACGTAGCGTACTTTGGCGTGTCGTCGTACGACAAAGTCCAGCGCGCCTTCCGCGAGGCAAAGAAGAAGTTGGGGGAGATTTTGTCCGCGTTCGAGCTCATGGACGGGGGATCGCAGCGGCTGTTCAGCACCGTCTCCGGGACCAAGTTACCACTGGAAGGCGAGCACCCTTTCTACGTCCTCATCGAGACGCAAGGGAGTAATGCCGAGCACGACAGCGAGAAACTGGAGGCGTTCCTGGAGCACGTCATGGGGGAGGAGATCGTGGACGACGGCGTAGTGGCGCAGGACGGCGCGCAGCAAGGAGAGCTGTGGCGGTGCAGGGAGGGCGTGACGGAGACGCTCGGGCATTGGGGTGGCGTGTACAAGTACGATCTGAGTATCCCGATCGCCCAACTGTATGACCTGGTCACGGAGATGAAGCAGCGCATGACGGACAAGGGATTAGTAGGCGAGGGCAAGCCGGTTGTGGATGTGGTCGGGTACGGTCACATGGGTGACGGGAACTTGCATCTGAATATCGCGACGCGAAGGTGGGATAAGGAGGTGGAGAAGGTGATTGAGCCTTTTGTGTACGAGTGGGTCGGAGAGAGGCAGGGGAGTATCAGTGCCGAACATGGGCTGGGTTTGTCCAAGAAGGATTATGTTGGGTACAGCAAGAGCGACACCATGATCAAGCTGATGAAACAGGTGAAAGGAATGTATGATCCGGTGAGTACTTCTGCTTCTTGCGTTGATAAATGGACGCTGACACGGGCAGAATGGCATCATGAACCCGTACAAGTATATCTGAGAGCCAGTCTCGGAAGCATGTGGAGAACTGTACATAGAACTTGTAAATACGGAATGCTCATGAATCAAATACATTCGTGCAGCCAAGAAGCAGAGAAAATGTAGGCTTGGTATTAGAAACTAGTTCTACCATTCTACCCGTCCAATTGCCCGGTATAAATTGCCTGGAAGAAGAAGAAGTGTCGCTGCTTGAAGGTGAAAGAGAGATCGTGCCGTTATTGTGATTCGCATCCAATCCTAACAGGACGCAAAGTCCCAGGGCATTAACGGTCCCTGCGCAACTGCTTGTCGTCGCCGGTGCTGAACTGGTTCGCGTGCTCGAGGAAGTAGTGGTTGAGCTGCTGAACGATGACGAGGAGGATAAGGAGGAGGAAGACGTCGTAGTCGTAGTCGTCGTCGTGACGATTGTGGTCACCGCTGGGGCCGACGTGGACGATGACGAGGAAGATGAGGAAGACGAGGAGGAAGTCGTCGTAGTCGTAGCCGTCGTCGTGACAATTGTGGACACCGCTGGGACCGACGTGGACGTATGACTTGTTGACAGCGTAGTTGATGTTGAGGTACTACTCGGCTCGACTGTAGGAGTGGTATAGAAGCCGGGAGTATATGAGACCGAAGCAGTGCTAGACGACGAAACCAAAGTGGTCAAAGTTGTGGATTGAATGCTTGCACCGACTCCAACGCCTGCTGATGCTGACGCTGTCGCTGACGCTGATGTAGAGACGGAGACGGGAGGTGAGACAGACGCTGCACTGGTAGACAGCGATGACGAGGATAGTGAGGAAAGAGTAGTCGAAGACAAGGTCGAGGAGACCGAAGAGAGTGTCGTCGAAGACAAGGATACTGAGGAAAGAGTAGTGGACGACAGTGAGGCGGAAGTCAAAGTCAAAGAAGATGACAAAACGGAAGATAGAGATGTCGAAGAAACGGAGGTCGAAGTGACCGAAGCGGAAGTCACAGAGGCCGGAGTAGAAGTCAAAGAGGTAGAAAGAGACGAAAGAGAGGTCGAAGTAGGTGTTGGAGACGTCACGGAAAGCGAAGTGATCGAGCTGGAAAGCGAGGTAGCGGAGAGGGAACTTAGCGGCAGGCTGGATGCAGAGGTTGAAGTTACTGACGTGGTCGGCGGCGATGTCGTAGAGACAGATATGGAGGAAAGCGAGGTAGTGGAAAGTGTAGCGGGAACCGGCGAAGTAGAAGAGAGAGAAAAGGAAGTCAAGCTCGGTGATGTCGCCGAAACCGATGTAAGTGACGTAGATTGGACAGAGATCGAGGTGGATGGTACCAAAGTCGATGTGACGATTGCAGAGGTAACAGACACAGAGGTAACACTCGTGGAGGAGACGGAAGCTGTTGATGACGTGGAGGGGAGCGAGAGCGATGTCGATGAAACTTGCGTTAGAGAGGTCGATATCGAAGTCGAAGGAACCGATGGGAGGGTGCTGGTAGAAGAGGAATATGACACCGATGATAGAGACGTGGATGCGACACTGACAGAGGCACCCGCACCAGCGGACACCGAGAGTGTCGCTTCAGCGGATCCTGAAACACCCACAGGGGCCTGTACGGAAGGTACGCTGGACGTCAAGGATGAGGTGCTTGTCGATGGTATAGAGACTTGCGGTGAGGTTATAGAACCTAAGCTGGTACTCGAAATAGAGCTCGACAGCGAGATGGATGCCGTGGATACTGAGATGGAGATTGAATCGGAAGTGGAAGTGAAAGTGGAAGAAAGACCAAGGGAGACTGAATTGGTAGAAGATGTCGTACTCGGACGTGCCGTACTGCTTGTCGTTGACAGACTTGGTGAACTACTCGTGACAGAGATGGAAGGTGTATATATCGTGGCGCTAGTCAAAGAAGCAGGCACCAGGCTACTACTGAGTCCGACACTGCTGGTTGATATGCTACTCAGAGATGCTAAGGATGCTGATGTTGATTGCAGGGCAGTAGTATCGGTGAGTGTGACATAAACGGTGACCATGGGAGGATCGCACTGCGAGCCTTGACATGTTAGCTCTAGCCATGTAAATATCTTGCGGCGACCATACTTGACGATGTCAGCTGTCCTTGCACCAGCCCTATCACTGCGAGAGCAACCCAGAAAGATATGCGGTTTTGTGACCCCATTGTAGATAGATGCACCGTGATGATGTGAGAAGATCAGAGCTGTAATCCGTTTCCCCTGAGACCATGACATTATGAACACAGCGCTACTAAATTCCTCGTCAAATATGTGTACAAACAATACGCCGAAGCCGTGCAGGACTATGATCTGTGCGCGACAGGCCGTGGGAGGCATGAGAAGGCGCCCCTGGTCCACAGTGTTGAGTCGAAGACGCATTGAGCCGGCCCAACACCTGAACACGACCGAGCTGATAGATCAGGCTTCCTTTTGATAGCAGGCTCGAGTGCGCAATGCGTACGGAGTCTGACTCCAAGCTCCTCTGTCCAGCCTAGGATGGTGCGAGACCTGGTCTAGCTCGGAAGTACATCGCCAGCACCGGAGTAGATGATGTCGCATTCAGTGCTCGTATGGTCTCTCTGCAATCAAGCTTTCTGCAGACGAAGCAAGGGATAATCTTGAGGCGTTCATGTGCGCTGCCAGCATATCGCTTGACACCCTATCATGCTAAATCAGCTCATTCTAAGATTTTTCTCAGCATGGGCTGGAAGATTGGATAAAGCGAGCAGTGCCTGTATTTTGCAGCAAGGGTGTCCTCTGGGAAGGAAGAGGTCAGGCTTGCCGACGGACGCATGTCTTGGCCACCAACTACCGTGCCTTCCGGATATTCGGGTATCCTTCCCTCTTCGATCAAAGCAGTAAACGCAGGATCGATAGGTACGCTGCCGAGGAAGTCGACATCGAATTCCTGGGCCATGATCTGGCCACCTCCCTTCGAGAAGACATTTGTGCATTCTGCGCAATTTGGACATACAAACCCAGCCATGTTCTCCACTACACCGATGATGTCCACACCTGTCTTGCGACAAAAGTTGATCTCCTTCTTGACGTCTGAGATGGATATTGCTTGTGGTGTTGTGACGATAACGGCACCTGACATCTGTTCCGGTGTGGCTTGTTTGAGCAGAGTCTCAACCAGAGAAATGTGCTCGTCAGAGGTCCCAGGAGGAGTATCGATGAGAAGGTAGTCCAGATCACCCCAAAGAACGTCTGTGAGGAACTGCCTTATCATTGCTGTCTTCTTTGGGCCACGCCAGACAACGGCGTCTCCTTTCGTGCCCAGAAGGAAGCCTAGGGACATACAATGCAGTGAGCCTGTCTGTTGAGAGCTACCATCGTTTGATCCATTGGCATGATGCCCATCGCTGGTTGCTTCCACGACAGGTACAGGGAGCCAGCCACCGGGTGCTTGTCGAACTTTTGCATTTTCGATTCCCAGGAATCGGGGCATCGAGGGCCCAGTCAGATCGACGTCCAGGACTCCCACTGACTTTGCTTCCAGACATAGCGATAGTGCCAGCTGTGTTGTGACACTTGATTTGCCCACTCCTCCCTTGCCTGAGAGGACAAGGACTATCTTCTTTACCCTGTCCAGCGACATTGTGACGCCAGATGGTACCGGGAAGTTTGATCTTGGTCGGTTTCTGTTGCAATCGACAGAAGCAATGAAGCAAGCAGAGCTTCGATGCTATAACGTCAAATTATTTCCAACAATGTTGAAAAGAAACGAGGGTCGATTATCAATCAAAGAGGTAGCCGCCACTGCCGCGAACCGACGTCAGGAACGCCAAGGATGGCTCGATTGGGAAATTTTCGATCTCGAAAAAGTATCCACATCAGCGCCATCAATCAACAACATCGACTGTGCTGGTTTACATTGAAAAGCAATCTGATAAGCAATCATGGCCTTCCCAATGGGTGGCGGGCTGATGGGCGGGCGCCAACCAGGCTTGTCTGCAGAAGAATTGCAGCAGCAGCAGATTCAGAAATACGTGAGTATCAAGAGGTGATTTGATCATCAATGGCCGCTGACAGAATTCATACAGATGTCTATGGGTGCTGAATCCTGTGCTTTCAAAACAGCAATGTCCGGAGTGATGGGATTTGGTCTTGGTGGCGCGTTCGGATTGTTCATGTCAAGTGTCGGTTACTCTACTTTTCCAACCACATTCTATGGCTGATGTATGATATTAGATGCGCTACGATACGCCTATGACGCCGCAAGGACAAGAAATCGCAAAGCTGCCAGTCAGAGATCAGATTCGTCAGGGTTTCCGGGAAATGGGTAAAGCCAGTTGGAGCTCCGCCAGAAATTTTGGCAAGGTAGCGCTCTTCTACACTGGAATCGAATGTGGCATCGAGGGCGTAAGTATGGAATTGTGAAACACTGGTACTTTGCTGACCTCTGTTCAGCTTCGTGGCAAAAACAAGATGGAGAACAATGTCATTGCTGGAACTATCACCGGTGCAATCCTCGCACGTAATGCAGGACCCCAAGCCATGGCAGTGGGTGCAGCCGGCTTTGGTATTTTCAGCGCTGCTATCGAGTGGTATCTACATATGGACTCTTACGACGCATCCAAGGACCCGATCACCTGAAATGTCTTCTGGGATCAATCAACAAATCTCTACTCTATGCAAGGTCAGTCAGAAGGTACTGCTGCAGGCTCCGCGACAGCTCCAGAATGAGGACGCCGTATTTTCTATCTCGACTTCACCAGCGCGCGCTACTTGATGGCAGTGGGGGTGCTCCTTATGCCTCAGTACAATGGTTTTGGTCACTGGATGACCATGGGGATCCTGTAAGCCAGATCTTGCAGGAAACCACTCCCTGAGTTGTGATGGCCACAAGAAGGTGTGCTCTTAGTAGCACAGAAGCTCCACGGCTCGATGGGCTGGAACATGTTACCAGCTTGTGGAGGACAGGATGGTGCATCGCCTTAAAGCATGGAGGGGTTGTATGCGCCAGAAAGGTGCCCTACCCGGACACGGGTCAATAAGACGCACGCTGAAGCGGTGGCTTGTGTAAGGATCAGTGTAGTACTTGACAAGCATCGGCCAATTTCCTTCAAGCCTTTGTGTATGCTGATGTGGCTTCACGTGTGTGACGAGTGGTCACGTCGATCTCCGCCTTGTGGAGAAAGTGGGGAGGCAAATCTGGGGCGGCTAAATGTCGTTCGTATTTATCCTCTAAACCACCTTCTCTTCTGGCAACCACAATCACCAGATTTTGACACTCATCTCCCAAGCTCTCACTTGCCGCTGATCACCACTGCCTTCTATACGTCTCCTGCACACCATGCCGATCCTTCCGATCACATCAACCGCAGTACCTAAGCAAGCCCTCCGAGCCTTTACCCTGTGCCGGCTATTTACATTGTCGCATTTCTTGTATTGCTTGATTGCCGGCAAATGAAAGATTTCTAGACACGCATACGCCCTCCTGGTGTCCGGATGTAAGTTATGTATAAAGCTCCTAGGTAAGCCGCACTGGACAGGAATCATAAGTCAAGTCTAGTACCAGAGACTCTTCATTCCTGCCTACCTTACTACAAATCATCATGTTCAAGCTGTTGACATATGGCCTGCTCGCCAGTGGCCCTCTACTCACAGAGGCTTTGCCTCAGCAAGACCGTCATGGACAGCAAGGTCTCGATGACCTCTCCAAGAAGGCCGGCAAGCTGTACTTTGGTACCGCCGCAGATATACCGGATACTGGTGAGCTCGAGGATCAATACTACATGAAGCAATACAACGACACTCGCGACTTTGGCCAGACGACTCCTGCCAACGCTATGAAGGTCAGTGGTCGCGCATTGCAAGCACCTACATCGCTGACAAGTCCCAGTGGATGTTCACCGAGCCACGACAGAACGTCTTTGATTTCTCCCACGGCGATCTCTTCGTTTCGCTGGCGCGCCAGAACAAGAAAATCCTGCGCTGTCACGCTTTGGTTTGGCATCAACAAGCACCTGAGTGGGTTACGAATGGCAATTGGACCAAGCCAACTCTGCTTGCCGCAATCGACAATCACGTCCGCAAGACTCTCGCCCACTTTGGCGACAACTGCTACGCCTGGGATGTGGTCAACGAAGCTCTAAACGATGACGGTACCTACCGCGAATCTCTTTACTACAACGTGACGGGCGCAGACTACATTACCACCGCATTCCGCGCCGCGCAGGAGACGGTAAAGCAGAACAAGCTAAAGGTCAAGCTGTACTACAACGATTACAACATCGAGTCTGCCGGTGCCAAGTCTACCGCTGCTGGCCAGATCGTCCAGGACCTCCAATCCAAGGGCATCAAGATCGGCGGCGTTGGTCTGCAGAGCCACTTTATCGTCGGTGGCACCCCAAGTACCGCCACTCAGAAGACGAACATGGAAAGCTTCACCAAACTGGGTGTCGAGGTCGCCATCACCGAGCTGGACATCAGGACCACTACTCCAGTGACCGAGCAGGCGAAGCAGCAGCAGGTGCTGGACTACGGCAATACCACTGCGGCGTGCACGCAGGTGGAGAAGTGTGTCGGTATCACGCTATGGGATTTTGTGGACACATATAGCTGGATCCCAAGCACATTCGCCGGTCAGGGATATGGTTCGCCGTGGTACCAGGAGGCCGGTGCGAACACACCGCTGACGAGGAAGATTGCATATGATGGGATCGTGAAGGGGCTGGCAAAGCCGAAGAAGCATTAGAAGAGCTGGCTGGTTTGTGATGTAGGAATGAATGTGTTGTAGTCCCCCAGATCGTACGGTTATCGTGGCAAGAATCACGTGGGCAACAGCACCAAAGGACACGGCCGGTCGATGCAGATCAAGGCGGCAGTGCGGAGGTGAAGATCAAGGAGATATCGGCCAATTCAGAAGGGGCTAGCGCTGCCGTCTGTGAAAGAGTGATCGGGTCACATATATATCAAGAGACGCATGTTGAGAAACTAGCCGAGGCAATCATCAGTGCCTATAACGCGACCGGCACGAGATGTCAAAAAGGCCCCTGCGATCCGCGCAAATCTGCCCCCACGACGACCAACGAGATATGAAGACGCATGCGTTTACACACGAATGAAGTCGAGATTCTCATTTTAGTCCCTAATCCCCCCAATTATGGAATCTCAATGCACCGCAGCAGCATTCTTTTCTGCTCAAAGACGCCGACGCTGAATGCTGAAACCTCTTGTTCGGCAATACCAACCAAAAAAAAAAAACCCAAACTTTTCGCATTTACTCTTTTTGACCCTTGTCGACTCATCATGACCCCTTTCCCCCCTTTGCTTTTTTCATTAATGCTGTGTGCTGTGTGGGTGTTGCAGTATGCGGTAGGTACGAATCCTCGTTTGACGACGGCCTCGTTCCGGTCCTCTTATTCCCGAGCCGATCCTACCGTGCGCCATGCATGTCGCTCTGTATGCGTCCGCTTTCTGTGTTGTCGGTTGGATATACTCTTCTCGGTATATCCATTAGCGAGGAGTAATCCGACATTCGTTATGCAGATTGCCCTGTTATCCGGAAATGTCACTGCGCGATAGTCTGCTTTTCCGATGTGCGGTGCGACTTGTACGAACTGACCATATCAGATCAGGCACAGCGACGCGGGGTTTGTGTAATTAACGTCGGACAAAGATCCGATCAGCAGCTTCCGACGAAAAAGTCGCCCAGCGCTCCCTCAGGATGGGCGCCGGGCGTCCTTGTGCCCGTGACGTAGACGGGCGTGCGGCCTGGCGCGGGACTGCTCGTGCTATCGCCGTCAAAGTCATCGTCGCCTTCGCCATTGGCATCGATGCTTCCGTCTTCGCTCATTTCGTCCATCCAGGTGAGTCCATTGGCGCTCTCTTCCACTGGGAAGACTTCTCGCGCGTATTCTTCGATGCCCCTGTAACCTTCCCATAATGAGCGTGCTTCGTTGGGGTACTCGTACTGTGGACCGAAGTAGGGTGCTCGCTTGTCACCTAGGACTTCTTGGAGGATTTCAAGATGTTCTCTGTAGCCCGATGGGATATTGACTGCGATCTTGATGGGTCCATGGACGTATCGGACAGGTCTGCCTACGCCGCGCGAGAATCTTTGGCAGACTTGAAGTGGTGTGAGTCGTTCGAAAGCGAGTATGACCCTGCAACGCGTCAGAGGATGTCCTTGATGGAGAATGAATGAGAATGGAAGAGATTTACCTTTGGCCCTTCCACGCCTTAGGACCCATCTTGAATATCTGTAAAAGTGCAGGTCCGACGTCGTGCTCAGCATCTAACCATGGCAAGGGGTCATTTGGATGGAACGGTGCCTGCCAATTAAAGCTACCGTCTGATTGGAGCTCCATCTGAAAGAGTGGGTATGGTAGTGAGGTGAAGTTGTTGTTGTAAATGCCGGTGACGAGAAAGGTGGATGGAATACCAATCTGCCGTACATAGTTCTCCACGGCAAATTTCTGAGCCCACAATGGAAGGGCTTTCCATTGGGGATCGTATATCGAATGATCTGGCATGGAAGAGTAGACATAATGCTGCACACCGGCCTTCTTGGCCGCGTCTGCGCATGCCTTGCCTATCGAGACCTCATCTCCCCAATGAGTGGTGTTGACGAATGCGACTTGTGCGCCTTGGAAGAGTTCACTGAGGAAAGGCACGAGAGTTTTCTTGTTCTGGCAGAGGTCGCCTTCTACTATCTCGACATTTGGGAGAGAAGCAAGTTCCTCTGCGACAACACCTTCGCGATTCCTGATCTGGGCTCTGACTCTCCAGCCCACGGCTGAAGCGACGCGAATGAAGGAAGCTGTTTGTCGACCAGTGGAGTTGATGGTGACAACAGTTTTTGTGGGTTGCGGCATCAGGAGCGGCATGCCACTCGTCTATGGCAGCTCAGATGCTTGCCTAGTAGCTGAATCTGAGCTGGCGACCGGACGGTCCTGGGACACCTATTGGTAGTTGTGGTGGTTGTATGCAGGTGGCAATTGACTTGCAGGCGAGAAGGAGTTGGATTCTGCAAGCGCCAAAAGTGATCGAATGGTCTTGAAACACCGACACGGCAGTCCAGAGAGCTTTTATGCAACGCCAAGCTAAACCAGTTGAGGAGAAGCCTGATGAAAGGACAGACTGTGGTCGCACAGAGAGTTTCGATGAATAATAGTCTGCCGATGAGGGGGACGATCCGGTTGGGAGATGCGAGCGTGCCTGCAGCAAGTGGGTCGTTATGACACGAGTTGGGGCGAGCGACGTATAGTGCGTTGCTGAGAAGGAAAGGACTGATTGAAAAGCGATCAGGTGAGTCGTCGGCGGCAGGAGGAACGGGTCGCAGACAAAGGCGTTGCTATCTTGCTGGTAAAACGATGTGAGCAAGTGACCCTACGGCACCACGTTTCCGCCTTCCCCCCCCCAGCAGCGGCTCCGCGAATTGTGGTGTGTGGGGTCGAGGGCACAGTAGTGACGACCTCGAAGGATGACAAGCAGCAGGTGCACTTGTAGATCTGACGTCGAGAGGACCAGGCGGCGATATGCAGGTTCAGATCCAGGGTGCAGGGCGTTGGGCTGGTATGTAGTATTAGACAGCCACAAATCGAATATGGATGCGAAAAAAAGGGTCAGAGGCTGCGAAAAATGCCGAGTAAAAATCCTAGTTATCTTTGCAGAGTGTAAGCGTGACAGGGCTGAAGACGGAGGAGCAGGACAGGAGCAGGAAGATTGCACGTCAAAGGGAGAAAATAATGAGGGACATGGAAGCTGCACATCCAAAGAGCCGCACATCGAGATTGTCTGACACTCTGACTGGGAACCTGACTGGGAACCTGACTGGGAACCTGACTGACGTGCACCACCCTCCAATCATGTGTCGGAACAAAGGCGAGTCCAGGCAAATAATAATGACCTACTACTTCTGAGCCCTCGGGCACGGCGAATAATAATGGGGTGGCATTGTTGGACAGCCGTAAAGGCGGTGGATTTGCTCGAGCGTTAGAAGGCCATTTGAGTTACCTAATATTTCATCATACTTCCCCTACAAATGCTCATTTGTCCACCTCCAACCAAGCAGAAATTTTCACATGATTTGAATTTTTGCGAACTCCGATATCCATTCGTTGTCGAAATAGTCCGGACGCGGTCATGCACGAACTCCGGGTGCATGTGGCACGTCAGAGCACGCATTGTAATAAATTCATCTGTCATGTACTTGTGTGATATCTCCTCCTGACAGTGGATCTGAAGGGTCACGGGAAGGAAGATTGTCGGCCAAAACACGCTGTCAATCGGCACGTGTTTTCTCCTGCTTCTGCTCTAGTGGTTCCTGATACGAACCCATGATCATGCGGCTCCATTTCGTGCAGCCTGCAGGCAGGACGCTCTCCCGTGCTTGGCCCTGCACACAGAACGCCACTTGCCGCCTTCTAGCGTGTACCATGAAAGGACAAAAACGCGGGGAATCGGCGGGAAGACGGGATCGATCCGATTTTTCTGGACGATCACAGGAGTGGACATTTCCTCGGCAGAAGCCGCTGTGAGAAGAAGTCTTCACCATTCAGGATGGAATATCCAGAGGGATGCCTCCACCTCACAGTGGTCCTCATCCCGCCACAATAATGTCCGTCGGGGTGTGGTCCGACCTGCTGATCGGCCAATCACGTCCACATGGCTTGAAAACGTATTCGTAGCCTACCTTTTATCTGCAAGCAGCTGACTACCAACTCATCAAGCTGCGCCGTATACAGCTACGTCTGCAGTGCCCTCCGTGTCCTTTTCCATCACTCCCGGTGCTGCCTTCCCAATTAGTCCCCATATGGTACAGCATGCAATCAGCTCCGGTGGGTGAGATTATCAGCAGATCCCGCCCGAACGGAACCACCAACGCTGGAGCGTCACGTCGCAACAAGCGGCCTTCCTGTGCTACCGCGGTAGGTATGCCTCCAGGGTGAGAAGTGTCAGACGGAGAAAAAGAAGACTTTCAGAGCATGAAGCACTCATTCACGTTTGCATGTGTCGCGCGCAACTTCACATGAACATGCCAAAGAGAGCAAGATCAAAGGACCTCGATTCTGGGTCTTTTGTCCGACCCCACTGCAGCAACATGCAATATAGGTTTCGAAAGGACTTGCACACCCAGCACTTTACCGGTAGTGACCGCAGTTAGTACATGCTGATTACATTCCTCTTCGCCGCTCACATCGTCAGTCACGCCATCCTACCTCCCAAGTTTACTCTTCCCCGTCCCCAACGTTCCCGCGGCAGGACTGCCCCTCCTCGGACTCCCAGCCCTGCTCGCCACACCGCTGCTCCTCGGCGGCTCCAGTCTCATCGGACTGCCCAACCGTCCAGGACTCCCCGGGACACTCCCTCCTCTCGTGCCCATCCTCCCCCTCTCCTTCTCCTTCAACCTCGTCATCTCCTCATCCTTGACCTTGAGCACTCTCTCCCTGTCCGCGACTTCCAACCTCAACTTCCGAATCTCCTGCCGCAACGCCTGATTCGCGCCATCCTTGCTGGCCAACCTAGCTTGCTGTACACTTTTGCTAGCCTTCTTCTCCAGCTCTCCCATTCGGCTTTCCATCTCCGCCTTCTCCTCCGCCATGGTCGCCGCTTTGGAGCTGGCGTCTTGGTACAAAGAGCGCACGTACTCTGCCTCTTTGCGCGCGGACTCGACCCGCCCTTCCAACCGGACTTTGTCCTTCTCTGCTTCTTCGACGCGTGTTTTGAGCTTCTCCACCTCTGCCACCTCGGGCACGGCGTGGTTGTGCAGTGCCGCTTTGGCTTCTTCGACTTGTGATTTGTAGGCGTCGCGCTCGCTTTTGATCTTACTGATGATCGAGTCGCGGCTGGACAGTTGGGAACCGGCTGTCGCTGCCACGGTGTAGGCTTCGTCGCGCTCGACGCGGGTCTTGACTAGCTCGATGCGGAGGTCTTCGTGGCGGTACTGCAGCTCTTCCAGGGACGTCATGTGCTCTGCTAGACGCTTACCCAAGGATGAGATCTCTGCTCGAAGGGCAGATTCGCTGGCTTCGTGCTCAGCGCGGAGATTGGTCAGATCCGACATGTACTCAGAGGTAGCCAACCTATGATTTGTGTCGGTCGCGCCGGACAATGATAGGGCGGATGGGTCGATAGTGGACGGCATATCGAGGAGAGATGATGGGATAGCTTCGACTCGGGCTTTCTTGGCAGCCGGAGATGTCGTGTCGTTGTCAAGTGATCGCTTCGACGCTGTCGACGACGGAACTTGTTGCGTCGATTCGCTCGCTGTCGTAGCTTGAGAGTCCGAGGTAGGGTCCTTGAGGACTAGATCGTAAAGTTCGTCCACGGGCCACTCGGTAGGCACTTGACCATCCAGGATCCAACTGGCGATAGAACTTGCGCAATTTGCCGAATCCTGGTCGTGGAATTGACGGTA
This sequence comes from Elsinoe necatrix, assembly GCA_033846785.1. Classification (NCBI taxonomy): domain Eukaryota; kingdom Fungi; phylum Ascomycota; class Dothideomycetes; order Myriangiales; family Elsinoaceae; genus Elsinoe; species Elsinoe necatrix. Next base: position 1,851,167 of record JANZYI010000004.1, read on the forward strand.
GCCGACTTCGTTGCGAAGTAGAGCTGCGTTTTCAACGACAATAGCCAGTCGTCGACCAAGGGACATCCTGGTATAGGGCTCACTTACCATATGGCGCTGGATGTGCTCTACAGAGCTTGGTACCGCCAGGTAAATCAGTGATGCCATCTTGTCCTGTGAAGTGCGAAGTGCTTTCCGCTCTTCCTCGGCCAAAATGGGAATTCCCTCAAAGCCAATGACCAAGTCAGCTCGGGGAATGTCACCTGCTGGCAAGGCCTTTGGCAGTAATGTGACCTTCAGGTTAGTTCCCTGGGACAGTTGCCCTTGACGGCCAGCCACAACATGATCGATGTGAAGTCCAGTCAAGAAGTTGTCTAGCACGTCAAGCAGTCTGCCTTGTTCGATATCGACTACGATGTGAAGATTCTGATTGGCGAGCTCAGACAGCAGGTTGTACAAGAATGCAAACTTGACGCTTGTATTCTTGTCCCACTGTGCTTTCTCCTCTGGTGCGATTTGAGCTTGAGTGAATGACTCCTCGTTGAGCAGATCTGGGTGATTTATGACATTGTGCAGTCTGGTGATAAAGGCCTGCGCATGGTTGAGCATTGAAGATTCCTCCGGCCAAGATTGCTTCAAGAATTGATCGATGAGAGCCCGATCCCATCCCATGACATTCTTGTAGGTATCACGCTGAGCTCCAGAAAAGAAGATTGGCACGACAAACTCGTTGGTAATCGTCACCCCAGTGCCACCACCGGCCATAGCTATGTCATCGCTGTTGGTTGTTTGCGCGAGTTGATGTTGAGCCTCAGTCTGAGGCTCGTCGATGATGCCAGACGGCAGCGTCTTCTTTTTTCGCTTCGCATCTTGTGGCTTATCAGGGACGAGTGTCAAGTATCGCTCCGACGTCCGATTCTCCTCTTCCGTGGGCATTGGCACTACCTCGGCCGGAGGTACTGCGGACGGTGATCTTGCATCTCGAGCAAAAGCCGGAGAGCCCGCTCGATTTGCGCTTCTGGTCGTCATACCCATACTTCGCTGCGCGGGTGTGATGGGCCCACCAGCGTCCTTCAGCTCTCGTATCTTGGTCGACGTATCGCTTGGTACAGACCTAGGCGACTTGGAGCTCATAATTCGGGACGGTGTAGCCGGCAGATCCGAGATAGTTTCTGGCCTGGGAGGCGCAGAGTGAAAAGTCTCTGGCCACTGACTAGGTGGTTGACGGATGTAACTCGAAGTATCCGATGAGCTGACACCACTTACGTTCTCGGCGCCGAACTTGTCCACCACAGGCTGGTCGCGTGGCTCAGACAGGTTCGGAGAGATTTGCGTCTTGAAAGCAAGGCTTGTGTCGTCACTGCCGGACTTCTGACTTGGTCTCGCTTCGTAAAAAGGTGATCCTAGCCGCCTAAATCGTTTGGGCCTTTGTGATGTAGGACGTCTTTGTGAGCCGTCTAGAGACCCAGAATCAGGCCCTCTTGCGCTTGAACGGACAGGCGCTGGTTGCGACTGAAAATCACCGCTGCGCGTGATGCGACTATGCTGTTGCGTATGGAAAAGAGCAGAGTCGATGCTCGATGATAAGCGCGGCCTGTCCCCCAGTAGACGTCTGTGCAACGGCTGTTCGGAGACTTGTGTCCCCTGGAAACTCTGTATGTCGGGACTATCAGGCGACACGACAATTGGGAGTTGTGAAGCGGAGAGCACTGGACCAGCGAAATCTCTCTCCTCGATAGTCTCACTGATATGAGTGGCTGCTACTTCCGCGACTGGACCGGCGTCGTCTATCGCGGAAGGCGATGATGATCCCGACTCAACCCCGCGTGATAGCGAACTACCGTTTTCAAGCCTCCCTCTTTGGTGGAGAGGCCGAAGTGGGCTACTCGCGGAACCGTCAGATATCTCGTCGTTCTGATCCGGTGCAATAAATCTACTGTGGTTTGAAGGTCCGCTGCTTGATTCCTTTGATTCAGTCTGAGTCGGCGGTACGTAGCTCTGCGATGCTGCCTGCTCTACAGTGTCCACGAGAGTTTCGGGATTATCAGAACCACCTTGAACTTGTTGGTCGGAGTTGGTGATTTCGCCACTTGTGGTGGTCACAGCTCCTGAACCTGAAGTGTCGACCTGCTCGTACTGAGAATGCTTCTGGGTTAAATCGGGCGCCGCCGCAGCGTCCACTAAAGCGTGCGGTATCTGAGAGTGCGTCTGGGACCGTATTACCGGCTGTGGTGCTGTCCCAGCGATGACTTGCGAAGAAGGGAACGTTGGAGACGAGCTGTGGAATGAATACTGATCCTGTTGGGACTGTCGAAGCCGCGGGATTGTGAGGTCAAATGCGCTATGTTGCGGCGAAGGCAGCACTTCCCGCGAAGACTGTTTTGACAACCTGACACTCTGCTCTATTGGACCAGAACTCGATCTCCTCGACCCTTTCGAAGCAATAGTCTTCTGCGTGCCAAGTGAGGGTGAGCTGTCTATGACCCTTCTCGAAGCTTTGGGTATGGGCGTCGGAGGTGAACTGTCCGGGATGGTTTGCCTTCTCCTAGAGTGTATATATTTGCTCTTCCTGCTAGCTAACGCGAGCTTTCTCGGACGACCTCTCCCTGATATGCTCGATCCTGGCTGCTCCCTGATCTTCTTCGCCTCCCAATCGATAACCGCTTCTTGATTGACGTTACTCTTCTTTTCCCAAGTAGGTGAGTAGATCTGACCAGTAGCCGAATTGGGCGCCCATGCGATTTTGTATCTCCTAGCGTCTTCTTCAAGTATCTCTTCAACCTCCCAAACGTCGGGCTCTCCAAGCTCAATGCGATCGTCCTGTTTCAGCCGTTTCTTGCTTGTGGATGCTTCGTGTGTTCGCTTTCGTTTTGCTGGCATTATGCGGCAATGCCAGTGTAAATATGCGCAGACTGAAGCTGTGTCAGTTCCATGGCTGTGAATGTGAGAGTCGATTGACACGTGTGTAATCGTCGGCAAAATGCACGACTAGGTAAAGTGAAGTTGAAGCATTGTCTTGGCAGCTCCACGTGGGGGTTTAAATTGATTGCATCAATACTCACGATCTTCTTTCCTGGGTATTTGTATGACTTGTCTTGATTTGATTCTTTCGGATAGTCAAATAGTTTTCGGAGATGCTTACCTTTGGAGACGAGGCGCATCGAAGATTTCGAGAACGAATGGTTACTGTTGGACCAATGGATGTTCATGATTGATATGTGATTCTGACTATCTCTTGGAGCTAGAATCGTCACATTGTCACTTCGGCAGGTCTGTTCCCTGCCTTATGAATTTGCCAATGTCACAGTCGCTACCGCTGTGACGGCACCGTTCTGATCATCATTTGAAGTCGTCTCCGGACCGCCAACCTCTCACCAAATCCGACGATCGATCTACTTTTTGTCCGTGGACTCCTCCTCCTTTCTTCTCTTCGCTCTATGCTCCTCCCTCTTCCTTTCCTGCTCTCTGATCTGATCAGGCGGGCTGTCCTCAATGAGGTCACTCTCATCATTGAGACCGCTCCACTTGGGCAGGCCATCTGGGATATCCATCACGCGCTGACCGTAGAACATGTGAAGTCTGTCTCCGGGATTAGTTTGAGGTGGCCACGACATCAATGGTACTGGACTGACCTTGGCTTGAAATTGTCCTTGTCCTTCTTGGTCTTCAGGTGGACGAGACTTGGGAAGAGCAGGATCATGTTGCGACCTTCGTCCATAATAGGGCTGTGGCAGAAGTTGCACCGAACCTTGCAGGGCAGCTTGTGCTCAATGCTCTTGTCGGTTGGATCGTACCATTCGAGATCATGGTGGCCATGGGTAAAGTTGATGTCGTCCTTGTGGAAGATGGCGGCCCACTGGAATGGAGCGGCTGTAGGACATCAATTGACCTGCCATAACGAAAATTCGGACGGGCGAATACTGACCGTGCTGAGTCTGACAGGTGGTGCAATGGCACAGCTTGGAGTCGAGAGGCTCTTCTCTGGATAGCTGGTACTTTACACGACCGCAGTGGCAGCTCGCCTCGTAGCGCACCGGAAAGTTCTCATTGGGCTCATGGACACGGTATGGAGCTCGCTTCTTCCACTCCGAGAGGCCCTCTGTCTCCTTACCGCGTGCTTGGTCTTTATCCATGGTGAGATACTTTGAGCTCGAAAAGAACCGTGATGCTAGAGTTATTGGTCGTGGGGGAAAGTGAGCTTGGATTTGAGAAGCTCGCGTGACCGGGCGAGAAAGTTGTCTCAAGGAAGCTGCCATGCGAGAAGTGAAAGGTATACGATTGAGAAAGCAGCACGGTTTGTAGAAAGGTTCAAAGAAAGCGCGGCAAGCATGGTGAAATTGTGACAAGCTCTGAAAGATCTCGTCAAGCTAGCTCCAATTGTGGTACTATCGAGCTATGAACCTCAGATCGATCGTCAATAGATCTACATGATCTGCGGGGTCAGAATGACGATGGAATGAGGTGCACAAAGCGGGACAGCTTGGACCCTGCAACAGTAGAGTTGCATGATTGTTTGCATTCTTCGTTGACGAGAATATCGAGTCATGGGAGCATTTTATTTCATCATGTCTTGTCGTATACTATCAAATTGTATGCTTCGGAGAGTATCTTGTTAGTCCTTATGACTACCAGGCAGTTCATCATTTTGCGAGGCATTTCGTCATGCACAGGCCGGTCCCATGAGATGGTGATGCTACAACACGGATCATAGTCAGCAAAGTTCTGGTAGCAGCTTCGTACTATCCGGTAGTCCTGCTCTCAGTTTACACCCCTTTCCCAGCATCGTGTATGCTGCAGGACAATGACGAAGCGAGGCTCCTTGGACAATTTCTTCTTGCCAGCCACAAAGAAGGCCAAGCCGGACGAACGCCATGTGGAACGCAAGATAAGTGAGGAAGAATTCAAAGAAGCATCCCTGAGATCACCTCCAGGGCTCAGTATCCTCAAACCATTCATCACACGCGCTGAGGAAAAGTCACTCCTATTGTACCTCGATTCTCAGCAATGGCGCACAGATCTGTCAAGGCGGACTATGCACTTTGGGGGCACCTTCTGCCTGATGCCGCCAAAGAACGCCACGCCCGACGAGCGCAAGCAGATAGAGCAGGCAATACTAGAGGCGCCGAAGATGCCTGCCGAACTAGACTCCCTGGTCAACAGGATGGTGGAAGCAGGCTTGTATCAAGTAGACTCTCGACCTGAATACTGCATCGTCAACGAGTACCTACCAGGGCAAGGCATCTCAGCCCACGTGGAGAATTTTCGCTTCGGAGAACCTGTATGTTCGCTCACACTTGCCGGCTCAGACACGATGCGTTTCCATGAATTGGAAGCGGCCCATGATGGTAGCGTGAGGTCCGGTAAGGCGTCATCGGCCCCGAGGACAGGCCGTCGGGAAGATGTCGTGATGGACAGAAGAAGTCTCCTGATTCTTCGTGGCGACGCCAGAAGCACCTGGCAACACGAAATTAGACGCACAGGGGCATCGTCAAAGCCCATGGGCTGGCGAAGGGTGAGCTTGACCTTCCGAGTCGACCGTAGACTACCAGGACGGAGGGATGGCGGCGGACACGCGCAGGGACCTTGACATGTCCGATACCAAGGCACCGGCACTGTCCGAAGACGAAACCTAGTGCATGGACCCTGACAGAAGTCCGGCCAGATGGTGGAATAGTCTGAAACTCACTCATGACGTCTATGGACGGATTGTGTATCAACAGTATCTGGCCATCCCCCACTGCGTTTTAAGCTTGGAGAAGCCAATCTCCCAGGTCAAACGGGCAGCTCAATGCAGTAAGCATTTTGAGAAATACGATGTAAGTAAGGTCATAGGGCTTAGCGGTTTCGTCGACGTTCGATACTATTTTTCGAGGTCGGAAACGGGTATCGTGAAGTCACTCGGGTGCCGCGACACGCAAGTCATGGGAAATGAGGATGGACTCTGGTTGCCTCGTCGCTGGGTGATCCGCAGAGTCTGAGCGCGCAGTGCGAGACTTTTCTTTTGCAGTGGCGCATGCTGGTCGTATCCGTAGACTTGCGCTCACCAATTGAACCACCAGAATTACCAATTGTGCGTGTCGCTCTGACCGATAATGGAATTGATAGCAAGAGCGTCCAGACCGTTCGAGGTTGATAAAAATCGAGCATCATAGTCCTCTGGAAAAAAAGGTGAAGCTGTGTGGGAATTGGTCCAACCGCCACGTGGTTGCTGTGGAGACGACGTTCGAGCCGCAACTCTAACATTTGCTTCACCAACGTCGGCATCAGCTCGAGTCGGGTCGCATCTCTGGTCACTTGGCTGAATACCATCCATTGGTCCTCATCTATCACCCCTTCGACCACCCACTCCTGCGCTAGATCGTCACTGTGCAGACCTGACATGTTCCGCACTTCTGCCCCCGACCTCTATTCTTATATGCTATGGAATCGCCCTCACCTTCCCTGACGCCATCGGCCCAACTGCTGTCATTCCTTGACTCCATTTGAGCACCCCATACAACAACTTTCCGAATCCTTGCTCCACGAGGTCGATCGATCGGAACAAGATGCCCTCCGCGTTCGACGAGGCCGCGATGGCCGACGACTACCAGATGCTTGAAGAGCTGGGCAGTATGAGATATCTGGACCGTCTGCTAGTAGTATACTAACCGAGTCTAGGTGGAAGCTTTGGTGTCGTATATAAAGCTATCGAGCGATCAACAGGCGAGCTCGTCGCAATCAAGCATGTACGGACCACTTCTCTCACCAGCGCCGGATATCGCTGACGGGATGCAGATTGACCTTGAAGGAAACGATGATGATATACAAGAGATCCAGCAAGAGATATCACTGTTGAGCACGTGCTCCAGCGAGTGGGTCACAAGGTATAAAGCAAGTTTCGTGAGAGGCACGAAGCTCTGGATAGTCATGGAGTTTCTGGGAGGAGGCTCTTGTCTTGACTTGGTATGGACCACTTGACTTGCGAGAGAAGACATATCTGACTTTTCTACAGCTGAAACCAGGTGCCTTTACTGAAGCCCAGATTGCTATCGTCATGCGCGAACTCCTCAGTGGACTCGACTACCTACACAGCACAGGCAAGATCCACCGAGACATCAAGGCCGCCAATGTGTTACTTTCGAGTAGTGGACATGTCAAGCTTGCTGACTTTGGAGTTGCTGCACAATTGACTAACATGAAGTCTCAAAGAATGACCTTTGTAGGCACACCCTTCTGGATGGCGCCCGAAGTAATACAAGAAGCAGGTTACGATTTCAAGGCCGATATATGGAGTTTGGGCATCACGGCAATAGAATTGGCGCTGGGCGAACCACCACACAGCAACGTCCACCCCATGAAGGTATTGTTCTTGATTCCCAAGGAGAGACCACCACGATTGGAAGGATCAAATTGGTCCAAAGACTTCAAAGACTTCGTCACAGCATGCTTGAACAAGGAACCAGAGCGACGACCAACAGCAAAGGCACTGCTCAAGCATAGGTTCATCACGAGGGCTGGAAAGACCGAAGCACTGCGAGATCTGGTTGTCAAGGCACAGAAACTTAGCACGACAGCTGAGAAGTCAGACAAGGTGCGTTTCTACGAAGAGACTCTGAAAAATGTCTCGGCCCCCTCAGACGAGGATGATTGGGTCTTCGACACGATCAAGCCTTCCACAATGGCCAAGCCAGCACTGGCAAAGCACACTATTAAGCGACGGAAGCTATCGAGAGTGCCTTCAGACAGCACAGACTCTGGCATGGACGCAGCCACCGAGGCCATGGAGCATTTGTCAGTTGAGAAAGCACCATTAGGGTCGTCGCCAGGAAGTTCGTCAAGGAGTTCGACCATAAATACACCGAAGACAGCTTATTCTTCCGTGCGCAAGCCTTCTACTGCGTTTAGAGTCGGTGGTACTATCACAACGCCCACCGCACGAAAGATCTCTCGTCAAGTCTCTACATCACAACCCACAGCACGACGAGTCAGCCACCAGACCAAGGCACCGCTTGGGATCGATATAAACTATGGAAATGCCTCGTCCACTGTACGAGCTTTCCAACGAGTCTCTTCAGGAAGCCATGCAGCTCCGTCGCAACCACAACAATCACTCCCCGTGTCAGATCCAGTCACTCCACCCGACTCTGACGCCGAGAACCGACCTCCCCTGACCTCTCTCAACCTCGCAGCACTCGACAAGCCGAGAGGAAATGTGGAAGCAACAACCAAGGAGTCTTTACTCGGTCGGAGACTGCATCAAAAGGTTGTCGAGCCCGCTTTGCAAGAAGTCCTCGGCACCTCTTCGAGCTCAACGTCCCGCCAATTGCTGTTCAACGCCGCCTCTGCCCTCACCGCTCTTGATGCACAAGACCCCGAAGGCGAATATGCTCTGCTCAAAGCCATACTCGCCCGCCTGGAATCCGATCCCAAGCTCGCAGCAGCACTCATGCCCAACCGCGTCGCATCTGCCCAGCTCGCCTCCCTTCGCGTGGCAAAGACACCCCGATCAGGCGCCAACTCCCCAGCCTCTTCCCCGAAGAAGTCTCGACCCAGCGAGACCGGATCCCCCCTCAAGGCCGCGCCCGCAACACCCAGCCGCCGCATCGACCGCGTCGCCAGCGTCACGTCACCAAGCCTCGCAGCGCCCAGCAGTCCCAGCCTGCACCGCGCGAGCAGCAACGGCAATCTGTCCCGGTCGAGGAGTCCGAGTGGCAAATTGACCATGAGCGAGAAGAACCCCCACATGAAGACGCTGAGGAAGAAGCAGTCCCAATTGGCACTGATTGAGGAGCAGAAGAGCAAGGAGGACGAGTACAGGCAACGCTTGTTCGAGGAGCGGTTGCCGGGCCGAAAACGGGAAGGAGAGGGGGAGATGATCATGCAGGTTGAAGAAGGGCTGTGGGGGAGGTGGAGGGAGGGGTTGAGGGAACGATGGGCATGAAATGCCTCGGGATGGCATGGGAAGGCATGGTGGCAGGAGAGGACTACCCAAGGTGATGGAGCAAGGAGAAAGGAGGGACGAGGGAAAGTGATTCACTTCTTGAACATACCCGTTGTTGCTATTTCTTGTCCTTGTATTTTTTGGTTTGCTGGCTTTTGCATGGCATCAGCGAGCGGGTATCGTTTATTGGAGTTTACGGTGGAGGATCATGTAGCGACGGCCGAAGATGTGACGGTAGACTGGCAGAGGTATGGGTGTTGGATCAGGGTAGATAGATGGTAGATGGAATGAAAAATTATCTACAAATATTTGTCCACGCTTCGTGCTTTCGTGTTGCTTGATGTTGACTGTTTCATCGTTTGAACACGCTAGCATGGAAATTGAGATCATGATGGGACAATTCCTATTCTTCATGTATGTACACTCAATGTACACGATGCGTTCGGTACCAGTACGTCCCGCATGACGATTTTGTCACTCATCATGATGCATCGACCTCTGTTCTCCCCTCAGCTAGGCCTGCCCTTGCCGTTCGCAAATATCGTCAATGCCTGGGCAGCCTCAGCAGCGTCGAGGTCCATTGCCGGCTTGTGTGACCCAGGCGTCTCTCGGCCCGGTCTTTCAGCATATGGATATGCATGCAGTCGTCCTAGTACACGCTTGTATGCCTCGTCGCTACCGGGCTTGACCCTAGACAGGAAGTCGGAGCAGGAAGTCCGTTCTATCTCTGCGAAGGAGGGTAAAGTGATGTTCGTTTCCTTCGATACGGAGTGGTCCTTTTTGACTGCCATCTCTGGTGCCGGACTGAATTGAGCAGCTGCAGCGAGCTCCCTACACTTTCGAGCCTGTTCTGGATCTTTTTGACAGGTCTCGCAGGAGCCCGGCGCGATAGCTGCTGGTGAAGGGTCCGAGGGTGGCGGTATGGTGATTGGGTTGAGGTTAGCTGCGTCTTTGCAAGCGCAGAAGTCAGTCCCATCGCAGAACCCGCAATTATCCGGCATCGTCTTGCCAAAGTTGGTGAAGTCGATCTCATCTGCTTCTGTGGGTGGGGTGGGTCCATGACGAGCAGGATCGAGCATACTCGACGCACTGAACTGGACATTCTCCATGGGCTCTGGAGCAGATACGCGTACTCTTTTAGCAGACCTCAGGTCCGTCTCGAGTTCTTCAGCTTTCCGCTTGTACGTCTCCTTATCATTCAGAGCAGTGTGCAGATGAGCACGTGTTTCCTCAACAGTACGCTGCAGAGCCAGGCGAGCGGCCTCGATGGTTCTGATCCTTTTGTTCAATCCCTCCACCTCATCACTCAAATCCTTAATTTTGTCTGCTTGTTTTGCTCTGAACTTCTTCTGAGCATTCTTGTTCTGCTCCCTTCTGTGCTGGTCGTTGGTCTCTACCTTGGGCTTACGCCCAGGCTTGGCTCGTGGTGGTATTTTATATTCTCTGGATGCAGGACCGTACGGGGCACATTGCGCTTTGTTCTCACCGGGACTCTCGACCGAGTCTGCAGACTGTGCGGGTTGGATGTTGGCAGAAGGCGATGCTACTGATAGAGGGGTAACCTGGGCGGAGACCGGCGGCATAGCGAGCTTCAGAGCTACCGGAACCGTCGGGCTAGTTGCTTGAGGTGTTCCTGCTCTGGTTTGAGGGGACGCCATTGTCCTATATTGTGACCGCAGTCGTCCGAGGGGTGCTTGAGACGAGACAGAAGTTGATAGGGCAAGAATGAAGGTCGCCGAAGGGTGGCCTGGCAGTAGGGTGTAATTCTATATGGGTACAAGTCGGTCATCAAGCACAGTCGCTGTGGTCGAGTTGTCTATTACTGTGCAGCGTTAAATAAAGAGCTATACAATTGGAACCCAGTGCTGCATGATGGGAGTTGATGGCCGCTGCTGAAACAGGAGTGAAAATTTGCGCATTGTGGTCGCATAAGACGATAGACGGCGGCGACTATGCTTGCACTATTTTGCTCCAAGGGAATGAAAATGCTATGGATACATGACGTTACTCACCTCAGAATCGTTGATGTCGTGAATGTCAAAAGTCGAGGGACGCTGAAAGATCTGATTAGATTGATTTGCAGCCCCTCTCCCATTTGTGCGGATGGGCTGATTCTCTCCATGCAGCCGATGCCGGTCGCTTCTGCCGGAGTTCTCCACCGGGATTTTCCGTCGGATTGGATCCGACACTACCCGCTCGTGCATGCTGGGCATGGACTACCACTCACTGGTCTGGCTTCTGAAACACCTTCTATTATCTACAATCGCTAGTGCTACAACTTCCGCATCTCTTTGCTTTCGTTGTATTGTGCATCCTGTCCTTCCCCAAACATCCAATATTGCACACCGAGGTAGCAATCACACAACGCCTGAAAAAGACCGCACAGCTTAAACGCCCAGGGTATGTCTGACTCGGCCATGAAGAAGAATGTCATCTTCATAGCATCACCCAACAACCAGTTAAGCAGCACGCTCAGTCTGAAGCCCTTGCAACTCCTGTTGCGCTGATTCGATGCGATCTGAGGCAGAGGCAGCATAGCTTCTATCGACAAAGCCACGTAGCCTTGCAATTCGATGTACTTCTTCGAATCACCAATGAAGATACCAAGTACCAGTAATGCCAGCGTGTAGTATGCCAGAAACGACCAGTACGGTTGCGATGACCGCCATTGCCAGAAGTGGTAGGGTCTTCGTGAAAAGAGGGGTTCCCCTCGATCCATACCATCGAAGGGCTTCGCGTTCGCAGTAGTGAGAGACGGTCTGTTTTCCAAGGCGACGTGCAGAAGGATTGTTTGGACGCAGACCATCAGTATGGCTTGAAGCAGCAGTGAATTATCGTAGTGCTCGCCGAACCAGTAGAATATTCTGGCAGACTATTAGTACAATCGTAAACTGCTAAGGAGCGACTTTGTACTTCAATATCGACGCCACAAGCATGATCAATGGTATGTCCAACGAGAAGCCGGCGGACGAATGCGTCTTGTGTATCGAGTAGATCTGATCGGCATAGCTAGTGATTGGCGAAGACACTAGGAAGAGAGGCGCGACATGAGTTATGATCCATGAGAGGAACGACATAGTGGTAGCTTGTGGCTATAGTGTCGTGAAAGGAAAATGGTCGAGATCTTAATAATATTGATATATCCGGGTCGACAGCTAGCATGCAGGCTGATAATTCGAGGCTGTCAAATCTCGCATCAACAAGGATGTGCTCGGACCTCTGTTTTGGACAGCATGAGAAATCAACGGCAATGTAAAGGTTTCTTAGAACGCTTCTCGATGTTTTCCGAGACTTCCAGTGCCAAAAGTGATGTTGATGCTTTTTTCCCGTACCCAATCTTAAAAAGAATCTCCCAGGGGCTCGGGCAGACAAGATCGTCGCATGCGGCTCTGCGGACCCATGCGTAACTCTATTCCAGCCCTTTCCGTCACTTCCGATATCGCATATCCTTATCAGATGTTCTCCAAAATCCATCCTGAGCACATGACACTGTGCTTCACCCCACCATCTCCACCCTCTTGGAATCACTCACCGCACCTCCATTGAGCGCCGATTGACTCGTGCGATCTAGGTCTGAGATGGGCGACAACAACCTCTTCTTTTACGGCACCCTCATCGCCCCCGCCATCCTGCACAGGGTCATTCACGGCCCATCGAATCCCACCTTCCCGACGCCCTCATCGTCCTACGTGCGCACATGTCCTGCTCTCCTCCACTCGCACCGTCGACACCGCGTCAAAGGCGCAGACTATCCTGCAATTGTTCCCGCTTCGACGTCCTCGAGTGTGCGCGGTACGTTCGCGACGGGCTTGACAGACGCCGATGTCCGGCGGCTGGATATCTTCGAAGGAGACGAGTACGAGCGGCGGAGAGTGAAGGTACGGAAGCTTTCTCCTACTAAGCCGACAACGGACTCGAAGAGTAAGTCCTTGGAGGGAAAGGTGACAGAGACAGAGCAGGACACACAGGACATGGAGGAGGGCGAGGAGGTGGAGGCGGATACGTATATCTGGACCGCTGGGGAGCATAGACTGGAGGATCAGGAGTGGGACTTTGAGACGTTTAAGCGGGAGAAGATGCGATTTTGGATAGGTGGGGATGGGACGGAGGGGGAGACGGGCAAGGAGGAGTTTGAGCGTGTAGATCACGAGGATGGCACGGGTGGCAGAGGGGTGAATGGGGATATCGGCAAGCAGCTGGAAGAACACCAACGCGGCACTGCGGGTGCGGAAATCAGTGCTGTGTAAGATGCAGAGCAGAGGTAGCAACCCCGTGCGCACCGGCAGCGAGCAAGCCTGTATGAGGACTCGTAAGACTCGCTATCAAGCCATCAACGACGTCAACAGATACGTGGTCGAGCGATTGACCGTATCAGCTGCCTACTGGTCCAAGTCGCTGCTGCTCTATCCAGCTGTGATCCCTTGCTGGACATCGCCTGCAAAATTCCCCGTCGTCAAAGTGTAGTCGCAAGGACGCACTGCAAAATCTCGTAAGTCCCTTCGGAAAGTAGCTTTCAAGTACTACTCCATATCAATGTTGAGTATTATATACTCTAGCTTCCTTCTCTCGATCTGATAGTAACCTTGTCAATCCCGATGAGGCTTGAGGAGTACGAGGCAACTGTGAGTCTGTGTCCTTGGAGGTAGAGACGGCGAAGGGGAAGCCAAGTGGATGAGTGTTCAACAACAAGCAAGGGGTATCATGAATCGTCAGTATCTGCAGTAACTGTACAATGCATGTGCATGAGTGGCGTGACCATTACCTTCCCATTTCCAGATTTCTCTTCCTCCCTCCTTCGCCCTGTTGCATCATATCGATCGCTACTCGTCGAGCATCTTTTGCCCCACCAAAGTATCATGAATCCTCTACTATCACCCTGATACAGGATGATTTCAGAATGCTCCCTCCCCACCTGTGCCATTCGCGGCGCTAGCCAACCAAACACCGCACAGCCCCCACATTCCCACTCTCCAACCCCTCCAAAGCCCACTCAATCCCTGACCTTTCTTCTCCTTCCCACCATTCCGTACTGATACTGGTGTGCTCATGACACTGCTGATCCCACTTCTCCTGACACCCTCCTCAAACACAATACCATAGACCGTACCGAAAACACCTTTGTAGGGTCCGGGATTGATAATTGTCCTTAGCTCTGGCTCCAGGAGACCATATTTGGTAGCTGTAGATGCATGTGTAGACGAAGACCGGGAAGAGCTGGTGGCTTTTATGTGCCGATTGTACCGAGCTGTGTGCTGTACGCGGAGAGTAGCGACTTGTGCGCGGCGCAAGACTGTCTCGAGCGGAAGCTTTAGGAAGAGTTCGGCAGTTGAGGAGAGAAAGGAGGAGATGCTGTAGAGCGTCGGAGTGTTCAGGGGATCTATATGTAGTTGCGAGCGGAGGATGAGCGGCGTTGATGTCATGAAGAGAGGTGGTAGTGTGGAATGCAGAAGCGTGATTGGGAGTAGAGATGGCGAGATGAACAGCGAAGGAAGTGACCGGAGTAGCTGTATTGTCGCTCGTGGAGGTAAAGAGGTCGGCGTGATGATCAGACTGCGCAGCTTTAGCTCATGTCGTATGACCAGTAGGCAAAACATACCGTGTGCGGACGAGGTCCAGCGGTGCAAGGAGAATACCTGTAATACCTGCTGCCGCGACAGCCACTGCTAGTGAAACCAGCGGAGATGGGCTATCGGCTACATCCACACCTCCCATAGCTGATGCAACCAGATCTGATGGTGTACCGGCCAATGCGCTTGGATCTGGTAGATTTGCCAAAGCCGATAGCAGGCTCCGCGTCCACGACTCCAGAGCTTTCACAAGGACATTGTACACAAAGGTCGAATTGGTTGCTTTCCATAATCCAGTCGCTCCTGAGCTGTTCCACAAGGCGCCGAGCGTCTCCAGGATAGAATCATGCTGTCGTAATCGTAATCTGTGCGGGTGCGAGTAAGAAGAAGGGACCGGTGTCGTCGACTCTGATCGTGAAAGTGGCGAGGTTCGACCTCTCGACCGCTTTCGCCGCGGCGAACCTTGGTCGTACCTTGACACAGGAGGCTTTGTCGGTGTGAAGTACGAAGGTGAGTCCGAGTCCGACTCGTCCTCGGATTGTGATAGCTACTACCGGTCAGTACAGCACTCGACATCGCCCGTGCAAGACTGACCTCTTCCATGCGCAAGCTCCCCCTGCTCCTCGCCGGCGTGTCCAGCATGAATTCCTCTTCCTCCGCAAGCCTGACTTGCAGTATCGTCTTGGCAACATCAAAGGGTTGCGCCAGTAGCACACTGGTGTATTTCCAGATTGCCTGATCTACGATCTTCTTGCCCATCTCCGCTGCTGTCGGCCCATCTCTATCCAGCAGTGGGCCTCCATAATCTAGCTCCGAGAGCAAATCTCTGGCCGACCGGCCTATGCCTGGTCTCGAGCTCGACGCAGCAGGAGCTGTTGTGTTTGACGCACGCTCGGGCGGTATACCTATCGACGGCGGGACATAATAAGGTCGGAGAGGGTTCGGCGTATCTCGAGAGGTCGCCATGCTTTGGAAGGGCGCATATTCGGAAGACATGATCGCGACGAAACTGTGGAATGATTCTTGAATCGTGAAATGATGTCGATCACTATGCTCCAACGGTGAGCGAGATGTGGAGATGTGCAGGAAATTTATTGCTGACGTCGGTATAGAATTGTGGCTCTGCCTTCGACCTCAACTTTTTTTCGGACAGCTAACCACAATTTTCTTCGCGCGCTTCCTCGAGCCTTACGGCCATCTCGGATCTTATAGTCTAAGATGTCCTCTTCGAATCGATTTGCTCGATCTCTGCTAGTTCGGCATGCACAAACACTTCGAGGGACTCACACTTCAAGAACGAGCTCAATAGCTACTCGATCCTTTGCTGCCAAATCATGCCCTTCCACTCCTCCCTCAATACCGACATTACGATGCACCCCTAGCTTCTTGTCCCGGGCACATCTCTCTCGACGGACCTTCTCCACCTCCCCCCTTCTCCGACACGGCCACCTCGACACCCCCGCCCCAGGTGAAGAGCGGCACGTAACCTTCATCGACAAAGACGGCTCCTCTCACACCTTCGAAGTGGCGGACGGTGCGAATCTGCTGGATATCGCGCAGGCTAACGACCTCGAGATGGAGGGCGCGTGCGGGGGCAGTTGCGCCTGTAGTACGTGTCACATAATAGTAGAGGACGGAGACATGTACGATAAGATGGAGGAGCCGGACGACGACGAGAACGACATGTTGGATTTGGCGTTCGGTCTGACGGAGACGAGTAGGCTGGGGTGTCAGATTAAAATGAGCAAGGCGTTGGACGGGCTGGTGGTGAGGTTGCCGAGCATGACGAGGAATTTGC
This sequence comes from Elsinoe necatrix, assembly GCA_033846785.1. Lineage (NCBI taxonomy): Eukaryota > Fungi > Ascomycota > Dothideomycetes > Myriangiales > Elsinoaceae > Elsinoe > Elsinoe necatrix. Next base: position 1,867,431 of record JANZYI010000004.1, read on the forward strand.
AGGCAAGTGATTTTGCGAAGAAGTAAGATAACTTTGTATGGTAGCGAGAGAATGCAGAGGGCGGCTATGTGTGCGGGACAGGTACCAGGCCCCTGGAAGGGATCCGGCATTGGCGTGAAACAAGACGGTCTGCTTGACATGTATGTATAATGTACAAAATGACGCATAGCATGAGAAATGAGGGTAGATCACCCCTCCACTTCATATTCATACCGAAATGCTCGCTCATTGGCTATGTATGCATAGTAAAGAAGTTTGCGAAGAGCGCTCATTAGTGCTGACTCGCAGCCACTCCTACGCCAGCTAGGAACCCAGCATCCCCGTCCACAACATTTGTAGTAACGTCAGCTACTCTTGCCGCTACTCCAGTCGAAGCGTCCTGGAGCTCCGAGAGCAACGTCTGCGTCTCCTTGTGATCATCCCGCGTGTTCGGCTCTTCTGCTGGCGACGATCGGGCATCGTTCTTATGTCTGCTCATACTGCGTTTTCTGTGCTTCCCCACAGTGGCAGGGCTGTCGGCGCCTCTAGTCTCGAACTTCGCATTGCTTGTGATTGCCGACGACAATGGATCGGGCTCAGGCTCCGTCTTGCTCCTTTTGACAGGACTTGACCCGCCTAGATTCTCTGTACTGGCAGCCTCGCTTGCCTTGCGCTTCTTTTTCTCTCTAGCTTCCTTTCTACTTTTGCGTTGAACACCATGGAACTTGACAATCGTCTCTCGAAGATGAATGCGCTTCTTGCTAGCATCAAAGTCCGCAAAGTCGTTGTTCTCGTCCATCTCGCGACTGCACACCTTTCTCACAAAATGTTGAGGGTCACGAGAGAAGGTTTCGAGGTATCCCAGCAAGAAGACGCCACAGTTGAACATGTCCGATTGATAGGGTATGCCTTTCGCGGATATGCTGGTGATGTCGGTTTTTTCAATCTCCGTGCCTCGCTTGTCTCTAGCTTCATGGATTAGATAGTTTTTGATATGAGCAATCTCGCCTGCGTGAGGCTTCTCCATGCTGTCAAGCACCATAATCACAGGCGTTTCAGGATCAATTGCTCTTCCTTTGCGTTTCGCCGGAGCGGGTTTCGATACAGCCGCCGGCCGAGCTTTCTCGTCATCGTCGGAGTCCGGGACTCGAAAGGTGTTCTGAGAAGATCCAGGTACGATTGATGAAGGAAGAAGGTCCTCCCCACCGCACGTATACAAACTGATCTTGTGCAAATCGAGGTTGTTAGGATCTTCAATCAGCGTTGGAGAGGAACGCGTACCAGTACGAGCCTGCTCAGGCATACTTGTCTGCGACGAGACTGGCGGCGCGTCGTTGTCCTCGGCGGGCTTCGGCACCAACTTGTCCGCGTTGCATATGATGAAGACGTACCAATGGGCGGCGCTGTTGACAGGCACAACAATGTAGGGGTATGCGAAGATGTCGACTTTCCTGGTCCAGCTCTTCACGTTATCGTATCTGAAAGCGTTGCGCCCGTCCACTGTCTTGGTGAGAGAGTCATAAAAGTAGCTGTTAAAGAAGTAGGCGTCCTTTGCGAGATGCGGATACTTAATCTGCAGTCGCCGCAGCTCGAATGCTATCAAGTTGTCGTTCAACATCTCACCGTCCTCCAGTCTTTCCAGATCTGAGAACTCGACTGTGACTCTCTTAGGCTCATCCAATGGATACACGAGAGGTTGTTTCCACGCCTTGCCTTCGGAGACTTGTTTGTCAAACCATCTAGGACTCTTGGGAGCTTCTGGTGGATCCAGGTCAACGTGTGTTTGCGTCTTGCCTCGAAGACGACTACTGCTACGCCGTGAGCCATTCACAAGTTGTCTAGCATCCAAGATCTCATTGTCGTCTTCGCGCGCTGTACCCGTATTTACTGTCTTTCTAGCAGTCTTGCTAAATGTCTTTTTGATTACAGGTTGAGAGGACTGATCCTCGACTTGTGGTCCCCGATCGACGGTCTGTGTTGGCTTCACGCCTTTCACTGGTTCCGACGGTGTAGTTTCTTGCGTCAGCTGTGTTGTCTTCTCCTCGACTTCAAGGTCCGGCGAGTGATTGCGCGTCGCCTCTTTTGAGGACTGAGTGGTGTTGAGAGTGTGGTCCTGTCTTCCAGATGTCCGATCAAGGAGACCCTGTAGCTTGCGTGGGGAGGGGTTGATCCTCGCTGTCAACTGCTCCAGTTTACAAGGACTTTTCTCCAATGTATCCGACGTCGTTTGGACCTCCGGCTCGCTATCACTGACATGATCTGGCTTCTGCATCCTAGGGGAACCCTCCTGTTTTGTCGAGAGACGAGCCCGATGGGGCAGTTCTGAAGATCTCTCTTTCTCAAACCTTTGATCGGGTTGATCAGGTTGCGACTCCGAGGGGATCTTTGGGGGATCGTGTATGTTCGACGATCCACTAATCACATCAATACCAGAGGCTCTACGTACTTTTGGTTGTTTTGGCTTGCCCTGCGCTGGTGGACCAGTATCTCGTAGGCGCTCTCTGATCCTGGCAGGCGATGAATTCGTTTGCTGCACTTCGGAGTTCGCACGCTTAGGTGCAGGTAGCTTCCTCGTAGGACAGGGGGGTTTGGCAAAGTGACTGGAGGAATTGAGTGGGTCGGGAGACTTTGACGTATCTTGCTTGCGAAAGGTGATTTTTCCGGCTTGCCCAATCCGACCACTCTCGCCAGAAAATGATTCGATGTTAGTGGCATTCGCTCGAGGTGCCCTCTCGTTCCCGTGATTGTCGGCTTTCTGGAAATGTGGTGACTTGGTGGGGAGCTTCTCGTTCTGGGTCTTCGAGTCGTGTATTTGTATCGGATTCATCGCCTTGCCGCTCGCAACTGATGGCGCTGGCTGCTTGCGCGGTCGGAGTGGTGACTCCGCCAATTCATCTTCACTCGAAGACGCCCACCTGAAATGGTTGCCCTGCTCGAAAGCTTCGTCGAGTGCTGTCTTGCGGCTCGCTGCAGAGCTCGGCGGCTGGGGCGAAGACAAGTCTACCACCATCTTTTCGCGAGGTCGAGAGCGCTTGACAGGAATATCGACGCCTCCGCTATAGCCAGCCCGGAGTGGTGAACTCCTCGTGATTCTGCCATGTTGAACGAACGAATCTGGATGAGCATGAGCACCTGCGCGCTTAGAATCGATGTGATCATCTTGTATAGGGTCGGAATTAATTTGGGCTTGATCGTTGCTGTCAAAGTAGTGTTTGATCGGAGACGATTGTGAGGTCTTCACTTTCTTCCTTGGTGGCTCAACTCCGTGATTCGATTGCGATGCGCTAAAGGACGACCCCGCTCTGAGATCTCGGGGCGGCTTCTCATCACTGGAAAATCTCCTATGAGTTCCAGTCCAGCGTGTCTGAGTATTGCCATATGACGTCTTGCTCTGATTCAACGTGTTCTGGGGCCTGACACCACCGGCTTGAGGCTTTCCCATCCTCTGCGGGATATACGAGCTGTATCCGGTGTACCCAGTCTTTGATCTAGCCCTATGTTCCCCTAGGTGTGAATCGTGAGCTGCGATTCGGTGGGCCGATACGTCGGCATCGACAATGATACAATCGTCGCTCTCTTGCACAGCTCCTGTCAATCGTCTTTGTACAGCAGACCGATACCCTGCCGCTTCCGACTCATGACTCTTTGCTGAAGCTCCCTCGAGTCTCACCGGAGCGTGAGATGACTGCTCAGGCAATGGAGACGGCGGAATGTAAGTAGCTTCTTGGTAGTTTGAAGCAGAGGTGTGTACACAGCGTCGTTGCTGGGAGCGCACATGGTCAGCTTCTCGACGTTTTAGATCAAATGAGTACATCGTACATGATCTTTGTCGGTCTTGAGAAAACCGAAAGATGAAAGTATATTTTTCAGACTCAGACGCTCAAGGATGCCGGACATGTGATGATGCGGCTTCTTGAATATGAGAGGCAGAACCCGGAAGATGCAGTGGCATCTCTTCCCTGTGACATGCAGAATGTGGAATATTGCATGGAACTAATCCGGCGCAGGTCACTTTGTCGTGCGTAACAGACTATATGCCCAGTATAGCAGGAAGGCGCGAAGTGAGGGGACCGAATTTCAGGATAGACGTCCGCATCGGCTTCGGGGAAGCGGCAGCAGCACCGGAGGTAAGCTCCCAGTCTTGACCCGGGCATGTGTGAATTGCTTCGACCGCCAGTACTACAAGATCACTACCAGGCTTATTGAATTGTTTATCAGCTTCGATACCATGACTACCAAAATCATTGAATTCACTACAGGATTCCGTGATGTTGTTCTTTTTAGTGAAAGGCCCAATTAGCAGAGCCACAGAATTGGACCCAATATTTAAAGATATAGCGTGTGGCTTCATTCCTCAATGACCACGAACAGAAGATAAGACGCTAATAGACCAAACATTCAGACATTGCTTTCATTCGCCAATAGGCTTTCATGGGGTGTATTGTTACAATTGATCTGGCGCGGCGGTTCAGACTATCCCAAGTTTGGACCAGGCTACAAACAACCAGACCTCAACTTTGAAATCGACAGTGGCTTCGTAGCCAGATGCACTCGCTAAAAACTCGCTTCCCAACATAATCAGATGGCAAGCGCTAAATGCCAGAAGTCCTCTCCTTGGCCGGATCTTCGACCAGTGTATTGCGCCGCTTTTCGGAATGGAGCTGAGATCGTTCCTGGCGTGCCTGGTCGATCGCCGACCTCTGCGAGATACTGTCATCGTGAGACTTCCATGTGATAATGGTGTCCGCCGGTAACGCAAGGACGCGCTTGATGGTTTCCCTAAGACTTGTCAGGCATGATCATACAACTGGTCGCAAAGTGACTCACCTTATCTTAACATTCCTGCCGCCGTCGTTCTTTGTCCACACGCTGAAGACATCCTCTCCGCTGCGAACACTGACGACGGCGCCACACACCTCCTCACCGGCCTCTGCGAATTGGTCGCCAATCAGCGCGAGCAGGAGGTCCTCCCAGTACCGGTCCGCCACCCCTTTCTTCAACCGCATGATCCATTTGCCTCCCCTCTTGTTCTCCTCATCCTCCCACACGGGACGGATGCCATCCTTGAAGAAATGCCAGTCTGAAACTACTGGTAATGTGGAAGGTCTGTTCAGGTGCACATAAACTCGCCAGAAGTCTTGCGCCGTACTCATACGACAAAGCGGCTTCATCGATTTCTCATAATCGGTGTTCTTGGAAGTGGGTGGACGATACCAGATGACCCAGCTGTGCTTGAGCGGCCATGGCTCACTGTAGCTTTTTGGTGGCGCAGATGGCGCTTCTACTGTTGGAGAAAGAGTACTTGACTTCAGCATGGATATCGAGCGTCGAGGCACAGCGCGCTTCTCCTCTTTCTCCGACTCTTTCTTCTCGTTGCTGGTCGTTGCGGTCGGCGTGGTAGCACCTTTGCTGAAGTCGAAGGCTGAGCCAGGTGTTTTGGGAGTTTTGGTTGCAGAGCCAAAGGATGCGAATGCTCCAGATCCAAGACCGAAAGCTGAAGATCCGCCTGATGTGGGAGATGCGACTGACCCGGCAGTCAAGGGAGCATTGCTGCTGAAGGGATTGCCCTTGCTAGTGGACATGCTACCGAATCGTCTGGGTTGCGGAGGCCCTTCCTTGCTGTCATGCCGATCGGACTTGTCCATGGAGAGTGACAATTTGCCAGCACTAAATCATTCAATTAGCTAAATATCGAGTAGAGCCCATAGGTCGTCTTACTTTGAGCGGCGGGTCCACAAGTTGTCTCGATCCCTATCCATGTTGCGGCGACAGTGGCCAGAGGGCCGTGAAGGAAAATATTATGTTTTGAGGGACAGCCTGTCGAGTCGAGCGCGTAGTTCCAGTATTTTGTGTGGTATGTAATTGAGGGTCGTTGTGAAGCTGTGAAGACGTTGGACGAGCGAGAACGACGGTGTTCGGTTTGACCTGGCCAGGTAATATTACATACGAGAGTTGAAGGGTATCGGGAATGTCGAGGTCCAATTACGTAGCTACGGGTCGTCTTTTGTGGATTTCGCAGTAAAGATGGTATGTGAAGATGCAGAAGAAAGCATCAGACAAAATCGGCGTAGGAAGAGAGCGGACCGCAGAGAGAGGTAACGCATGGACCAGATGGCGCCAAGACCGCTGCGACTACACAAGAAAATTCCCTTGCTCGTTCCGACCAAGTCTTCTTTTCTCATACCAAGACCACCAACTCAAATCATTGCCAGTCGAGCTATTACACTTCCACCTTGCTGGCGATTCCGATGTGTGTGTCGAGAGGAAGATTACCCACTATCAAAACCGTCAACACGAGGACCCTTTATTGGTTGCTCCCAGGATGCGTTGTCGACCTAATAGATGGGACATCCATGTTTGATGCATTCGAGTCGTAACGAGCTCTGCGTTAGGTTGGTATGTAGAGTTAAGAGTCTGCCCACCGCTGTTGCAAATCTCATGATGAATTCGAGCTCTGGTAAGCAGATTTGCTCAGCCGCCGTATTAATTACGATGCTGGTCGAGCTTGCTGAAAGCAGGCATGTCTGATCTCACAGTCGAGTCGAGAACTGCAAATTGGGATGATTGTGGCCAAGCACTGACAAGGGTACAGGTCATAGATACCAACGCCGACGCTATGCAGCCACGAATGCAGAGTATGTACTACCGCCGCCCCTCTCTGCCGCCCGGTGGCGCACCACCTCCACCGCCACCCATCATTTTCATGAGATTGCCCATGTCCATACCGCCCAAATTCGGCATTCCTCCACCTCCGCCACCGAGCGCCTTCATCATGGACGCCATGTCCATACCGCCCATACCTCCAGCACCTGCGCCGCCCATACTCTGCATCCGCTTCTGCATAGCCGCCATTTGTTGTTTGTTGTTGCCGCCTCCCATAGCTCCTTGTGCTCGAGCCATGTTCTGCATGCCTCCTTTCATCTTCTTTGCCATACCCGCCATCATCTTTTGTTGCGTGAGAAGCTCCTCCACTTCGCGAACTGTGGTGCCGCTTCCGCGCGCTATGCGCGTCATTCTCGTCGGCTGGTCGACGAAGATCTTCCCATCGCTGTCGAGCTCCTTGTCCGTCATGCTGTCACAGATGTACAACATCCTCTTGAGCTTCATGCTGCCTTCCTCATCATCCATGCCTTGCATCATCCCACCAAGACCCGGAATCATACCAGCCATCTTGCTCAACGGCCCCATCTTCATGATATTGCCTAGCTGATCCCGCAGATCTCGAACCGTGAAAACGCCTTCTACGATATGCTTCATGGTATCCTTCTGGTCCAACTTCAAACTTTGCACATGCTCCACCAATCCCATCATGTCGCCCATGCCCAGTAACTTGCTCACGAAGCTCTGCGGATTGAACCTCTCCAGATCCAGCAGATGTTCACCGGTACCAATGAACACAATCGGGGTCCTCGTCGCCGCAACTGCAGAAATCGCACCACCACCAGCCGCCGCACCATCCGTCTTGGTGATGATTATTGCTCCAAAATCCGCCGTCTCCTTGAAAGCTCTCGATTGGTTCTCTGCTTGTTGTCCAATACTCGCATCCAGCACCATGATCGTCTGATTCGGCGTGACCGCTTTCTGAATCTGCACCATCTCATCGAACAGGTCCTGCTCCTGCCTGTGTCGACCCGACGTGTCGACAATGATAATCTCAAACTTCTCCTTCTTGAATTTGTCCACACCTTCTCGCGCAACCACCACCGGATCCGTTTGCGTCAAAGATCCAAAGTACGGAATCTTCGCCTTTGTCGCGTTCTGCTTCAGCTGATCAAACGCACCAGCCCGAAACGTGTCCGCGCACACCAAGCATGTCTTGAACCCTCGTGCCTGATACCACCTCGCGAGCTTGGTACATGTCGTCGTCTTTCCGGCACCCTGAAGACCAACGAACATGATGACGTTCGACTTCCCCTTCTTCGGTTGGAAAGGCGGGTTGTGCGGATCCACGAGTGCGACCAGCTCGTCGAAGACGGCTTTTTGTATCAGTCGCTTCTTGTTCACCCCGGCGCCGAGCTCTTTGAAGTTGACGGTCTTCTTGATCGAGGTGCGCAGATTAGAGACGAGCTTAATGTTGACGTCGGCTTCCACGAGGGCGTTACAGATCTCTTTGACCATACCATCGAAGGCCTGGAACGTGATCAGTGGGAGCTAGAGGAGAGGATGGACGAGGGTACCTTCTCGTCGAGCGTGGGGGCACGCGTGAGGTCGTTGACGGCCGCATTGATGCGGCGGCCGAGGTCCTGGAGGACCATGTTGATAGAAGGTGCTTGACGGAGTCAAGCAGATATCAAAAGGTGACTGGGGAGGAGTGTGATGAGGCCGATTCATGCCACCTCGAAAGTGAGGTGGGGGAGTCGCGGGCCAAGCCACTTCACCGCAGTCGGAGCCCGGCAGAAATTTGACATGCATCAGAAAAAGTTCGGGGCGTGCTTGGATTCAAGACTGTCACTGTAAGAATTTATCGGTTGTCCAACATGCCTTCCACTGCACCAAAGAGAAAGCGAACTGTCGAGCATCTTCACAAGGCTAAGAAGCCAAAGCGGTTTCGGAAGCAGAAAAAGTACCACAGTTCCAGTGAGGATGAGTCCGATGAGGATGATGGCGAGCCAGATTTTGCGCCTGTCAACATGGAGGAGTCTAGCAGCGAAGAAGAATCTGCGGTAGTCAGCGATGTGCCGAAATCTGACTCGATTGGCGCTGAAGTGGCAAAGGATGTCGTTTTGGTTGCGGAGGCTGGAGCCGACGATAGCGAGAACGAGGGCGAGGGCTCTGACATCGACAACGTCGAAGAATTAGAGGTTGAGGATGACCTTGATTTGGAAGACGAGAGTCTCCATGACTCCGACGCTTCCATGGAATCCGGCTCAGACGCTGACTCTCGGCTACCTGGAAAAAAGACAAAGAAGCGCAACGACCCTTCGGCATTCACGACTTCGATGCAAAAGATCTTGTCGTCGAAGCTATCGACGTCGAAACGTTCAGATCCTGTCCTCTCACGAAGCGTAGCAGCATCGACGGCCAATAAAGAGCTTACAGACTCAAGACTGGAGGCAAAGGCCAAACAGAAACTTCGTGCGGAGAAGAAGGCTGCGTTAGAGCGTGGAAGGATCAAGGATGTTCTTGGTCTGGAGACTGAAGGTGTCAGTGCAGCGGATGTCCAGGAACGGGAGAGGCGACTGAAGAAGACTGCTCAACGCGGTGTAGTCAAGCTCTTCAACGCAGTCAGGGCAGCTCAGGTGCAAGCTGATGTAGCAAGGGAGCAGGCGCGAAAGGAGGGTGTTGTGGGTATGGCTCAGCGAGAAGAAAAAATTAATGAGATGAGCAAGAAGAGCTTCCTTGATCTGATCGCCAAAGGCGGGAAGAAAGCTCAAGCGATCGAGGAAGGCTGAATGGCATTATCAATTCCGCGACTGCTATCTCATTTCGCCCGGTTGGCCTTCTTGATGGCAATCATGTCATGCGCCAATTCCTGGTCTGCAGGCAGCACACCCGCCTTTTGGAGGATGGAAACGGTACTTTCGATGACGCGAAGGTCAACGCCCCTCACATTCGGGGTAAATTTTACCGTCTTCATCCACGCCTCGGTGTCCTCCTTTGAGTACTCCATGGTGCTGGTGATGTGGTTGATAGACTCATCCGTCTGCTCAGAATACCATATCACGCCCTTGTTGAGCTTCCCTGCCAGGACTTCCAAGCGCTTGTCGGTGGCGTCTCTTGCCGCGATCATCCAGCTTGGCCATGGCGTATATATATCGCCTATCCGCTTCAATTCGCCGTTGTCATAGAACTTTTTGGTGGTGAAGTGCTCCCACATGAAGAAGTCGGCTTTGTCTTCGTGATTCACGCCGGCACGTAGCGCCTTGAAATCGCCCAACACGACAGGCTCGAAAGGGGGTTTTCCAGGAGTGAGCCATCCATGTCTGTCAGCAAGGACATAAGACATTACGTATGAACCACTTCGTAGCGTTAGCATGGCAATTTGCATGGCCAGACGAATACATACCTTCCGATCCGTGATACTCCCACCCGTTTCCCCTTCAGTTCTGAGGCATCCTGAAGAGAGCTTTTGCTGCCGACACTGATAGCCCAGCACAAAGGGCTATCAACGTACGTGCCCACCAACTTGTAGGCCGACGATTCCTTGTTAGCGGCAGTCTTCCCTAGATCTGCCACGAAGCCCTCTGTGAGTCCAATGGCCACATCAATCTCGTTGTCCTTGAGCGCTGCTGTCAAAGCTCCAGTGCCAGTCGGAAATGGTTTTGTTTCGGCATCTAGCTGGAAGTGATTCTGTGCAAAATGCAGCGGCGTAGAGAAGTGCTCTAGCGTCGTTTAGTGATGATTCATTGTAGGCTGCTAATAACAAACACTTACCAGGTATATATCCTACTCTGAGCTTGTTTGCCTTGACACTCATTGTGCTTGTAAAGTGGCGGACCTGCCCTGAACTCCCCCTGCTGCTACACATGAAGCGGCTGGCGAACATAGTGCTGTATAAGGCTACAACTATCGTCGCATTGGTTTCTCTTGATCCGGCCACGCAAGATGTGGAATACGAATAATGCACCAGGAGATTACCCAAAAGGATGGGTGGAGGGGTTGGCGGTGCCCGGAGACCCTCGTGTTGGCCGGCTTGAAGACTGACATCATGAATTGACCTGTCCTCTTTATACTCCAAACAAGGAAGTAATCCGATCAGAATTGAGAACCAAAAATTCTCTTCGAGGTGAAATAACTTTGTTCGAATTGCCGTGAACAGGTATTTGAACCACCACGGTGCCCTTCATGGCTCAAAGCGACCTCGACCGCCGCCTGACAGAGTGCTGGAAGCTTCAAGACTGCAACTCTTGCATTCACAGCAGAGCTGGATGCGGATGGTGTGCTCCAGTAAGTTTCCTGCCACAAATACGAGCATCAGGGAACATGCGCTCGAGATGGCGATCTGTCTCATGGCACTATCAGGGCTGATCATCGTACAAGTCAAAGTCATGTGTTCCGGCCTCGTCTATCTGGAATCCGGTGAGCAATGCTGCCATATGCCCACACTGGTCCGAGAGGTGGGAGCTCCGGACTGAGACTTTGGGGTGCAATTGTTCTACCATCACTTTCCTTGCTGTGCTCATCACGGTAATATGCACCATTGCCGGACTTCTACTCATTTATAGCCTCATCAAAGTCACCACCTGGATCAATCGTGTCTGGGGTACCGGAGCATTCGGTGGCTGGTACTTGCGGATTGACGACGATGGAAAGACTACAGAAGGACTCTGGTTGAGAGAGAAATGGTGGCTTCCGCGATTTGTGAGACGCAACAGGATCAGACTTGACGATCAAGACTCCCCTGAGCTCCGGAGCTGAGATATTACCAGCTTAAATCAGGCCTGGCGTAACGCGCTTCATCCTTAGGAAGGTACGATGAAGCTCTTTCTCAGCAACCTGAGAAAGAGCGTCGGCACACTGAATGACCACGACGACTTATCTTTCTCGTTGCACTATCTGGTCGCATCAGCGAACACTATCTAGCATTGTTCGCGTTCCGCTCACTCCCACTCACCTTTCCCGCTGCAACCTATATCCATCCTGGCAAATCCTCACCCACGTCTCAATCAACCATCGCTCTTACCCATTCGTAACGCATGGGTATTCTCAAGAAGCTATTTCGCAAGGTTGCACCCCGGAAGAGAGCCATTCGGCCCAAGCTCAAATCAAATCCGAAACCCCCTGTCAAGAAGCCTCCGGTCAAGAAGAAGCCTCCAGTCAAGACGACGCCTCCAGTCAAGAAGACGCCTGCGGTCAAGAAGAAGCCTCCAGTCAAGAAGACGCCTGCGGTCAAGAAGAAGCCTCCAGTCAAGAAGACGCCTGCGGTCAAGAAGAAGCCTCCAGTCACGAAGAAGCCTCCAGTCAAGAAGAAGCCCGTGGTCAAGAAGAAGCCTGCGGTCAAGAACCTTCCGATCAAGAAGGCGACCCCAGTCAAGAAGAAGCCTCCGGTCAAGAAGGCGGCCCCGGTGAAGAAGCCTCTGGTCAAAAAGCGTCCGACAAAGGAAGCTCCTGTGAAGAATGAGCCTGCGGCAAAGAAGAAGCCTGCCATCAGCAGCAAACCATCAGCTGGGCAAAAGCCACCAGTGGGTAAGCCGCTTCCCATTGGCAAGCCTAAAACGAAGGATACCCGCGTTCCGGAGAAGCCGCCTGTGGTAAAGCAGGAGCCTGGTAAGAAGAATCCCCCGGTCAAGAGTATCGCATCGAAACCGGTTCCGATCAAGAACAAGCCTCCAGACACGAAGCCTCCTGTCAAGAAGAAGAACCCCACAACAGGCCAGTCAGAGCGCAAGAAGGAATCGATCACCGAGAAGAAGGCGCCCGCGAAGAAGAAGCTTCCTGTCAAGAAGCCTATTCCCAACACAACTGACACGAGACCCGCCGACAAGAAATCGCCAGTCAAGAAGCCTCCGCCAGCTAAGAAGCCTGCGGTCGGAAAACCTCCCGTCAAGAAGCCTGTGACCAAGAAGGTCCCAAATAAGAATTTGCCGACACAGCAGCCGTCTGTTAAGGAGCCCATTTCTCGGAAGCCTTCTCCAAAAGAAGCGCCCACCAAGGACTCGTCACCGACAAAGCCTTCGCCGACCAATAGAACCACAACCAGCAAGTCTCCTGTCAAGGAGACTCCAAAGAAGGATGATGATTCGAAACCGGCGCCTACAAGTAGGCCACCTAGCAAACGTGCTGCGCCCATGACTTCACCTAGTGGCCGACCTGGATCAAAGCTCCCGCCTCGCGTAAAGCACCCGGTCACAAAAACGTCTCCTACGTCCGGACGTCCATCGGAAAAGGCAGGAAGGCCAACCAATGCAGCGAAGCCCGGTAAGACTCAGCCAGATACAAGCAAGCCAGGGAGACCTGGAAAGGCCGACTCGCCGTCCTTAGGGTCACAACAACGTCCTGCAGACTCGAAGAATGCTCAGATGCCAGATTCGCCCGCCAAACAGCTACCGACCAACAAATCCCCACAGCCAGACAAGAACCCATTGACGCCCAGTAGCCCGCCACTGACCAAGAAGCCGTCGCTGATCAGAAAACTAATAGACAAAATACAGAAATCGCCATCGGCAAGGTCTTCAGCCGAGGGTCCTGAAAGTCAAGATCCGGACAAAGGCAACCCGCAAGACCCAGCGTCCACGGAGACCAATCCATCGTCACAGCCACAGCCGTCAGCGAGTCCAAGCTCGCCATCCAGTAATTATTCCCCAAAGCGCCGGCCTACAGATCCAAATGAGGCTGGTAACGATCCAACAAAAGCCGCACCTTTGATGAAAGGTCCAGAGGGAAACCGACCGGTCACTGATACGAGCCCAGCACATCCAAGTAAGAGGCCCTCACAAGTCGCGGCTGACCGAATCGTGCCACACAAGCCCGCACGCAAACCCAGTAAGCTTAGCCTATCGCGTCTACTGCCATTCTCCAAAAAACCGGACGACCAACAACCAGCGGATGAGTCTTCCGATCCCGGCAAACCATCGGATCACAAGACAGTCAAACCAGTGAAACCACTCAACAAGCACAACTGGAACCCCATCAAGCCCTTCAATCGGCACCCTACATCTACACCAGCTACGGACGGGCCGTCAAGACCGCCCAAGACACACTAGTACTGGCCGAGCGGATCATCGACTCCGCGTCCTGTGCCAGGTCCAGTGGACAGGAGATCCACGGTTCCTGATGCACATCCAGAGAACGATCGACAGTCGCCAAAGCAAGCGAAGTCACGAGAACCGAACGGGAGGCCGCAAGAACACAAGCCACTCAAGGATGCACTCTACAAGCTGGGGAATGTGCTAAACAAGCTTCAGCACAAGATTGACCCCGAAGTAGCACCAATCTTTGCAAAGCCGTCGGACCAGCAACCTGAGGCATCTCCTCAACCTAAAGATGATAGGCATGGAGTTCCTGCACAGGATCAACCAAAACCTGCTAGTGGTAAGCCCGCTGATGGTAAGCCCAGTGGTGGCAAGCCTCGTGATGGCAAGCCCGCTGATGGCAAGCCTGGTGATGGCAAGCCCGGTGGTGGCAAACTTGGTGATGGCAAACCTAGTGATGGCAAGCCTGGTGATGGCAGACCTGATGATGGCAAATCTGGTGGAGGTAAGCCCGACGAGAGTAAGCCAAACGGTGGCAAACCCCGCGATGATAAGCCCGGTCCAAATAAGGAAAAGCCGAATGACAGCGAGCCGAATGACAGCATGCCGAATGATAGAAAACCAGGAAGTAGGGATTCCGGTAAAGATGGACCTAGCAAGCCGCTATCTGACGGCGGTCATCCGACAGGTGATGCGAGTCCCGAAAAGGGCAGCCCCACCAACAGTCCTGGCGGTGACGCTTCCACCAAGCCGAGTCCTGATGGCAAAGCTGGCGTTACGGGAAAGCCTGGCGGTGCAGAGGATCCACCGTCAAGCGCGACAAATGCGAAGACTGATACTGGTAAATCAAACAGTGGTGAAGGCGGAGATCAGAAGGGCGAAAGCGGAAGCCAGGCTGGACAACAATCTTCCTCGGGGATGCAGCATAGCTCGAGCAGTAGCGGAGGGCAGCAGGCTTCAAGCAGCAGTAGCAGTGGAGGTGTTCAGACTTCGTCTTCCTCTCCGGGAGGTATGCAGACGTCATCGTCGTCCTCAGGAGGGCAACAAAACTCTTCATCATCTTCTGGCGGGCAGCAGCAGAGCTCCTCATCGTCAAGTGGTGGGCAAGAGAGCTCTTCGTCCTCAGGCGGGCAGCAACAATCTTCGTCGAGTGGCGGCCAAGCGAGCTCAGGGGGAAGTAGTTCATCGAGCTCTTCCAGCTCTTCTTCTTCTTCTTCTTCTTCTGGGTAATCTACATGACCGGAATGTAAAGGCCGCTTGCGTATAATACATCGACATAGTAATCCCCATACAAGCCCATCATTCCGATCTTCTGAGTCCAAAGAAGTAGTTGCCCAACTCCTCGCTCCTCTTCACCTCCCTCCAACCCACGCCTGGCACATACAATACTCCCATAACCCGCCACTCCCCCCAACCATCCTGCTTGTCCAGCCACGACCTCAACTCGTCGGCATTGATGTACTTGTCCCAGTCGTGCGTTCCCCGCGGCACGATCCGCAGCACATCCTCGGCCATGAGTTTGGTGGTGAGATAGCTAGTCCAGGTCCGCGCGATGGTGCTCCCTATCAGCCACCCGCCCGGCTTGACGCGAGACATGCACTGCTTCAGGAAATGACTGGGGGAGTTGACGTGCTCTATCACTTCGAAGACGGTGACGGTGTCGAATTGTATGTGCCCGATAGCGGTTTCCGTCGCAGTCCGGCTTTGCGGCGAGGATGCCGAGGAAGGTGCCAGGTGCGTGGAGAGGTCCTCTATGCTGGTATTGAGATAGTTCAGCCGGCCGGACTGGATCAGGTCGGGGTCGCGTCGCATGTGCGTCTTCGCTACTCGGATCACGTCCGGTGTGGGGTCGATGGCTGTCACGGAGGCGGTGGTGGGCAGGCGAGCGGCGGACTCGGCGAAGATGCCGCCACCGCAGCCTACGTCGAGGTAGGAGAGGGTCCGGGATGGGGTGACGGGTGGTGTGGAGGGGTTGTGAGGGTTGTAATCATGGACCTCGACAGATGCTCGGCAGCGGGTGATAAATTGGTGGCGGAGAGGGTTCATGAGGTGGAGGATGCGAGAAGGGCCTTGGGGATCCCACCATGACGAGGCGAGAGCTGAGAAATGGGAGACCTCGGAGGAAGAGACGGAGCTGGAAGTCGAGTGGTGGCGAGCGGAGGCGGAGATGATACGGCGAACCTCTAGAGGGAGAGCAGCGACTCGCCGCTGTAAGAGCAGCATCTTCGGGTGTTCTTCTGTAGTGTGCTTTTATAGAGTAGCCTTTGCGGTGGCAAGCTGCTTTTGATCTTACAGAACTTCTCGAGATGATCGCATCAGTGTGTTGACCATAAGCACGGGCTAAATTCTCACTCCCATAGGCCAAGTCAAAACTTCTAGATGGCTGCTTGGTCGCATGAATGTTGATGGTATGTATTCGAGGTACTTGACTAGATGTAAAATTTGGAGCAACCGATTGAAGTTGACCATGACTCGCACGCGTTTGGGCAAACACCCGCAAGCTTTCGTCGATGATACGCCCGCAAATGGAGGATGTTCAACAATCTTCTCGTTAACACATTCCAATGCCGGCCAAATGCAGGATAGTCATCATAGCACAGTAAGTACGAGTTTTTACAAATAGACCTACCCGATGTTATTACGGCCGACATGTAAACGCCATTTCTGGTGCCTAACACGCTTCATGGCGTTCCGGCTAGACGTTGCTCCGCATGCCGTCCATATCAAGACACTGTCATGTCTAGATGACTCTACCTACTGACTGAAACCGCACCTGGGTTTCAATCCAGCCTCTTCCACATCATCACTGTAGTAGCACATCATGAAGGTCATCGTCACAGGTTCAACAGGTCTCATTGGAGGCGCAACTCTTAAGCGCCTCCTTCAGTTGAAGGAAGTAACATCAGTCGTTGCTCTCTCACGACGCGATGTCGGCATCAAAGATCCGAAGCTGGAGACTGTAATATTGAAAGACTTTCACATATACGACGATAGTGTCCTGAAACAACTTGCTGGTGCAGAGTCCTGTGTATGGGCATTGGGTAAACCAACAGATGGCGGCGACGTACATGACGACCTCACATTTGCCGCCGCAGATGCTTTCGCCACGTCATTACTACCACAGCTGAAACACCAGGGGAAGAAGTTTCACTTTGTCTATGTCAGTGGTCATTTCGTCGAGCCAGATCAGGACAAAAATCTGTGGTTCCTGGGAGCGACGAGGAAGTTGAGGGTAGGCAGGGTCATCGATATATAAATTCCTATCTGACAGACGAGCAGGGCATTGTCGAGCGAAAGATCCTCGATTACTCCAACAAGCACGCCGGTTGGGAAACTACCGTAGCAAGACCCGCAGCTGTCACAAATGGCACGCCATTCTTTTCACCTTTTCTCCTCGGGCTGTGGATCCCCGTTGAATGGCTCGGTGCGGCACTGTCTGATGTTGCTGCCAACGGTAAAGCTGCGTCACAGTCGTTGTCAAATGACGACCTGAGAAAGCTTGGGCAGGAGGCGTTGTCGAAAGGCACTTGAGACCTGGAAGGTGCCTTGTATCATGGATGATAGTAGCACTGCTTGGACACTGGCGCATGTGGTTCAGATGACTTTGACCAGCTCAGAGCACTGTTCGGTTACGGGGTGGGTATCCTGAATTGTCATTGGAGTATCTCATATCAAACATTACTTCACCCTCGGCTTTTTCCTGATCGTGCCTGCGCCCAATACATTTACCACAGGAGCACTGCTTGGCTCTGCCTCTTTGACAACAGGCTGCGTGTCGTTTGCTTTCCGCTTCTTTCTGATGATCGAAGATGAAAGGTCGTTTGGCTGGTTTGCTGTCCCGTTGACCACGGTTCCGGTCTCTGCTGCTGCCATTTGCATATTACCGACTATTTCTTGACCCCACTTTAGCACATCCCCCACGATCATCACAGCTTCCTCGGACCATTTAGCAGTACTTTGCACTGCGGCATCATCGTTTGAAAAGTCGAGCTTGAGGAGTAGATCGTGTATGCGGTCATAGTCCGACTTCTCAAGGACTACCTGCCCACGACTTGATTCCGGCCATCGGAAGAATACAGACTTTTCTGGTTGTGATGTTACTGACAGCGTGGAGGAAGCCTTCTTGATCTTTGGCGCACGTGGTATGATCGGTCCTGTCAAAGGTCTTCTGATCCTTTCCCTTGATGATGACCGGGTGCTCTCCTGACTGTCTTGAGACATGACCTCTGATATGGACGGCATTTCGAAGCTGCCAAAGGACGGTGACGCAGGTCCAGAGAACACACTCGAATTATCGTCGTCGAGTTGTGTGTCGACATCTGGTGGAGTGAAGACGATCCAGATGAAGCCGACCATTCGCCCTGACGAGCATTCTTGTCGGAAAGCCATGTGGTCCCAGAATTGAGATAAAGTCTTCACCGTCCTCCACATACCACTACCTTTCTTAGAGGGGCTGGCGGTTGATCTGGCCCCTTGAGAATCCGGTATCTCTTCGTCAAGTTCGTCCAGATAGCGTGCCTTTGGGTCATCTGGAAAGCGAGGGACTAGACATCTTGGAGGCACATTCGGGTTCGAAGTGATGATCCCTAAAGGATGACCGAATTGCCATTTTCTCTGTCCGACTGGATCTTGCCGCCAGCTTGGTGGGAAAAATGCTGTCGTCTCGCCCTTGTCAAACCCCGGTACTATCACATATGCCTGGCTGGTTGATGACGTCCGGCATCTTCTCAGTACTGGGTCGAGTGTCTTACACCACCATTTGACAAGCTGTCGATCATCCAGGACATGCTTCCCCTTGTTCTCTACGCTCCGAGGAAAGAGATACTGTCCTTGCGCCCGAGCGAAGAGTGAGACTATGCATCGTATTCTGGGTCGCTGCCTATGCTCCACCAGCCATTCTACCAACTCAGTCGCCGTCGATCTGATCAAAGATGCGCCACCCCCTTTCGGCAGCTGTAATGATGACAAACATCCCGTCGAGTCGGCTTTTGATACAAAGATTGTCGTCAATCGTTTTGTCGTGAACACCAAAACCTCGATGGCAAAGAGTAAGAGAGATTTGCCATCTTTCCTACCAGATACAGTCAAGAAGTGCGACTCGCAATACGTCCTCTCAGGCTTCCTGCCAGGTAGAGGTGCAAAGAGCGGGTCACATTTAGTCGGCGTAGTCGAGATATGGTTGAACTGGAATTTCGATCCAAAAGGCAATTTTCCTGCCAATCTACTGTACAATGTTTCCGATGATGGTATTTCCGAAGTCGCCATAGTGATAATGATCGAGTCGCGTCTCGCATCAGGGGGGGAGGCTTGATGTAGCTCTCTTGCCCGAAGATCAGCCGACGCCAGGAAAAAAAGTGAAGCTACCTCGAGTTCACATGTTCGCATTATAGACTGTCCTGGACATCATCGGAACCTTCTCACCTGTCTGCTAATCGTCTTTCTCTTTTCCTACAATGGAGCACCCCCACCTCCTCCGCGCCGCCGATCGCGCATTCCGCTCTTGTCTCCTCCTGCGATCCCGCCTCCAGTCCCTGCAGACCACCCGCACTCTCGCCTACCGCGCGCAACAAGCCCACACACCACCTCCCACCCATCCGTCCAACACCGCCCGCTATACATCCACACCGCCGTCTCCTCCTGGCAAGATCTCCCACCGCTTCTCCCCTCGCGGCAACATCCTCCTCCGCCCTTCGTCCCAGCCCTACATAGTCAACGACTCCCCCGCCGTGCTCGACGAGATGTACACCTCCCTCCTCGGCCCGTCGGGTCACTTGCTACTGCCGCAAGAAATCAAGTGGCTCGCTGTCACGCATAAATCATTCGATCACGGCTGGCAGGGGAACAATGATCGGCTGGCGTTCTTCGGGAAGCGAATCGTGGATCTGCAGACCAGTCTTGCACTGGTGGGCATGCCGAGACTGCGGAGCTGGGGAGAGGAAGAGCACGGGAGAAAAGAGGATGGACTGGTGGGGGGATTGGAGAATTTGACGCCGTTTGCTAAAGGGAGGGTGTTGGAGCCGAGAAGGCTGGCTGGGTTGGCGAGGGAGAAGGGGATGGAGAAGGTGTTGAGGTGGAAGCCGAAGAAGGTTGGTGTATTATGACAACGTAGATGCTCGATGAGAATGCTGACTTGACACAAGGTGGATAATTTACGAGGTTCTGGTATCGATACGGTATTGGCGCACACACTTTATGCGATTGTGGGAGCGCTGAGTTTGCAGAGGGGAGGAGAGACGACAACTAACCTGGTCAAGGAGAGGATCCTGGCACCACTTGGCTTGAGGAAATAGTTCGGCAGAAAGGTCGTCACGAATAGTTGTGCATAGCGTGGATATACCTGCGACTTTCCTTGTCGCAATAACTGTACCATGTATACATCCCCCATGTAACATACAATCGAACCGCACTTTTGATCATCAACATGCTCATATCTTCGCCTTCCTCTTCGCCTTCAAACCTCTCCTCTCAATGTTCTTCGCAATCCTCACCTTCCGCTTCCTCCACGCCAAAAACCTGTCATTCGGCTTATACGCCCTGACTTCCTTCGCGTTCCTCTCAGCAATCTTTCCGAGCTGGTAATTGGCAATCCTTGGACTCCACGTACTCTGCAGCACCGGGCCCTTCTTCCCTTCCTCCCTTTCTGCTCTGGGCTGCACCACCACCCTCCCACCCTCGCCACCCGTCTGCGCACCCTGCTCTTCCCCAGCAGCCTCGAGCTCCTCCGCTGTCTCCTCCCAGCCCTCTTCCTCTCCCTCGACCATGGACCCAGGCATCCGCTGCGCTATCATGCCCAGTCTCCTCTTGCGCGCCACACCCTTGAGTGAAGGCAAAGTATGGTGTCGTTCCAGCGCCACACCAATGTATTTCCTCGTCTTGTGCAGTGTGGGATCGCGGTAGTATCTCACGTACCCGGGCGAGGTGGCGTACAGGGTGTGGTCGCGGCCCATGCCGACGTTTTCGCCGGGGAACCAGAGCGTGCCGCGTTGGCGATAGAGGATGTTGCCTGGGATTACGTATTGATCTGGCAGGATCAGTATACGGTCGTTGACAGGAATGGGAAGATGAGAAGGGGGGAAGGATATGGGTCTGGATCGCAAAGGGTAAAGGGTAAGGGTAATGGAAAGGAGGGAGTGGGTGCTTGGTTTGGAGGACAGGTCATATGGGTGGAGTCGGTCAAAGGTGGTGGACGAAGAGGGTCACATACCACCTGTCTTCTTCGCTCCTAATCGTCTTCCTGCTCCTTGCTTTCCGCCATTCGCTCGTCCTTCGGATTGGTGGGCGGCATATCGGACGGAGATCTGATGGGTAGTGACGGCTTGGTAGGTCGAGGAGATGCGCAGGCGTGAGAGTGTCGATTCAAGTGAGCATGTGCAGGGCGCCAGAAGCCTTGCAGAGGCTCGTATTGATGGCTGAAGCATTGCGAATGGTGTATGGCGCAACGTCGCACCTGTGGTCAAAGATGATAGGATCGAGCTTGCGGCGGAGGTGAGGTTGGAAATTTTGCGGAGCCGCAGAAATGCTGGAGGTCAAGACAGCAGTTCTCATTTGACTACCAGAACATAAACATGAGCCTTGAAAGACACGTTTGTGGAAGCAAAAATGAGAAAGAAGGTAATTAAGCTCTTCATTGAGAATACAGGCATGCTGGTAGTTTTGCTCCTCTACGCTGGCAATACGACCAGAATACTCCTTGCCGCTATGCATCCCTCTATGCACCACGCTATGCAAAGTCGTGAAATTGTATCGTACATGTCCATCCCAGGGTAGTATGCTCCGTCATACCATCAGTCCCTGGTAGTTTCCCCAATCTCCAGCCCGCACGGTGGTCCTCCCCGAATTGCTCACAATGATCCGCATCAATTTCTGGTAGTCAACTTGAAAACCACCACGATGCCTACCACCTTCTGCTAGTACCTGGCTCCCATGAGCATCACTCCATCTTGCGCAACTCGTTCTTGAGAATCTTTCCGCTGGGGCTCTTGGGGATAGAGTCGATGTAACGGACTTCAGCATCTTCCACCTTGTACCTGGCGACGAACTCGAAAAGATATGCCTTGAGATCCTTGATGTCGAGGGACTCACGGACAACAATGAATAGACGTGGGATCTCTGTACCAAGCTCGGGCTTCTGGATGCCGACCACAGCAGCGTCCTTGATGGCCGGATGGAGCATGAGGCGACCCTCGATCTCTGCCGGGGAGACCTGCCAGCCTTTGACCTTGATCAGATCCTTCCTGCGCTCGAC
The DNA here is from genome assembly GCA_033846785.1 of Elsinoe necatrix. NCBI lineage: Eukaryota > Fungi > Ascomycota > Dothideomycetes > Myriangiales > Elsinoaceae > Elsinoe > Elsinoe necatrix. Next base: position 1,889,286 of record JANZYI010000004.1, read on the forward strand.
CACGAAGATACGTCCGGTCTCGTCAACGTAGCCTATGTCGCCTGTGTAGAGCCATCCAGATCTATTCATGATCTCATCGGTCGCTTCGGGATCGTTTGCGTAGCCGAGCATATTAATAGGACCGCGGACAGCAATCTCTCCTAGCCTATTGTATTCGCGGGCGGGCACGGCACGTCCATCTTCGTCCTCTACACTGATAATCGCCTCGTAAGTACCGATGAGTCGGCCGACGGAGCCTGATTTGTCGTTCTCGGGGTGTGGAAATGTCGTCATCCACCCTCCTTCGGTCATACCCCAGACTTGAGCGATGGATGCGTCAGGATGGAGCATGGCGCGAGCTCTGTACTGGGTCTCTTGACGAAGAGGTGCACCGCCACTCCAGACCTTGCGAAGTCCGCCAAGTGCCATACGGTCGACATCTGGCATGTTGAGGAAGTGGATCAGCATTGGAGGTGGCATGGCTGTCTCTGTGATGTCAAAATTGCCGATGCTTGCCAGGAAGCGGTCCTCTTTGAAGCGGCGCATGACATAAGTTGGAATGCCATAGCGAAGGGCAGCGATGACGGCCAGCGGCAAGGTGAAGCCATGGAAAAAGGGTGTGCAGAGGAGGCGCTTCACCTGGTAGTTCTTTGGAGCGATATCGTGTATCGCTATGCTCTCCATGACAAGAGAGAAATGGGAGCGGGCCGCCATCTTTGGCAGGCCGGTGGTCCCAGAGGTTGAGTTGAGGAACGCCACTGTCCCTTCGGCCGCAGAACGGCTATCGAAGGCCGCCCATGGTTGAGCAGCCGCGTCCCCAGTGAATCGCTTGATGCGTTCCACTGGGCCGAAATTTGGGCCTAGAAGAGCACAAAGGTCAGCATAATGATGTCCATGGAGATGAAGCAATAAGACGATGGGCAAGACAGGGAAGTAGGTAGAGGATAGCAAGAGATAAAGGTGTGTGCAGAGCTCAGTGAGATGCTTGGGATAGTGGGAGAATTGTTGACTAGAGAAGAGTGTAGAGAGTAGTGAACGAGATGATACGAGGACTGGCTGTCGGTGCTTGATGGGGAGTAGGAACAGAAAGAGCGATAGGAAAAATGCAGTGAAGAGTGGTGGGTAAAGCCAAGAGAACAGTGCTAGGAGAGAAATGGGGGAAAGCGATGAGAGGAGCGCAATGAAGGGTGGCAGGGTAAGTCCAGGGGGAAGGTTTGCGCAGGGTGCGGGGCAGGAGTGGCGGAACAGTGTAGTGGGAAGTGGTAGGAAAAGTGTAGGGGAAAGCAATGATGAGAGTGTAGAGAGATAGAGACCGGATAGGGTGATGTCGAATGCAGAGAATCGCCTAGAGAAATGCTGTAACAATCGCGTCGACCCATTCTGGGTATATTGGAACGCCATGAAGAGCAAGGTGTGCTGCAACGGAAGAATAGGAGTAGAAAGAAGAGGACATACCCTTGATAGTATCGAGACCTTGGGAGGCCTCCAAAGCCACAGTAGCCTTCTCTGCGCAGGTCACTATGTTCGTAGTGCCTGATACCACGAAGTGGTGGCGCAGCTCTGCGGCGGTATACGCGGGATTCGCCGCGGTGACCTTTGCTCCAGTACCGATGACAGCGAGGGCAATGAGGGGGTACAGGACCTACCAGACATGTCAGACTGCCAGGTGAGGCATGGAAGCGTGGTAGTCTCTTACATTGTTGAACATGTGGAGGCAAACCACACTGTCGGAATTGACGCCAACATCTTTCATACTACCAACCAGACCGCGGACAAAACGGCGAGCGTAGGCAAGTGAGACATAATTGGTAGGATCTTCTGCGTCGATCAAGATCTACATGGTCAGTTTCTGGTAGTAAAAGTCATGTTATGGTCTTACCGGAATGTTATCAGGGTATCTGCTGTGGCCGAGTGTGAAGGTAACGAGATCTTGGTAGCAGGGCGATATTGCATACTGAGCGCGAATGACACCGTCGCCGTCCATGGCTGTTGGTAGCGGTGTGAAGAGGCCGGCTTGGCGGAAGTGTTGTGATATGTGAAGTCGCGGGTGAAGGATTCGGTAAGGAAAAGCTTGCGATACTCACTTACTTGGAGTGTGAGATCTTTGAGATACCGCAGGAGTTGACTCTCTGGTCATACGCCTATCGTGGCTGTGAATGAAAAGTTGTTATGTGATTGTGGAAGGACTAAGGAGACAAAGATGTGTTTTCCTCTTTGGGCCGGAGCGGCGGCAATAGCTGACGGAAGTGGACGTGGTATACAAACCCTTGTCTGCGCTGTAGGCAGTCCAGCCGCGCAATGAGAAGTCTTGGGAGTCTTCTTCGGTATCAACCTACGCAACTATAGACAATAGCTGAATGTTGGTGATCGCCGACGGTAGAAGATGTTTTGGAGTTGCGACTGAAGGCGGCCGAGAAATTCGCAGTGTGGATAGAGAGCTTTGAGCTCCAAGGACCAAGCTTATTTAGCCGAGGGGCCTGCGCGACACGCGTAAAGCGCCAACCGTAGGAGCTGACGCTGGAGCTGGAGCTTTTGAGCTTGAGCTTGAGCTTTTTTTTTTTCCTAATATTCTCCTTGTCGGGACTCCCCGTCATCATCTCGTCGTCAACGGAAAAGGTCATCTCCACTTCTGCCGTCCTTCATCAACATCCCAGCTGGGACAATGCCTGGACGAGGACTTCCCTTCACGGATAGGTCGTTACAGATCTGCAATCCTGCATCGTATGCCAATGCGACCCATGCGATCGGGTACATGGTCTGATCCTCGGCATGACCGTACCCATGGCGCCGCGCATTGGCTTTGTGGCGGGTTGTTTGAAGGGAGGGGATCCGCTCGTGGTAAAGCGCTCCCAATGTCCAGCTACTTATTATGTGCCGTGCGAGCATCGGTATATGTACTGTACTGTACGATGAATGTACTGTACGATACCATGCACGACGGGAAAGAAAAGCTGCACGAGAAGCGTGAGAAACGGGATAAAAATACCTTTTGGCCTCTGGGAGCTGGTGGATCGTCTTCGGGGAGTGCCTTCCGCATGACGACCGTTACAAGGATCCCTGCAACAAAACTGTTGATAGTGTGAGTAGAATGTGAGCATCTCCTTAGTCTCCCGCAAAGATGAAGCTGTGCTTGTAAGCCTTATCCATCACATTGTGTCGCTTTGTCCTCCTTTTGTCCCCGATCCCGGCAAACCGATGATCCTCTTTCATTACGCCGACCGATTGGCGTCAATGAATCTGCAACGTGAAGCACTGGTATTGCATATGCATCGTGGCATCGTGTTTCCCGCTTAGGCCAAGACGCCTCGTGGCCAGCTTCCCACCGACCCGGGACAGAGACCATATTAACATTGCATCGCATACCCGGATCACCATCTTATTAGTTGGCGTTTTCACATCTCCATTTTCACCATCCATTCCTGGTGCACTGCAACTCTCACGCCCGCGCACTTTGTCACCTCCTCTTGCGCTGATATCTCTCTCCATCACCTCCATTATCGTCTTGCCACTCCACCTCATCCTTCGAAGTTTGCGTGGGTGCGACCCCACTTGCCAACGACAACGCCATGACTTCATCGTCCCAAGATGTCGACCTCGAAGCTGCACGACCACCACCGGCCGCCCTCACGCGGTCACAGGAAGTCGTGGTCACAGCGACCATGATGGATGCCGTACTCAAGATCACCGATGGTTGGCAATGCATCGTTACAACGCCAGCAGCGGCGCACACCAGAAGCTCGTCCATGGACGACAGCGCCATCAGTGTCAACCTCGAGCACAATGAAAAGGTCCTGCGACCACTGGCCAGCTCCAACACTGCCACCAAGGAAGAGCTCCAGGCAATCAAGGACGCCGCACCCTTACCGGAAAAGCCAGCGTCCCGACCGTGGAGATTCCTTCGCTGGAACTTCTTCAGCGTATACCGGAAAGCTTTCACATTTGTACTCACAGCAAACCTTGTCGCCCTCATCATCTTTCTCATCCAACTCAAGTACGACACGTCGATAGCCACCTACCAGAATGCAGCCACGGCAGCATCGGCCAACTTCCTCCTCGCCATTCTCGTTCGGAATGAGCATGTCATCAATGTCCTGTTCTGGCTTGCTTGCTCGTTGCCTGTCTGGACACCTCTGGCCGTGCGACGACGAGCGGCAAAGGTGTATTCGTACGGCGGCGTTCATTCTGGATGTGGACTATCCGGTACCGTATGGTATACCGTCTTCGCCATACTGGCTATGATCCAGTATCCTTCCGGTGGACCTATCGAGACAGCGTTAGCAGTGACTACTAGCATTGCACTCATGCTGCTTGTCATCATACTCATCTTTGCTCACCCGACGATGCGGACAAAGCTCCACAACCATTTCGAAGCCACTCACAGATACGGCGGATGGTGTGCGATTCTGGTATTGTGGGTGCAGACGATGCTGCTCGTTATCAGCAATGCAGAGAACAAGCAGCTCAATTTTGGCATGGCCCTCATCGGAACGCCTCCTTTCTGGCTTCTCGTCGTCATCACTCTTCTCCTCATCTACCCCTGGACCCGTCTCCGATCACGAGAAGTCCAAGTGGAAAAGCTCTCCAAGCACGCGACTCGCTTACATTTCAAATACCAAGACCTAGAAACGTGCATGGCAGTACGCCTGACGGATGCACCGCTCATGGAGACGCACGCATTCGCAACGATTCCAAATTACAAGGGAGACAAGAAAGGATTTTCGATACTTGTATCCAACGCAGGCGACTGGACGAGCAAGGTCATCAACAATCCTCCCAAGAAGGTGTGGGTCAAGGGAGCACCGACGATTGGTGTGATGAGAGTGGCGTTGATGTTCAAGAAGGTGCTTATTGTAGCCACTGGTTCTGGCATAGGCCCGTGTCTGTCGTTACTGCAATCCTACCCCGAGTACCCCGTCCGCGTCCTCTGGTCGGCTCAAGATCCCGAGAAGACGTATGGCCAAGGTATTATCAAGGCCGTATACCGCTCCGACCCCAACGCCGTCATTGTCGATACGAGAAAGACGGGTCGCCCTGACCTGACGGCGCTTTCGTACAGCATACTCGTCACGGGCGAATGCGAGGCCGCGGTCGTTATTTCCAACCCGGCGCTCACACGCAAGGTCGTTTATGGACTAGAGACGCGAGGCGTGCCAGCATACGGACCCATCTTCGATTCATGAGAGGATCCTGATGTTCGCAACAGCAGGATGCGAAGAGGTGGGACCTTGTCTTTGGACCCAACACAGGCATACATACGGTGAGCAACAATCTCAGCATGAGTTAGATATGCAGACGGTTGACTCGGTCGTTGATACATGACGGATACAAGCGAGATGATACATGTGGAGGATGTACAGTATTTGGCATAAACTGTGGGTTTTTGGTTCCCGGGAAGGATTCGTGACTGGTCAATGCTGCTGCCTTGAACCATGAGTCTCCCCCCATTCACAACGTCGGGACGTGGCTTGCGGCTGGCAGGAAGTGGCGGACGGATCCAGTGCGGGTCGAGCGACGTGGCTGACCTCCTCCGTGTACTTTTGGCTGCAAAAGGCTTGAGAAGTCCCGGAGATCCATCGGGGGGACCTTGTGGGCAAAGCATGACTTGCATTCGAGCGCAAGGAGTTCAAAAGGCAATACGGCCAAAAGGCATTACTGTACTATTATTTACACAAAAGCATAGAATAGACATCACGCGAGTGATACTTGATACACCTTTACAATATCCCAGCTCAAGCTTCAACAATCTGCGAGTGGAAAGGAGTCTTGAAACGCGACAATGCTCTTACTCTTCGTATACACAGACGGTGATGGTGATAGAGCCGTTGCTCTCTGATACACGAAGTAGCTCAACCAGGCATGATCCATGTCCGACCTTGTCCGACCTTGTCCGCCCAGGGATACTATTCCAGGACCAAGGACGCGGAACAAGACCCGTTGCATCGCACGAGTCACATATGCAGCAGCAGCAGCAGCAGCAGCAGCACCAGCAGCACCAGCAGCAGCACCAGCAACAACAACAACAACAACAACAGCAAGGGCACACGCAGACACCCAGGTTGACTACGCCATGATGAACCCGACAATAAAAAAAAATCTTGTGCAGGAGTTCTCAACGGCCGTCCTCATCCGTGAACCTTGGACGCGGATCTTTGCCCAGAGCGGAGCCAACTCCTGGTCTGTATTGAAACGTGGGAGGAGATGAATAGATTCGTCCCCTCAGACTCAAAGATTTGGAAATTCAGAAACCTTATTGTCTGTTCCCCACGTGCTTGCGTCGGCTTGGCAAAGGCTCGCCAAAAGAGCCGAAAATGGCATCGGGGGGAGCTTTGTTCGTTGAACTCATCTCGGAGCAGAATTTCCACCAGAAAAACTTGTCTCTCTCATTTCGTGCTGCTACAAGATCTGGCTCGTCCACTCCGCTACTACTGCCAGTGCTGAACACAGAGATCCTGAGTCGACAATTGGAAGCAGCGCGGAACATGTGGAATTCCCTTGTATGGTATGGCCGCGAGGGCTTCTCGAATCATCACCGAGAGACGAGAGCCCTGGGTCAAATTCCAAATCAACACATCCAACCCTTCGCCGTTTACCATCGGTAACCCAATCTCGTCAGCCTGCGACCCTCGTTTCCTCCTGGCGAATCACACGCTGGTCCAGTCCATTGGGTCGTGCAGGCATTTGTCACACCAAGAGACCACCATCACAGAGAGACGTTGCCGCTTCATGTTCTGTGACATCCAGCACGAGTCAGATGCACCGACGATCACTCGGTCCCTTGTTCTACGGCCAACCATTGCATCATCTTCAACAATCCACTATGCATTGCATGCATCACCAGCTGCCTTTCTCGCTGCTCGTTCCGCCTAGCATGCGATGTCTACGACTCGAATACACGCCTGTCAATCGGTCCTCGGGGTCATCATCCCTGCTGGACTCGACACTCTATTCGACAGCTCATTGTTTGTTAGCACATGGCATCCTTCATCCTTGACCCTCCACTGGTCGGTCATGCACACGATTTGTCAATTTGTGCATCCTGCCCACTCACGTCTCATACTGGACAGACCCGGCGCCAGGGATCATTTGTCGTGGGCTCGTGCCAGATTTCCCGACGTTGAACCGTTCTTGCGCCACTCGGTACCGTCCCAGATGTTCACCTCCCGGCCTGCGTGGCTTCCGTCCCACTATCTCGCATTATTCTGTGAGATTTGAGATTCCACCGTCCACGAACACGTCCTTTGTATCGTGACACCGTATCCAGAACCAGGTCTGTTGTGCCTAGAAGATCTTTCAATTTCCTTTCCACGTCTAATCCTTCCTTTTACGCTTCTTTCTTCCTGTGCTACTCTGCATCGTCACTCGGCCACCTGCAGCGCTTGCACATCCAACCCACACAGAGGACCACATATTTGAGAAAGAGAACCACTGAACCGTAACCGTCACAACGGTGTTTCGAGTCCTTCATACAACCTTAACCTGTCGTATAGTCATTACTATTCCAGGACCATAGCTTCCTCAGATTACTGTTGTCAGTCCGAGACATATATTCATCCTATCTCCCGTTGTATCCTGTCCTTGAGAACGTACAACAGACCTCTACACGGGCCATTCATCTTCCAGTACTACCACACCCGAGCTCCTCCACCCGTCAAAGGACTCAATCTCCGATAACCATACCTCCCTCAAGTTACAGCCCTGCACAAACCTAATCCTTCCAAATATCGTCTCATACAACCCCGGACCACCCCCAAGAGGGTCACTCGCTGTCTTTGTCACACCCAAACGGCCTGTGGGTCCTCTATATCACCGATCTCTCTCTTCCTCCTCGTCACTACTTCAAAGACCATGCCGCCTGCTCCATCACAAAGGACCAGCTCTTCCAGCAGACCATCTCACGGATCCCCGACCTTGACATCTTCCTCGTACGGCTACGCATATCCCACCTACCCACATCAAATGAACTCCCAGACGGCCCATCAAGGGCAGCAGCAGTCAAACTACAATCCCGCCGCCATTCACACCTGGGTCCAAGGTGTCCAGCAGGGCCAGTCACGGCAACAAGTCAACATGAACGATCCTGCCGTTCAAGCTTACATGCAGGCCAAGGTTGGTCTGTACCAGCAAGCTGCTGCACAGAAGTCGAGCAAAAAGAACAAGTGAAACACTACTGTCTCTTGTCATCGTCTCTTGTTTCGCCAACGCTGCCTAGCGTTCGATGATCACGCTCTCTCTTTCCCCCTCTTCAGAATTCGCTACGGCTAGATCAACTGCCAGTCATGCTCAGTCATTGAGTGGATGATGTATCGGAAGAGACCTGTCCTGCTCCATCACCATTCCGGATGAGACTCCCACGATCAGGACTTGCATGAGCTGCAGATCTGCCCTCTCCTAATGGAAGTTGGTCATCATCTCCTCTTCCTCCCAGCTCGGTCTCCAACTCGTCGGCAGTGGATTGATAGGCTACTCTTTAGCACTTGGAGTGAGAGCGTCAATCTCTTCACCCACCCTCGTACCCTCCACTCAGCCGACTTGACCGTCTTCACGACTCACGACATCTTCTTCTTCTTCTTCTTCTTCTTCTTCTTCTTCTTGATTGAGGTACTTTTGGTTTTCAGCCTAATTCACAACTTTGCACGGGGGTAATCTGTTCCGTCACGACCTCACGACTCACGACTTGTGCTGTATCAGCCATCTTTTGTTAGGATAGCATATCCGCTGTATTAGATACCACGGGGCCCACGAGGCTGACCGAATGACCAATCCTACATTCCAAAATGTTCTTGTCTTCTCAATTGTACGCAAGCTGCGCAGATCTTTCTACTACCCTTGCCCGTCTTCTTGGACCCATGGCACACCGAGCTCCACATGGGATATCATTGGATATCTTTTCACCGGTCCCGACGTGAGCGAGCACACCTCGTCGGTCTCGCCGAGCCCCATCCTGGTGGGAAGAAGGGGGGGGGGAGAAGGGGGGATCTTGTGCAACGGCTGCTGGCTGACTGACTGGGGCCACGTATCTGTGCTACAACCACTTGGTCGGTACCGGGTCCAGCTGGCCCACGTAGTAATGTCGGGGCTTCTCTCACAGCACGAGCACGGCTGACAGTGTTGGGACTTCTTCCAAGGGTGGCCGTGGTGTTGTGCAACCCCCCCCCCCACTTGGGGCCGAGCCAGACTGCTCTTCTCTGACAGCCACGGTACGAGTGTCTTCTTCTTCTTCTTCTTCTTTGCCTATCACTCGGGAGAAAACGTGTATCTTGAAGATTTGGATTGATAAGAAGTCTATTCGGCGAGAAAAAAAAACCCCCCCACAAACGCCTTGGGCCAGGTCCGTAGACCGGCTTTTTTTTCTCTATCCTCTATATATGTGAGACCGATGTAGGAAAATATGCACACCTTCTTCTCCCGCTCCCGCTCCCTCCCCCTCCCGCTCCCTCCCCCTCCCGCTCTTGTCCGCCCCAACCCTATACAGACACCGTCACCTCGACACTCGCGCTCGCGTTGACGGGTAGCGTGGCATTCGCGACCCCAGTCCACACGTTCGTGGCATTGCCCCACACCCCGCCGACCAGGCTCGGGCTGTTCCACACGTCGTACACCTCGCCCAGGGCGCTCTTGCCCAAGCCGTCCGTCGTCATCAACATGCCCTGGACATTGGCGGCCATGAAGAAGCTGTAGCCGGCGACATCGTCCTGGGCGTCCATCCACGCCATGACCTCCTGGAGGAACGCGGCGTTGTCGGCGTCGCTGGGCGCGTTCCCCTCGTCGTCGTCCGTCAGGGCGAACTCGGTGACCCAGATGGGTCGACCGCCGGCCACGGCGCGCGTCGCGTTGATGAACGACTTGAAGTAGTTGGCCCCCGCGTACTTGTTGCTGTACCAGTGCACGTTGACAAAGTCGAAGGTGCAGCCGTCGCAGGCCGTCATGAACCGCCCGAGCCAGTCGAGGCCGTAGGGTGCGCCGGCGTTGGTCACGGCGGGCGCGCCCAGTTTGGCCCGTCCCGCGTACGGCTGCATGGATGATTGGTAGGTGGAGACGGCGTCGGTCATGTTCATGCAGGACGAGCCGTAGAAGCACGCATCCGGCTCGTTGAAGGAGAAGAGGTGCGTGGCGTTGGAGGACAGGGCCGATTCCACGGCTGCCGGCCATGCGGAGACGAGCTCGGCCTTGTTGGACCAGAGCATGGGGATGTGCATTAGGTCCGAGTTGTAGCCGCAGGACGAGGATAGGCCAGACGTGCAGGGGGAGAGGTACCAGTTGTAGGTCCAGGAGACTTGGGACGAGGAAGAGGCGGATGTGTTGACGAGAGGTACGGAGGCGTTGATGGGGACGGGAGAGCGGCCGAAGGGGTTGGTGAATTGGGGGTTGTTGTAGGCTAGTCCACGCTTTCCTACTGTGCTGCGGGATTGGGTGACGGGAGTGCTGGCTGGGATGGTGGAGGAAGTCGCTGCAGGCGTCTTCTGCTTCTTTGTTGTCGTTGTAGTGGTGGAAGTAGACTTGCGGCGACGAGTAGTCGTGGTTGTGGTAGTAGTCGTCGTGGTGGTCTTCTTTGGCTTCTTGGTTGTCGTGGTCAACATCTTGCGAGCGGCTCCTGACTTCTTCGTGGTCTTTGCGGCTTTGATGTCATTGAACATGCCCACAATGTGCTTTACAACTTCAACCTCCTCGATCACCTCGACTGTACCCACGGCCACATCCTGAGCCGTCTGATCGGTAGGTGCGGCCAGCACGCTGTCAACCTGAATAACCGTAGCTAGGAGCAGAGAGGCTGCCCACGACTTGACCAACATGGCGGCGAATGAGATCGGATGGGCTCGGTAGCTCTTGCACCTTTTGCTTGACTATCTTGTGATCCAGTGGAATGTCAAGAGCGTATGCGGCAGTGGCGGCACATGGCGCAGATATAAACATGGACTTTAAGAGAATGATTCGAAACATTTTGTCGAGTAGTCTGGTAGTGGAAGAAAGCAAAATCCGATGGCGTAAACATGTGCAATCGTCGGTCGAGGACGTGGTCTGTACACGCAAATTGCCATGAAACTGATGGTGGACGTTGTTGGAACGTTGTAGTCGCCCGTTGGCTTCATTGCTCTGGAAGGTGGAGGATGGATTGGTGAAAATGATGAGAACAGTGATCGTGAAACTTGGGGATACTTACCTGTGGTATTGGAGAGAGAGAGAGTCAGAATGACACATGGGACAGGGCTGAATGGTTTTGACTGGTATAGTCAGTACTTGATGCACAGAATGTAAAAAAGTGAAGTCGTAGATACCCATCTCCATACAAAGACCCCACCACCAAATCTAGCAACACCGTTAGACACCCGCTGCAATCTCGCCTTATCACTATCGATTCAACCTCGACACGTGCTATCCGTCAAGAACTTCCTGCAGCGGGCATACACCGGCAGTGACAAGGCGACAATGTCTCTCCTCGGAGGCAAGTGATTCGTGTCGACGCCGCGTCTGCCCATCGCTCTCAGCTTCCCGATCTGTCAGACACGCTTCAACTGACTTTAAAGAACGATTGTTGGAGGTGAAACATCGCTCTATACATTATGGTCTAGAAGGTAAGCACGCACCGCAAGCTCTTCTTAGGCCTCCAGCGCATGTCAAAGCTCTAATACACGGCACAAGTCTAGTAGTTGTCGCCCTCCCAGAAGTTGGCTGCACCCTGGAGGTCGTCCACGTTGAGAAGGTCTACGCCCTCATCGTACAACTGCCTCCATACCGCGTTCCTGGTCCCGACTGGCCACAACGGTAATTCCCAGTATCTGGTCCTGATGCCCTTGGACTTGGCAGTCGCAATTTGGCTACGAAGCAGAGACAGCTGCGTGTCGTTGAGGCCCTGGGTCCTAACGCTACCAAAGGTCTGAAGGAAGCTGGTACTGGCGATGGGACTAACGCTGGCGGTAATGTTACTGAAAGTGGTGCCTAGAGTTGGGATCGGGGCATCCCAGAAGTAGTCTCGAGGGGCAACACCTTGGACTTGGTCAAGGGGGGTGTTGCCTGTGCCGATGACGGTCACCGCACCTGGCGTGATTGTCCCATTCGAACTGAGGGTGGTGAGCCATCCACGTTCCCTCAAGGGTTGGAGGGCTTGGACAGCTACAGGCCATGTCGCAGGTCCGTTAGTCTTAATGTCAATCCAGAGGTAAAGGGTCTGGGTGCTTGCTGTGTCGTAGACACCGTTTTTGGTTGGTCCGTTGATGAAGGCAGATGGCGGGTTCTGGTCCTCAAGAATGCTGACCAGTGGATTGATGTATAGTGATTGGAAAGTTCTCTCCGATGTCAATGCCGACGGCTCATGGCCGACCTACAGCTGTCAGATACGGAAGACAATGGCCGTGTTGACATTCCTTACATGGAGAGTGCCATTGTATAGCCACACGTCGGACTCGACTGATACGGCACCGATCGAGACTGCGGAGTAAAGGGGGATTTGTCTCCAGTAGTCATTGTGGGAATGGATTGCCTTGGGCACAATGTCCTGCGTCAATTGCGTAGGGTATTGATACTGTGCTGCACCCGTGTTTGACAAGATGCTTTGGAGTGGCTCAGACAGAGGAATATCGCGCTGGGCTTGAACAGCGATTGCTGCTGTCAAGACAGCCAGAGAGTGCATGTGAACCATAGCTGTACGGCAGATGAGACCTACTTAGATATCCTCGAAGAATCATGTCGTTTAGGGAGGGCTTCACTATATACACAACAAATGTCAGTCCTCTTCTCTTTAGCAACACTTTAGCGGAATGAAATGACGAAGCTGAAGTTGAGAAAGATGAAATGGCCAATGGAGATTCCCACGTGGTTGATAGAAGCCCCGCCGGCCCTTCCAGGACGCACATCACCTTCTTGATTCGGCGAGATGAATTTTCTGGCTTCTATACCGTATGGCTCCTGTGGACAACATCTCGAAAAGTATGTAGATGGCAGTTCGGCAAAATTCTGCTCATCTGGTGATCATGAATATACATTGTTGTAAAGAGTGCCTTGTCAAAACAGGATCGTGTCGTGCTCCAAGACGAAATTGATGCGATTATCAAAGATGCGTAGTGGTTTACGTCCTGGATAAGGTGCAACGCCGTGGTACATGACAGGCGACGAACTTGTCCCTTGAACAGCTATGAAGAAGGATTGTGAGGCAGGTTGACAGGCCTAGCAGACCATGTCGCATCCCTGATGTATCCGGTCCTCATGATGTCAAGTCTTGGAGCAGGCACTGCAACGACTTGGTCCAACAGCCCCGATCGATGCCTGCACGCATCTGAAAGCCATCGAATCTGACAATGTACAATTTTTACGATGCCACGCCAATGTCGATTCGCGACTATCACGCGAGACGTCTTTTACTGGGCACTGACCAAAGAGCCACGCATGCCCTGATCCAGTGAACGGCCAGTACAGTGTAATCATGTTGCCACTCACGGCCAAGTTTGTCCGTAGGAAGGAATATATGAGAGATGAGTTGACTACTGTATTCAGCTGTCTCGCGGTGACACATATATGACCAAATCTGCGGCTGATATGAGTCGAGAGCAGGATCAGCACCACTCGCTCATCACGTACGACCAGGGAGACCTGCCGAGTTCTGCTCCTTCTGGCGAGCTTGTGCTATGTTGAGGCCGATTCACAGGGAGAGTAGATGGTCAGCGGGAGCAGAAAGGTGTATCGAGACGATGTCTTCGTGTCGATCGTGGTTCCTCGGTCATCGCGTGCCGCCCTGACGCGTGCGACGACGGATGTGCTCCGATGCATCGAGGGAGTACATCGATCTTCCTCGCGACGAAGAAAAGGACATTGAAGGGAGATTCTCAAGGATCGAGAAGGATCAGAGTGAGGTCGTTCTACCTCTGCTCAGTCTCCGCCTACCTCGAGTGCACCGTGCAGTAGAAAACCATCAAACTCAACAGACTGTCCGTCCAAAGAGCCACAATCTTGAGATACGAGCGTCTGAAACGTGAAGGTAAGTAATCGATTGCGGCGATAATTCGGAGGCGTGTGTCCGATGGAGAAGACGAGGAAAGGCGATTCGGATGGACTCTGCTAACAAGGGCGTCAAACCTGCGGCCCCGAGCTACACCGAAAAAAAACAACGTTTCATCGTTGAAGAAAGGACAGGACCACGGACATTGCACCTGCAAGCGATCGATCGACGACATGTGTTCGAGAAGTCCATGTTGCTGCGGACCAACCTCTGGCGTCTCCAGAACAAGACGCACTTGAGCAATAGCCGCGAAAGGAGAGTGGCACGGTGCTGATAAGATCAGTCATGCCGAGTCCAGGCGTGAGTTCTGGACAGAAAGAGCATGGGGAACTGATGATACCACCACGACAGCAACCACGTCGGATGATGTACGAGAAAAGCAAACACAGAGAGTGGTCGCGACTGGTTGACCTGGCCCGGACAAGAAAGGGTATCTGAGTTATCTGTCGGCACTCCTCCGTCTATCAATGGAGCTGAAGACGCAGATCCTGAGGGGGCGAGCAGGAGGGGCTCGGTAGGCTTCACGCAGAAGAACGATCCGCACAGGGTTCAGGAGATCAACCAGACTCATGTCATATCACCAACCGGAGATTTTGTTTGCTTCGAGTCAATCGCAGTCAGAGAGGTTGCAAGCAGCTTGACCAGTTCACCCTTCTTTTCGCCATTCGAGGCAGTTTAGTGTTCGCGAGTGGTTGCAGCTTTCAACAGTCACTGCAAGCACTGTATAGGACGACTCTGCAGATGCTAACGACTGTTGAGAACGGATGGAGGGTGCATAAGCTACTTGCAGGATCCTAAACGACCATGTCGCATACGGCACGGTACAACAACAATATCGTACTGGTGGTGAGTACTCTGAGAAGAACCAACAGTCTCCACACCACCATCATGTTCCTGCATCACGCGACGCCTACTATGTAATGTTTACCTTCCTCAGGAGGGAAATGTCAAGTCAACCAGGGAACCAATGGAAATGTTGTTATAGGGATCTACAACAGCCGAGCAGGAATGTGGCATGCAGGAATCTCACTTGGCAAGCCACAAACACTTGAGCCCTGTGTGCTTGTGCTTCCGCACTCTATCTCGAACAAGCCCGCTGACGTCCCTCTGGTCCCATGTCGTCTACAAAACACCTCGAGGGCGAATCAGACACGTCAAGCAGGACGTCTCCGCATTGTCAGAGCTGGCACGTTGACGCGCCCACTCGTTTGTGGCTTGGATCCCCAACGTACGACATGATGTCAGACTCTTTCAAACAAAGCGTACTGGTCGTGCAAGTATATTGAAGGGCTGGAATATGACGGGCAGTCATCAAGGCTAAAGCGATTATACGAGAGACAGGCAGAGTAGATACGCCCTCCATCTCATTCGTTGGCCGTCATCTCCATGTCGCCAGTCGCGCATGAGGTCAGCCCTTCCAAAGGGCGCAAAAAGGATGGGTGATACTCAGCCGTGTTGCGTCAACCTGCCATGACGGACTGTCTTCAGGGCCAATCAATCCCGGCTATCACCAGATCCGTCAGCAACTTTTGGCATTCGAGCCGCACCCTGACGTTCTGGACAACTTGCCTGAGCTTCTGCGACGACCCATGGCCTCATAGCGCAGAATTCGCAGGGATCTGGCAAAGACAGTTGCTCATCCCCCAGGGTCCGCACACACCATCATTAGCCAATTTTTCTGGACGTCAAGGGATCTACAGGGTCCGTCATCAGGTCCCCAGGGTGCGGCCTTTGGCTCGAGTGGGCGTGAGCTAGCCATCGATAGGTGCAGCTTCCCGTCAAGTAGCGCGGTTTCGTCTGCATCGAACGGCTTTGATTTGGTCGCGTCCAGAGCCGTTGACCCTGCGGCGAACATCAGGGATGGCAAATGACGCCTGTGAGTGGCGGACTGAGGGCTGTCTGGCTTGCTTTGTCTAGCGTGCCAGAACGCAGCCGAACTGCATCATGGCGGCGATCTTAGCGTGTTTGCAACAGTGGTCCAGGGTCCTTCGACGTATCTCGACCAGCACCTCTTCCGAGACAGGTACGCTTACATATACCAGGCCTGTACTCGCATATTGTTCCATCATCCGACTTGCACTTATATATTAGAGAGCCCCTCTTATTAGCAATACCCTTCCCTTAACACCAAACCATCAATCGCCGCCATTAACAATGGCCGCCGCACCCATGGACTCCGTCTACCACACCGACAATATCGCCGTTCCTACTGAGGTCCAAGACCACTTCTCCAACCAGTATAACATGGACGACCCAGAGCAGGCTCGCCTCTCTTACATGAAGATTATGCATGAACACACCAGACAACAATTCCAGATGGCCACATCGTCGCGACGAAGAAACTCACCCGCCGACCATCAGATGGCGTCGCTTTCCACTGAATCATCTCACGGTTCTGTCTCTTCCACAGCGTCGTAACGATCGAACCCGTACGACATGAACTATAACGACTCTCTTCTACAACTATGTCTCGCATCATCATCGACGGCTCTGTCGTATTGATGTTTTTCTCATCATCTCATGCTCGACATTTGCGCCTTATTATTGCGGTGGCGCCGGGCATTGCAGCTAGAGCTTATTAGAGCCGAGCCAGGAGTTCGGGTAGGGAATGCCCACCCTAGCATTGTCTTCTATCATCACATTCAATATCAGATTTATGTATGCACGACAGAAACCGAGTTCCAGTCTCGAGAATCAAGCAATTATTACAAGATATTATGTTCTACTCCATCGTGATTATTATCTTACGCCTTGATTATTTCTATTGACTGCACCATCTCCCTGTCGCTGGGATGTGTAATGTAACCTGCATTTCCAAGTCTTACCATTGCATTTTGACATTCTCATATATTTCGTATCATTTTACGTTCTGTCATTGCTTCCATCTGCATCTGGACCACTACGTCCACCGTTCTTGATCCCAACAACAACCATATTCCTAGGACTAACCCCGTACCCAAACACGCTCTCCACCCACGCCCTCTCCACCTGTCCTTGCTCAGCCAACCAACACCACCTGTCCGTCACGATCGCCGCCTCCACCACGCCCGCAGAGAATGCCATCAGGGACCAAACAACGCTCAACTCGTTCCTCCGACCGTCATACCGGCGCTCGTACGCCTCCACGTCCGCATCGCTCATGGCCGCAAGCGCGGTGCTGAATCCCTTGGCCCTTTCCACCGAGAAAGAGGGGTGCGTTTCGTGCTTGCCCAGTTTGGCGGACGCGGCGCGGACGTAGGTGAGGAAAGTCTGGTAGGACTTGCGCGGCAAAGAGCCGAGGATCACGGGGTCGGTGGCCGCCGGGGCGGGTTGCGCTTCGTCGGGCTCTGCACTGGACGAAGGAGAGGAGGGTGCAGGCACCGAGGCGCTCCAATTCGGTCGGGGCGCGGGGATCAGCCCCAAGTCGACGAACACGCGCTGCAGCAGTGCGCGGTAGAAGTGTCGCTTGAAGAACCCCCCGCTGTCGTCCCGTGTCCAGTTCCGGGGCGCTTGCACCGCCATCATTCGCGCCGTGATGTTGAGCCGGATGCCCTTCTCCCCTGGTCCGTCCAGGGGACTCGGGTGGGTGCAGAATCGCTCGCTCATGGGGAAGCCGTGCGGGTCGTGCGAGTTTTGTTGTACTTCAAGACGGGTGTTCCGTCCCCGCAGCGAGTCGAGTTTGAAGGTCGGTGGACCGAGACGTTCGGTCAGTAGATTGTAGCAGCATCCGACGAGGGCCACTGCGCGCACCGAGGGAGTGAGGAGGAGAGAGCGGATGCCGTGGTGGGTGAGATTACCGCACGCGTGGAGACCGATGACTAGAGCACGGATAGAAGATGGAGGCGAGCGCTGCAAGAGTCGTTTCTTATCGGATGACAAAGATGAGTTGTGCCTGATGGTGTCAAGCGAAGTGGGCGCGAGGATCTGGGAACTGATCCGGGAGAGGTCGCCGTCGAGGAGGTAATGCGAAACATATTGCACCGAGCCACGAGATTCGGGCATGCAAGAGACATTGACATCCTCCTGTTCTGCTGGCACGGACAGATTGGGAAGACCAGGATGGAAGAAGTAGCCGCGCTCGCCTTTCTTGTTGCGCTTGTCACTTGGATCGATTTTGACAGGCTTGGTGCCGTTGGCGAGCATCTGAGCAACCTCTACCTTCCACTCCTTTTTGTTGCGCATGATCGGAGCTGGCTTGGGAGCAAGCTTCGCCATGATGTCCCAGTTCTGGGATCCTGCAACATTGTGCTCGCGAGATTCGACCCCCACAACAGAATGGTCATGCGGCGGAGAGGCAAGAGCCCGGGGGAGATACCCCTGTCCACTGCCCAAATCGACGATATGTGTGATCGCTTGGTCCGAAGATGCAGTAGAGAGGTCCGACGTCAATCTCGAGATGTAAGACGTGAATTGGCTGACCTCGTGGACCTTCTTCACTCCCATACCTAGAGCCACTTCTCGGGTAAGGGGCGTCGGTTCTGGTCCGCTGAACCCATGATTCAGTGTATGTCTTCTGACAGTCCTGATGTAGTCAACGAGATCATCAGGAGGTACGGGTCCACCTCTCCAAGTAGCGTCCCCGACCGTCCCAAGGTCTTCTCGCATTAAGAGATCCAGGATATCCATGATGTCGTGTGCATCGAAAAAGTCTCTCCATGTTGGCGGTAAGATCGAGGTGTACAGCCCAGGCTCAAAAGTAAAGAACTCAAGCATGTGTACACCACCACACAGTGTTCGAAGCAGTTTCGACCTCGTCAACAAGTCCAGCAGTGAAGAGACATATTCTTCTGGCGATGAAAAAAAGTCATCACAAGGAAGTGGTTTCTCAGGACCCATGTTGATCCTGGAGCCAATTGCTTCTCCTTCGCGTCTTTGGTCTTGTCAGCAGCTGTTTCCAGCATTCAATCATGATTTCATCTTGACCATGTGTTTGGTCGGGGTCTTCTCTAAATCGAGCATATGAGAAAATGAGCAAATGTGCGAACTAGGCCCCTTTGACCAATCATCGCGCAGTCTTCAACCTTCCATCGAGCCGCGTCAAGCGCGTCATCCCCATTCCCATCTCCGAGCATGCAGCCCAGCATCTCGCGTCTAACATCACAAAAAGCTCCGATGTCGTAGTCAATCCCGTCTGTGTCTCTATACCCGCAGCTTCACAGTTTTTGAGGTGCAATACTTCCAATGGCTCAACCCGAAGACCCTTTCCTCCAAGTCCAATCCGACCTCCTCTCCAACCTCGACTCGGCTCGCCCTCTCTTCCAATCCTACCTCCGCATCCGCTCCACAGCTTCCAATGCCTCCAACCCTGAGCTACGCGAAGCCCGCACCGAGCTCGGTTCTGTACTCCAGGATCTCTCCGCAGACTTGGCGGATCTAGTCGAGAGCGTCAAGGCTGTCGAGAAGGACCACTACCGCTATGGTCTCGAGATCGAGGAGGTACAGCGGCGGAGACAATTGGTGCAAGATGTAGGACGTGAGGTGGAGGGGATGCACACTGAGCTCCGGGCGACTGTGGAGGGAAGTGGGAAGGGCAACGCAATGGGAGGAGACGGACTGCCGCACCCCAGCAATTTTGACAGCGAGGATGAAGGGGAGGATGGCTATGGGCAATTTGAGCAGCAGCGGCAGATGGAGATTATGGCCGAGCAAGATGAGGCATTGGATGGCGTGTTCAAGACGGTAGGAAACCTGAGGGCGCAAGCGGACACGATGGGAAGGGAGCTGGAGGAACAAGCGGAATTGCTAGACGACGTGGATAATGTCGCCGACAGAGTGGGAGGGAAGCTGCAGACAGGGATCAAGAAGATTGGATACGTGATCAAGAAGAACGAGGGCAAGTCGGACTGGCTGCTTGCACAAACCCGACTGACTTGTTACAGACACATACTCCAGCTGCTGCATTGCACTGCTGATCGTGATGCTGATCATCTTGCTGGTCATTGTTATCGCGTTGTAGTTGCATGATCGAAAAGGAATCCCTCAAACGACCACAGTCCATTCGAGCGGCAGCCAGAGGGGCCGAACCTCCTCTGTCCAGTGGCAGGCTCCAGCATCACGACAATCAGCGCGTTCCAGGTGCAGGAGAGTCACAGATGCGGATCAACGCGCCAGAGTCGTACACAGCGATGCATGGCATGTCACGATCTCTGCGTCATTACGAACCAACTAACGAGCCACAGTGGCGACATGACGACGAAGACTGGAACATCAACGTCTGTAATATATATCGTGTACGAGTACATATCGAAGAAGAGCCGCGCCCTCGCGACAGGGTATCTTCTTTCTGTCCAACAAAGCTCACGTCACCCGCGATAGGGATCTACACATCCAGGTTCCAAGCCGGCCAATTCGCACCTTGTGTCGTATTTCACGGCCTCAGCAGGGCAATAGAACTCAGCTAGCCGGCATTCTGACCATCCGGACCATACACGTTGAAGCCAAAGGTACCGGCACCATCGCCGTTGGTCCACATGATCCTGGCAGAGATATAGCTTTCAGCGTTCAGGAAGAAGTTGTGGGGTCAACGGTCTAGCTGGAAAGCCCCAGGACCACGCGACCATCAGATCCGCAATACCTCTGGTCCAGCCCTTGATCGCATCGTCCCAGAACCAGGTCAGCACGATGTCATCGCCATAGGGAATGTTGAAGTGGTAATACCCCGTTCCTCTCGAGGCGAAGACGTAGAACTGGTGCGTAATGACCGCCGTGCCGGTGTTGAATCCGCCGGTTGAGTACTGCTTCACGCACGTATCCTCGTCATCGTTCCATAAGCCAAGATACTCGGCCGATGCGGTGGTCTCCGGTCTTACGCCCTTGAAGGCTGCAGGGTCAAAGGAGGGGTAGCCGAGATCGTATTGCCCGCCGAGGAACTTGTTTCGCCACGTCATGTAGCGAGGATTAGCGGGTACTGCAGGTGAAGACAGGTGTAGGTACTGCGGGAGGTCAGTGATGCAGATGGCAACGAAATGATGGGGAACTTACTGTCACTGTCGCTAGACCAGCTCTACCGGTCGTGGTGGTTGGTACCTGAGCAGTGCAACTCGCCCGCGTGACGGTGTCGTACTGTGTCACACCGGCAGTGCGGGTGGAAGGGGTTTGGACTACAATGAAAAGGAAATGGTGGTGGTGATACTGTCACCGGCCCAGACTTTGGTACTAGTAGGGCCCCAAGTGGTAGTAGGCTCGTAGTGTTGCCAATGTCACAAGCGCAGTGAACATCACACACGCATGCGAACGTGTAGACTTTGTCGTTGAACGTGGTCAAGCTTGAGCTCCTCTCGAAGTAGATGTTGCAGCCGACACAATCGTCTTTGGAGTTGCAAATGGCAGCGCATGCGGCCGTGTCATACGCAGCCAGTCGCGTATAGCCCAAAGTCTGCGATTTGCTGAACAAAGCACCCATCTGGCTGTAGAATGTGTTGTGATAACCAGCAGGGGCGATGTAATTTACTGCAGCTGTATTACCCATCCAAGCGTCAAGGACGAAGCCGTTGGATGTGTTGACTGGTGGTATATATTGAAGTTGAGTTGCGGTTATTTGCATGTTCACTCGTTCTGTCGGGGCTCCAACTTCTTGTTTTCAGCTTCTGGATGAAGATCCAATTTCTTATTATAGATAGCGTGTGGACCTTCGGCACGGTGCTCGACCTTCTGGGTGGGTTGTGCAGCTATCACTGTGGGTTTCACGCTTATGGTCATGGCAGCTTTCTGTTGCCTCTTAGCTGGAGTTGTGGTCTTCTGAGCCTGTCCTTCATTCTTCATCTTCTTCGTCGTTGCTGTCGTCGTCGTCTTTCGTACTGTAGTACAGAAAGTCGTAGGCTTGGCTTTTGTCATCTTCGTCCGATCTGCCTTCTCCCGAGACTTCATCGAACGCAGACTGGAAATGACCGATGAAGCGAAGATAGCCGAGTTCGTCTGCTTCGCAGCTGCTGGACGACGAGCACCGGTTGTACTGCCTGGTGGGGCTATGCCGGGCCTGATAGCAGGCGGTCCGAAAACATCCTTCGCCACGGGAGCTGGGCTGGCTTGAGTGGCAACCATCTCGAGGAGTCCCAAGATGGGGAGAGCCAAATGGAGGACGTGCATGGTTGGACGGCTTCAAGACGCAAAGACACAAGAGTGACCAATGACATACCTTGTATTGCAGGAATAGCCATCTTAAAATGATCTTCTCATGCCCACCGAAGCACTCGGTGAGACTTATTGACTTGGCTGACCGTTTTCGCGAGACATATCCTTCCATGGAATTGTGCCTGATGTTAGGGATAGTTGGTAGGGCGGGCTTCGGTATTCGAGCATATCCTGCCGCGATCTCAGATAAACTCATCGTCAAATGCCAACGATGCCTTGGCAACATCGCAGGAGAGCCGAACGTGGCGATACCAAGATAGCCGTTCGAAGCTCGTGTCACATGTCTCATTAAGCGAATATCTCGTAAGGATCTCGTAAGAATGCCGAAGAGAAGTGACTACATGTGACGATGCGGATCAGATCGCATTATTAGGTTCTTGTTGTCCTTCGATCTCTTTCATAAGCAAAGTAATCGAGTGTCTGCTAAAGGCTACCGGGGCATTGAGCGTGGCGAAGTCGTGCTATGTATACAGCACTGTCTTCAGATTGTCCCAGCTCTAACGTCAGATCCAATACAGATTCTGAGCAAACCCAGTGGTCTTGACAGATCCTTGGCTTGAAACATTCCTGGAAGACGTTGCTCATGTTCCTAGATGCGGGGCGGTTTTGACGGCACCATTATGAACGGGTATAATCACAAATCCATGTGTTTTGCACGTTGTATGCCGGTCAGGAACATCGTTCGGTGAGATGACTTTCCAATCATAGATTCACGGAGTGCTCGTCAACGGTCCGCTAGTAGCGTCGCCAATGAAACGTCGAGCTTCATTTTACTGAGCATCAAGTGAATGAGCTGGACTCCAGTTGATCGACACCAGGAGTAGCCATTGGGCCGTGAATACATACGAGATAACCATGAGATTGATGAGCAGAGCCAATGGCGTAAGCATGCGGCTCGTCGCCAACTCTGCCATTCAGTCCAATCCTGATGCGAGACCAGCTAGATGGCCAATTCTCGCCAAGTGTTCTTGAGAGGCTGCGGCGGAAAGTTGGCAACCCTTTCATGGACAACGCTCCCGGAGGCGAGTATCAAGAGATCTGCGTCATGCTATCGCACGGTAGTACTCAGAGGCCTTTGAGTGAGCACGGACATCCCCCATCTGGGATACATCATACCGATCCGCGAAATGTTGTGCTTTCAACAACTAACATTTTTGAACAGAGCTTTCAGGGTAGAAACACTGATTTGTCGTTGCTGTTGGATAGCTCAGTGATGTTAACAAAGCAGCATTGGGGATTCATAAATTCATCGAATATTGGAGCACTAGGAGATCGTTGACACAGTATGAGTACTGCAGTATCCTCCAAGTCGTCGGACCAGCTTTTCGTTAATTGGAGCAAGATGAAGATCTGTTACTTGGAATCTTGAGAGAGGATTGCCAGTGCTGAGCCGATCCACTCCGAGATGATCACCGGATCTGTCGTTGCGGTCGACCAAGCTCATGGTGCTTCAAGTAGCGGGAGGGAAACCGAGAACTTTCATGCGATTGCGACTGTGATAGCTCGGGTTTCGGGCCATCAGAAGCGCGCATTCAATCGATGGGCCGTTCTCCGACATTAATGTGAGGGTCGCCGCTTTGACTGACGGCAGACTCAGTGGCAAATGTCAAGTCTGGCATATCGTTCAACGTGCCGTCTTTCTTTGATAAGGTCACAATGGTCACTCTCGTCTCGACCGCTTCGTCTCTATCTCCAGCCGCTATTGGGAGCGTCGGTGTTCGCTCGGACCATAGAGAGCGCACAAAACGTATACTCCAGCTCCTGCTCGGACCCTTGATGTGAGCATTACTTGCCAATCGCGGATGAGACTGAAGTGGTTTCTGCCGACGACCGAAGCATTGATCGAACAACGGTCTCAAGGACGCTGCGCTTGCAGCAGTGATACCAACGCCCATTTCTGCGGTACTCAGGACGGCTATAGGTGTCGCTTCATACAAGAAATCTGAATGCGTCTTATCATAGACATCTTCAGCAGCGAAGGCGTACACCATCCGAACGATGGTTGCAATTCCAGCGAGAGACCCCATGCCGAGAAGGAGGATTACTGTGATTTTGACCTTGAGGCGCCAAGTCGAGTCCCAGACCATGAACAAAGGAAGTATGACATATGCCAGGTCCGCTAAGCTGTTGAGTACCCCTGCAACGTAACCCATAACGATGTACGAGTACGCGGTAATGCAAGATCCTGCGGCAACGTGCTGCAAGTCCCACCAGTACGAGACCGGTCGACATTGAAACAACAAGAAGAACCAGTAAGCAGTGCCAAATATGATAATGGAGGTGGCTAGCAGGTGGACCACTCTGATGTGCCACTTTGTAGTAGTGTAACGCAGAAGGGACGCACCAACGCTGAGCTTCAGAATCATGGTCGCAGGCTCATAGGTCAGACCTGCAAGGAACCAGCAGAGCATCGCGGTTTCGGCTCGATCAATGGTGGTGCTTTCAAGATGCATGCCATTGCCGTACGGCACGGAGATCATCTGAGTGATGAAGTATACGGTGAATATTGTCATGCAGGCAATCATCAGGTGATCATCGGTCTGTAGTCGCTTCCACCTGCCGACAATTAGCGCCGTGTACTGCCCTTAGTAAGTAGGGATAATCTAAACGTACCTGACGAATAGCCGCAGGGACGACGTCAGCAGCGCTGCTGCATAAAGGATGACACCAGGAACGATGATGTTCGAGGCGCGATCCGGCAACATGGCGAAAAGACCAGAGGATGACTGGTGGCCTGTTCTGATACGTTGCAGGCCATCAAAGCAGTGGTCACTAGGCGACCTGGAGGTCAGTATCCTATTAGCTGGTATCCTGGTAGTCAGGATTGCTCAAAGTATGTCATGTAGAGCCGCAAGGAGAAATTCTTATCTTGAAGTTTGCCATCTCATACAAGATAGACTTCAGTACAATCGTTATGAGCTGCCGTTGGCCAGACTCTTCGCGTTGAAGTAGGGCCTTGGCAAGCAGGAGAGTGTGGCCATTACTACCAGTTACATCATGCATCACTTAGTATACAATGTTGAATGCAGTGCACAAGCCATCGGGTGTGCTGACACGATGTTGATAGTGCAACGAGGGAGAACGGGAGATAAAGTAGAAGCAGCACTGAAGTCGTGATCATCTGCCGTTGTGCCCCACCTCTGACGAAGTGGGGTTCTGATTCTCTTCCGAGCTCGCCATCAATGATACTGCTAAAAACTTTCTTGCTAGTCGGGAATGTTCTCGCATACAGTGTGTCTTGAGCCTTTGACAGGCTCGACTATGACAGTGCTCTTCCAGAATCCACGTAGGTAGCGATATGGATCGCATCTCGGACAAGATCGCTGCTCTGCCTGAGGATGGCACCTACTTCTCCCTCGAGTTCTTCCCGCCGAAGACGCAGCAGGTATTCAGATCCTCACATCGAGTCGCGTAATGTACTGACCAAGCTTCAGGGTTTTGATAATTTGCAGTCGCGTCTGCAGCGCATGTCACAGGCCTTGCGACCTCTGTTCATAAATGTGACATGGGGAGCTGGCGGGAGCACCTCGACCAAGTCCATGCAGCTGGCCGAGCTCACACAACGACAACTCGGACTCACAACATGTCTGCACTTGACTTGTACGAATATGTCGCGAAGACTGATCGATGAAACGTTGGAGCAGGCCAAGGCTCTTGGTGTACGGAATATACTGGCTCTTCGTGGCGATCCCCCAAGAAGTGAGGAATACAAGGCCGAGAATGGGGATGCTCCCGAGTGCGCGGAAGATGACAGCAACAAGGATTTTACCTGGGCGGTGGATCTTGTACGATATATCAGACAAAAGTACGGGGATTTGTTCTGCATTGGTGTCGCAGGCTATCCGGAAGGACATTCAGATCAGAGCCACCCCGAGCATCAGAGTGTCAACTTTGATCTGCCTTATCTGGTGGAGAAGATCCAGGCCGGAGCGGACTTTATCATGACACAGCTCTTCTATGACATCAAGGCCTACGAGTCTTATGAGAAGCTACTTCGGAGTCATTCAAGTGGACTGTTCAAGACCACTCCAATCATTCCTGGCCTGATGCCGGTGCAGAGCTTCCAGATTCTCCGACGGACCACTAAGCTGAGCCATGCAAAGCTTCCCGAGCCCATCCTGAAGAGATTCGAGGACGTCAAAGGCGACGACGAAGCCGTGAAGCGGGTAGGTGTTGATATTATCAGCGAGATGGTGGAATCAATGAAGGCGTCAACGCAAAATCGTCCAAAGGGGTTTCACTTCTACACTTTGAATCTAGAAAAGTCCGTGGCGCAGATCTTGCAACGGTGCAATCTCATACCACCTTCCACACCATCCATTATGACAAGTCTCGAATCTGCAATCAGCGAGGAGGAGACGGACGGATATTTGTTGGTCAAACATACCGATCAGGAACGCCGGAGGAGAGTTTCGGGGGAAGCCAACAACCGTATCATCGTCGACCGCTCCCGAGCTGCGTCGACACATAGTTCGCTGTACGAGGCATCGGAGGACGAAGCTGGAAAGCATTCTGATTTACCACCTTCCCGGGCCGCAGCATTGGCCATCTCGGAAGGCGAGGGGTCATTAGGCCGAGAAGCCACCTGGGATGACTACCCCAATGGTCGATTCGGTGATGCGAGATCACCTGCTTACGGTGAGATTGACGGCTACGGTGTGTCTCTGCACGTGTCCATACCGCAAGCACTACGATTATGGGGTCGACCAGCGACAAAGGACGATATCACAAGCATCTTTGAGCGTCACGTCCGCGGCGAACTCGAGGCTATACCGTGGAGTGAGGACTCATTGAACGCCGAGACGGCTACGATCAGGGAGGAATTGGCGACATTGATAAAAAGAGGCTGGTGGACGATTGCGTCGCAGCCGGCTGTCAACTGCGTACGATCGACCGACAAGATCTTCGGATGGGGCCCAAACAATGGTTTTGTGTATCAAAAGGCGTTTGTGGAGTTCTTCATACCTTCCTCAGAATGGAGGCGATTGAAGGAAATTCTGGACCAGGACGAGCAATTTACCTATTTTGCAGCTGATGATGCGGGAGACTTCGAAGCAAGTAACGAAGAAAGTGTGAACCCAGTCACATGGGGTGCCTTCACGGGCAAGGAGATTGTGGCGCCGACGATCATTGAGGCGATGAGTTTCAAGGCATGGGCGGAAGAGGCGTTCAGTATCTGGCGTGAGTGGGCG
Source organism: Elsinoe necatrix (assembly GCA_033846785.1). NCBI lineage: Eukaryota > Fungi > Ascomycota > Dothideomycetes > Myriangiales > Elsinoaceae > Elsinoe > Elsinoe necatrix. The sequence continues at coordinate 1,916,553 of JANZYI010000004.1, forward strand.
GTGGTATACAAGCCTGGAAGTGAGACGAGCAAGCTTCTGAAGAGCATCAGGGAAGACTATTGGCTGGTGAACATTATTCATCATGCTTATGTCGAGCCCAAGGAGCTATGGGAGACATTGGCCAAGGTGTGAGGAGAGGTAGCCTCGAGGCGTGTTGGCCGTGTGGCGTTCGGACTGCATCGGCATAAGAATGACTACCTACTACGCGGATTTCAGCGTTTGTCTATGAATAGAGTGAATGTAATGAAGACCATGATTGGTTGCCAGTTTCGCAAGCGATGATCATCAGGTACAGATCCATTTAGCCACACTGCACCGCCACCTCGGATCTGTGCCGGAATTATGGCTGTGCCGTGACGTATCTCGCTAGCAGATAGACGCCCGGTTATATATATGATGAGACTTTGTTCCAACCTCTGCTCTTCCTCTTGATACCAACTTATTACACAACTCAGACATACACTACCTGAGCCCTCCACTCCGAGATAACTACTGCTCTTCCTCCGATATCTTCACTCAGACGCCTGCACCTATCGCACTTCGAGTTCCATTCCAATTGCCATAGACTTGCGAAGAAGACACCGATCTCGAACCGCCGAAGAAGAGCTTGAAAAAGAAACCGACACCATGATCGCCGCAGTCCTCCTCATCATCTTGACCATCTTCCGTAAGTAGCTCAAGCTCGGCTCGATGTGAGCAATGTGAGCAATCCTGACATTTGCCAGTTCCACCTGTCGGCGTCTACTGTGTTGCAGGCTGCGGTGCCGACCTGCTTATCAACATCTGCCTTACCCTGCTCGGCTACATTCCTGGTCATATCCATGCATTCTACGTCGAATACGTCTACTACAAGCGCAAGGATAATGGCGAGATGGGTCCGGCGCCTGGCGTGTACAGTGCCAACGTCCAGACTGGCGGCCGAGGGTACGGCACCATGAGCACCCCCGCATAGTCAAGATGCAGGAAACCAGGATGAAAGGACGTTTCGAACAATCATACGACAGATGACAGAGCGTGAGCGCCAGAAGGGATCGGCGCTTTGGTAGTAGGAGCAATGGTAGCAATTGATTATACCCTCAGGACTCTATGATTAGCTTTCCACCCACTTCTGTAATTTTCTTCTGCGTTACGTTACCAGTGTCCTCGGATACGAGGACCGAGTCTTTCTTCAGTAGCCCCCACTCTTCCTCCTTGAACGTGCTTGGCTCGCTAGCGACGATGATATGCTTTCCGTGCTCCTCTGCTCCTTTCTTCTCGTCATTATCCTTTCCAACTTCACCGTCAGGATGTCCGGGATACTTGGAATTGAGAGTCACCCCAGCTGTCTCGGACCAATAAAGACTAGGTGGCTCCTCCTCCCCGTTCCTGTACCGAGTGGCAACAAGCACTCTCCCGTCCGTGACGCAGACATTCAAGCTGTTCGGCTCGGTCCTCCCCAGGACTTTTCTCTGTGCATCGAGCACATCGTTGAATGCCATCAGCACTGCAGCGGCAAGCGATTGACCTCTCGTCTCTCTTGCTCCGTCATCCCAGAATCTACCCGTTTCAAAGCCCTCGTCAAGGTCCAAATGTTGCACGACCAAGGCAGCTAGGATCTCGCTGTCCGTCGACCCGTGAACGCGATCATACACATTCTGCCTCAGCCTCGCGACCAAGTCTCTCTTGATCTTTGCGAAAGATCCGACAGAACCATTGTGCATCACACTGATCCGGCCAAAAGCGAAAGGGTGGCAATTGAGCTCGCTCACTGGCGCGCCTGAGCCGGCTCGGACATGAGCTAGGAGGCAAAGCGTGCTTGTGTTCTGAGCGACAGAGTGGAAATTGTCCGATGCTGAAAGCGGGAGAGAACTGCGATAGAGCACTGGCCAGAGCATTGGCTCGGCATCAGGAGATGATTGTGAGGGGCCAAACAGCGATCTAGTGCGAGTGTACCAGACTAAACCATGTCCATCGGAGTTGAGTGCCAGGTTGCGGAGCTTAAGTGCGTGGAGACGTGGGTCCTCTGGAGCAGCGATGGGAGGGGCGAGATGACCTGGAGGGGGTGATCCGGGCGCCGGCAGGGAAAGAGATGCTGTGGAAGGTGCTGCTGGGGCACTCGAAGGGAGAGTACTGTCGACAAGATCAATAGGCGCTAGCTGGTGAGGAATAAGATAAGGTAGGTAGTGTGTCGAGACCTGCTTGGTGAGAGCATGTGCTGGTGTGATGAGGACATCGGAGAGCAGACAAGGCTCTGTAGGAGATATGTAGGCGATCCAGCGACACATTGAGACAAGTTGAGGGTCGAGGTGGAATTCGAATGATGGGAGAAGTACGAAAGATGGAATTCACTCGCAGTTGGGTTTCTGCTGGTAGCAATGCACCTGCCTCGTGGGATCACTATACTACGGACAAGTCTTGTCTGTATCTGGAGTGAGCAGTATATTAACTGAGCCTGGTTCTTGGTAGACCAAATCCAGGTCCAGTGATGTTCTTTTGCGAAGGAGCTCACTGTGTGTTGTATTGTTATCGGGAAAAGGAGAGAGAGTACATAAGGTCGAGATTCGTCTTGGACCTCACGCAGCACTGACTTGCAGCCAATCAGAAACGTGCCAGAACAACCTCCCTTCGCTCATGTCAGGCGAGCCTCAGCACTTAACACAAGGCTTTCTACGATGAAATAGGATTGGGCTTGCCAGCATGACAGCCGTCACGGAACTCGCGCAAACCAGCGCCCACCCGTAGGTTTGACGGAAAACCACCGACGACTCCTCGAAGCTGACGGGAATGTCTCTCGCAGCCCAATCATCCCCCCAGCATTCAATGCGAACCAGCCGAAAACGCTCCGCCTGTATCCATTGAGCAATTACACCTTTGGCACCAAAGAGCAGCAGCCTGAGGAAGACCCTTCAGTTGCGGCTAGGCTGAAGAGATTGGAGGAGCATTACGACCAGTATGGCATGAGGAGGACTTGCGAAGGCATCTTGATATGTCACGAGCACAATCATCCACACGTCCTGATGTTGCAAATCGCCAACGCTTTCTTCAAGCTTCCTGGCGACTATCTGCCGGCGGTAGGTGACGAAATCGAATCTTTCAAGGAGAGGTTGAACGAGCGACTCGCTCCTCCACCAGGCACGGCGCTTTCGAAGGAAGAGCATGCCAACGATTGGGAGATTGGTGACACTCTTGCTCAGTGGTGGCGACCAAACTTTGAGACGTTCATGTATCCATTCATACCTGCTCATGTGTCTCGACCAAAAGAATGCAAGAAGCTCTATCTGATTCAGTTACCGAAGACGAGTATGCCAATTTCATCATTCACAACCTGATTACACGACTGACATATTGCAGAAGTCTTGAGTGTGCCGAAGAACATGAAGCTGCTTGCTGTTCCGCTCTTTGAGCTATACGATAACACCCAACGGTATGGTCCACAGCTTTCCGCGATTCCTCATTTGCTATCAAGGTACAACTTTGAATGTGTCGACGAGAACGACAATGTAGTGTCTGTCACTCCGGGCGGTGGCCCACGCGGCGACGGAACCTCTGTCCCTTTCGCCAAGATTGTCTCTGGCGATCAAATGGACGATGTCAAATTCAAATCTGAGGAAGAAGCATCTGTCAAGCCTGAAGCAAATACCGTAGTCAAGACGGAGAAGGATGGAGTGTGAAAGCGCTGACGATTGTCACTCTCGACAAGCTCATCTACTCGAGTCGCGGTCCATCCTGAGCTCTTGATAAGCTGTGGCCCTGATCTTCTCGTTTCCAAGGTGGGCGCCAAGATGGTAGCTTGTTCAGTCTCACAAGAAGCGACTTGCTGGCTCTTCCGACGTCTCTGCGCATGCGCCTACCAATGCATGTACTCACTTGGAGGCCGTATCAATACCCGACATGGTATCAACGGTCTAGCAGAGGGGTACCATAACTATAGTCTATACACGCGTCCCACCACCACCTACCAGAAATACATCGGTGTTGGAGGTGAAAGTATTGCATTGAAGCAAACAAACAGCGACATGCATCATAGCACTTTTTGCATGCGTCAGTGTCAAGAAAATAAGAACAACAAGCTCTTCCGTGTAGCTCATGGTAGAGCGCGCCGTCGTGGAAGAAGCCGTGGTTCGACCGGCAGTCAACCACATGTTTCACCATGCTATGGAAGATCCACTTTCTCGTCTCCCTTCCGCTTCCTCCACTTCATCTCGCTTGTCATGTTTCTCAGACAGCCAAATGTTGTCCACGGATGACACGGCAATAATTGTCGCAATGGCAGCCTCCGTATTGACCTCAGGCGCTTCCTGACCGTACGCCCCCACGACCGAGGTGCGACAGAGCTTCCAGATTATGGGAACGTGATCATCCTGCAGCTAGGGAATAAGCATATGGAACAAGCTCCACAAGTCATGGCAAGAGTTTAGGGGCTGAGCTTGACCTCTTCCATGCAGTGGAGAAGCAACAGATTGTCGAGAACAGGCACTCCGTTTCAGCCTACGCCCCAATCTAGTCTCGATATTGCCATTCGCTGTTTGGATACACGCGTTGCTGCTCAATGGAAATGCGATCTGCCGTGAGCAGTGCATACAACAAAAAGACATGGTAAGCAGCGCCTCTTTCGACCATCCTTTCTTGCCCACCTTCTCCAAGCCTGCGAGCAGTGCTATCCATTCTCTTTTGCCCATCTCACCCCAGTCTTTCATTTCTTTGCAATTTCAAGACTCAACATGCGTTGCCTGAACTCTATCCTGGCTGCGGCCACCATCTTCAGCTCGCTGGTCGAGGCACAACTGTCTGGTGCGGTCGGTCCTACCACAACCATTGCTGCGAAAAGGGCAAAGAAGGAATGCAACGTCCTCGACGCTGCTTATGGAGGAAAAGCAGATGGCAAGACTGACGTCGGTCCTGCCATCACAAAGGCATTCAATGCCTGCAAGACTGGCGGTGTCGTGGTCGTTCCTGCTGGGAACTATGCACTGAACACGTGGGTGAGCCTCAGCGGAGGCGCAGGATGGGCATTGCAGCTCGACGGTGTCTTGAACCGAGTTGGCACTGCAGGAGGAAACATGATCTTTGTCCAGCGGACTTCGGACTTTGAATTCTTCTCGTCCACTGGCAAGGGTGCCGTGCAGGGCAACGGATATGTCTTCCACAAAGATGGCAACCTCAGCGGACCTCGTATCCTCCGGCTGTACAAGGTTGATCGCTTCGCCGTCCACGACCTTGCTCTTGTCGACTCGCCTGCTTTCCACTTTGTCCTTGACACCAACACTAACGGGGAGGTATGTAATACTGGCACTGATGCTAAGAGTGGCTCTAATATGCTACAGGTCTACAACATGGCTATCCGCGGTGGGAACTCCGGTGGTCTTGATGGCATCAACATCTTCTCAAACAACATCCACGTCCACGACGTCATGGTGACCAACAAGGACGAGTGTGTCACCACAAAATCCCCGAGCAAGAACGTCCTCGTTGAGAATATCTACTGCAACTGGTCCGGTGGCTCCGCCTTCGGCTCCCTGGGCGCGGACGTTGCCATCTCCCAAATCGTCTATCGCAACGTCTACACCACCAACTCCAACCAGATGATGATGATCAAGTCGAACGGTGGCAGCGGTACTGTCGACGACTGCGCCTTTGAGAACTTCATCGGCCACTCGAACGCCTACTCTCTCAACGTTGAGCAGTACTGGTCCTCCATGTCCCCTGTCGCTGGCAACGGTGTCAAGCTCACCAACTTGCGCTTCAGCAACTGGACAGGCACAGCGAGCAACGGCAAGTCGCGCGGACCAGTCCAGTTCAAGTGTGCTGATGGCGCTCCCTGCACCGGCATGGTCGCTGACAACATCAACATCTGGACCGAAACTGGTAACTCGATCAACTGGATCTGCAGGAGTGCCTACGGTGAGGGAGCATGTTTGAAGGCAGGTACTGGTGGAAGCTACCCAGCTGCCACCAAGGCTATCACCACTGTGCCCACCGGCTACCAGGCACCAAAGATGAAGGAGGACTTGACCACCGACTTCGGCACTGTCGCCGCCATTCCCATCCCAACACACCCAGCTTCCTACTTCCCCAACATTGCTCCACTTAAGGCCCAGCCTACGGCATAATCAATGACCGCAAACCGAGGGGAGAGGATCGAAGGGGAAGGGGCATGCCTCGCCTCAGGTCCGTTTTGGGGAGAGGTCTGCCTGGCGGCAGCGTGTAATAGAGCCGTGTCGATCGCTTGTCGGTCATGCGCATGATGCAGGACATATATTGTTGTACATATTTACAATTATAACCGTGACTTTTCACGTTGCTCCAGACCGCCTTCGATGACATGATAGTGACCTCCGCGCTTCCATCCCATCCAGTGTTCTAGCGTCTCCTCGCCTCCTTCACCAGGGCTCAGTGCTTGCCCAGTCCATCCCCCATCGTCTATCCCCAATCCTTGGCCTTCTGCCGCTTCTCGTTCTGGGTCTCCATCCGCTATAGCGAAGCCAGGACTTTCCCGTAATGTCACTAATGGTCGCTGGTCGTATTTCGACTCCTCCAACTCTTTCATGCCCAGTACAGGGGTCACGCATGCATCTGTCCCATCAAAGACCTCCTCCCACTCTTTCCTCGTCTTGCTCTTGAAACTCTCCTCGACGAGCCTCTTCAAGCCCTCCCACTCGCCCCTGTTCTCCCTTTTCCGTATCCACTCCTTTGCATCCAATCCCAATCCCTCCACAAACTCCTTGAAGAACTGCGGCTCCAGCGCCCCCACCGCCATGTACCCTCCATCCTTTGTCTCATAAGTATCATACCACGGACACCCACCGTCCAACACATTCTCCCCCCTCTTCCGATCCCACATCGGCGTCTTCACCCCGACTCTCGGGAACGTAGCCAAATGCGCCGCACCGTCCACCATGTTGGCCTCCACCACCTGTCCCTTGCCCGTGCCCACCCTCTCCAGCAACGCCATCAGAACGCCCGTGAACAGCACGTGTCCCCCGCCCGCGAAATCGCCCAGCACGTTGCCCGGCGCGTACGGTTTCTCCCCCTTGCGGCCCAGCAGGGACAACGCCCCGGACACGGCGAGGTAGTTGATGTCGTGGCCCGCCATTTTGGCATATTTGCCCGTGCGTCGGAAGCCGGTCATGCGCGCCACGACGAGGCGGGGGTTGAGCTCGAGGAGAGACGCCGGGGACAGCCCGAGGTTCTCGAGAACGCCGGGGCGGTACGGGTCGATGAGAACGTCGACTTTGCGGACGAGGGAGAGGAAGAGGGCTTTCCCGCCCGGCGTCTTGAGGGAGAGGGCGATGGAGGATTTGCGTCGGGCGAGCTGGTCGTTGGTGGGCGGTGGGGGGGAGGGGGAGTGAGCTTGGGGATGTGCTCGGTCGATGCGCAGGACCGAGGCGCCGTAGTCGGAGAGGAGGAGCCCGGCGTAGGGACCTGGGGCGAGGCCGGCGAGCTCGAGAACGCGGAGGGAAGTGAGGGGTGGTGGTTGCATCATGAACGCGGGGCGGTGATGGGGGAAGTGGGTGGTGGTGGTTGGGTCATGAAAGCGGGGCGGACATGAGCTTCAATGCCGCATTGGAAGAAGCCAAGGATAGGTAGCAGTGATGCTGTCGGATTGCGGATCAAGCTTGTGAACAGCCGAGGTGACCATGGTGGTGGATGTGGGGAGAGGGAGCCTCCATATGTGCCTCCGCCTGCACCCCCGATTTCCCCACAATGACCTCTCCCTTCTCCAACTATTCAATATGGTAGTTCCTTTACAAAATTATATTGATATACTGATGCAACACCCGGCGATTTCTTTAATTTAACCAATTCAAGCAGTGAAAGCAGAGGTTACACGTCATGCCTATTCCATCAGATCGAGTACATGATTGGATACAAATCCAGGATCTCTTTAACAGATACATCCACGCCGTCGACGACCATGACTGGGACTTCCTCGATGCAGAGGTCTTTACAACTGACACTGTGTTTGATTTCACGGCCTCTGGAGGAGCCAAAATGACCTGGTCTGACATGAGAGCAACACCAACTGGAGGTTTTCCAGTGGCAGAGTTGTTCTCTCACGGTTTCCATGTCTGTACGAACCTCGTAATTGACTTCGCAAGCGAGGCAAAGGAAGGCGAGGAAGCAAAGGTCAAGAGCAAGACCATTCATCCATCTGGTCTATCAAAGAAAGATGGTGGCCACGCATTCTTCCAAGTCCAAGGAGTGTATAAAGACGTGGTCGTCAAAACCAGCAAAGGATGGCGTTTCAAGGAAAGGGCTTGGGAGGACGGGTTCGCCATGGGTGTTTTCACCAAGGTCGAAGGAATACCCGAGATGATGAAGATTGCTGGGAAATGAGACGCTTGAAAAAGCAATCTCGTGGACTATAGACGACTTGAGAACAGCTTGCGAGCTCCAGGTTATGATCATTGTAAGGCGGATCTTCATGTAGGATTCCATTAGATCCGCGCTGAATATCAATGGTGCTGCGTTATTGCAATTGGACTATTGATCAACAACACGTGCGACACCATCCAGGACGAATAGGTAGACGGCGCCGTTCGGACCCAACGCAGGAACCTGGAAAACGCTGTTGGACCACCCTCTAGCCCTCACCCGTCCAATCTGCTTACAGTGACCGAGTAGGCTGATCAAAGATCGAGGACAGATATGAAAAACTGCTTCGACGCCTCTCCCGAGCTTTGACTGACACAGTTACCGCATGCCCAATAGAGAACATGTATACATTGGTATTTGGTCCTGAGCAGCCGATGTCATAATTCAAGTTCATTCGAATTGATTGTCGAGTGCCCGCCAGGCAAGGCTTTCGACTAGGGATCGTGCAGTGATTCGGTACAGCCAAAGATCATCCCTTTTAGACATGCCTAGCGTTTTGCCCAACGACCATATCACTGTGATTTCTGGCGTACCGTCCCGACCGAATGGAAACCAAATCCAAGCAGGAACGCCGCCCTGAGAATGGCTACGAAACCAGTATAAAGAATGCTGCCCCAATCTTGCCATCGCCACTGGTGGGTGTCTAAACGGCCTTGCTGTCTCAGGCTCACATATAAGCTAGCAAGAAGACAAATGTCGACGAAAAGTACAGCGCCGACAATCAGCCTCCATATTCGACGTTCCTGACTGGCACGTAAGACGGTCGCGAGTATTATACTCATGAAGAGATATAGGGCCGCTAGATGATGAAAAAGGAAATCGTGGTCTGGATCATGATGTGAAAGCGGAGGTGGAATGAAACCTTCCATCATGACATCTGGTGTGAAGATGAGGCAATATACTGTCGGAACTAGACTGAGAGGATCAATCCATGTGAACCAAATGTGATAGAAGCTTGGGATAAGCAAATAGGTCATCTTGGTTGATAGAATCTTCTCGATCGTGTCGCTCAAAGTCCCTTGTGAGATTGCCAGTAGAGGTACAATGGGGCAAATAACTGAGATTTGAACGAGCAAGTCCCGCTAGCTCATCGTAGTGCGCATGTATTGTTTTGCTGAATAACGTTGCTTGCCTGTAGGGGTCGCTGGCGTCGAGCAGCTCCCGCAACCATCTATTGCATCCGACTCTGCAATGCAGTGTCATTACGGGCAGCTTTGCTGGAAGCGCGTGTCGAAAGCGAATTGACCTAGAAATACGCAACCCGCTAGCCAGCCTTTGTTGAATCGGGCCACCAGATCATGCAATGCATTGGTACCCCTGCCTTTGCCGAGCATTGTTGTCTGCACGATCTTGAAGCCCAGCTTAGAGTATATGCGCGAGGAGTATCCAGTCATTGCTTCCAGCCAGACCGGCAATCCCTTCACATTTCCGAGAGCTGTCACTCGTGCCGCAGCCGTCTTTGGCTGATACTCCCAAAGCATTCGTTTGAGGCCTGCAAGTCCTAGTCTATAGAGCATCCCCAATATGCCAGCTGGGATCAGAGTCCAAGCACTGTTGACTCATTGGCAGCTAAGAGTGCCAATCTGGCGTTTCGGTATTGCAGGCGGTCGTAGCTCGAAATCCACCGTTGAGCATCCATGAAAGGCAAGTCCCACGTAAATCTATGGCATGCATGATTGTGGTGGAGATGAAAGGTGCGCAAAAGTGCCGGTTGGGTACGAATTGCTTGCAAAGGCCAGCGCCTTGTCTGGGGTACTTACTTGACGATTGTACATCGACTTGAATGAGACTACGTTTCAATTTGTGTATGTCGAAAACGAGGGAGAGCAGGAGATGAAGACACGCCACTTGAGTGGCGATCCAAAATTGTCGAGCTGCACTTGGTCCGAGCTGCCGAGCATCTCAATTCAACGTCATCGTATTCATTTTTCCATTGAACAATCTCACCACGGTGCTAATTGCGATGCAATCATTGAAGCAATGTAGGGTTTCAATCCGTCAGTGGTCGTTCTTCTCTACTTCGCGTGCCTCTCACCGCCGCCTTACCACACCACGCCCGGGAGACTCAGTGCATCGACATGATACTTCGAAGCGTGTCTCTGCTCTTACTCGCTTGCAAGCTAGTCTCCCGCCTCGCTTGAGACCGTACCTCTCGCCGCTTCTGTCTGCTCCCGTCTCTCACGTCACTTCATTTCTAATCTTGCACGAGATTACAGCACTGGTCCCCTTGGGAGGCCTGTTTGGGCTGTTCCACTACTCGAATGCAGTCTGGCTGGAGAGGTGGAGGAAGAAGGTAGAAGAAAGCGAGAACTTCCAAGAGGGAGTGAAAAAGTGGGGGAGGTATGCGAGGAGGAAAGGCTGGATAAGCGACGACGAGGAAAGCACTATCGAAGGAAGTGCACAGGTGAAAGCCTCTTTAGATGTCCAGGGTAGAGACTATGCGGGAGGTGACAAAGCGGTCAAAGCGATTGATGCGAGGACTGGAGAGCCGGAGAATAAGACCGGAATAGACGCTGCTGAAGCTGATTCAGGATCTGGAAGTGGACTACCGGGAACCATCATGGCCGACAGTCGAGCTGGCAAAGGAGCGCGACTTGTAGTGGAGCTGGCCACGGCTTATGCCATCACAAAAGTGCTGCTACCAGTCCGCATCGTTGCAAGTGTCTGGGCCACTCCTTGGTTTGCACGAGTCGCCGTGCAACCAGTCTCCGACATTGCGCGTAGGATGGCCAAGCGATGAAGACTCCAAATGACTGGAACGACGTCAATTCTGCATCAACAAGAGCGGACTCGTGGACTCTGGTGTCAACAATGCAACAGCACCAATGCTCAATGCACAGTACACGCATAGTACATCATCAAGCTATATAACTAAGGTTGCCTGACAGGTGCCCTGATCAGCCGGATCAGGCTCTTGGTGATGGACACATGAATTACGCCTCAGATTCTTCCGCCACCAAGTCCACTTCCGGCCAGATCTTGCTTATGCAGACCATATGGATTACCTTGCGTCCTCCGAAGCGCAAGAACACACCGACTTCAGCCCCTGCCCCGACCCCAGCACCCTCTTCGTCCGCGGCGCTGGCTCCGGCTCCCCGGGCACCAACGTGACAGTGGCGCAGCTCCTTGTGAAGACCAAGGCACTCTTGGGCGTTGCTTGAATCATGACAGATAGACAACGCATGAGGAAACGAGTGAGATGTGGAAGTTCGATGCACATGTGTCATCTTTGATCATTTGGGGTATATGTGAGATTGTGTTGATGAGGCTGAGGGTGTGTCGTAGACTGGTTCTGACTCTTGACATCGCTTCTGCTTGTTTCCTGAGGCAAGTGGTATTCAGGGTGTCTATACTTGAAAGATACAGACACACCGGGGATTGTTACTAGTAGCCAGAAGATGGTTGTTGGAAAGGGCATGATGTTAGAAGCAAGCATAGAAGAGCTAGTAAACGGTGTATCGCTAGAAGATGGCATTTCTCGGCTCTCTGCCCGATCTCCCGGAACACCCCGCATGCGGCAACATGATTGCTTGACGCGTAGTGGCGTTACATGGATCACTTTCTCTCTTCTATGAAGAAGTGGTTTGAGACATGAGCAGTCAGGAGCAAACGTACATGTGAGCACGAATGCATGCATCGACTGTTGCACTTGCTGCTGCGGAAGACAGCCTAGAAAGTCAACATCTACGACAACTTCAGAAAGTACTCCTGGTACGTGCGCGCAATTTTCGTGTCATGACAGGGATTATAGATTCATGCACGATTCATGGCCAACTTCACCTTCGTGTCCAGCGACCGGTCCTAATCTTTCTGCAGGACAAGCCACCGTCTCTCCCTCGTCGCAGTCTCTTGCAGCACTCGGGCTCACCTAGTCGACGAGATACACCCCGACGTCATACGCAGTCAACATCTGCCCCTCATGAACACCATCCCACTCCGATAACGACCAGATCCGCGCCCAGCATGGGCGGCATGATGGCCGATTCATCCCCTCGGCACCATGTGGATCTCACGCGAGCAAACACGTTTCATGGATTCGTACCGGAGAGCGGCGATACTCAGCCCATGCCATCTCAGGTCTACCGAGACTATCGCTCTTCCTTCCGGCAATCCAACGCATCTCACCGAGACGGACCATGGCAGGTGACGCAGGATCATGGGGAGGATCCGCAAGAGCAAGCAACACAGATCGATATGACGCCGGCACGGAATGGAATCGTCGACTTTGGTGGAGCTTGGTCCCAGACACAGCCCAATAGCATACCATCAGTGGACGTGCACAGCGTGCGCGAGTCTGTTGAGGACGATGCCTCGCCCGGCATTCCTTCCTCCCTGCAACGCGACACCCACCTCAAGACGCCAGGACTTGCAGGTCGCAAACGCAATCGGAAGGGTGAGACCATCTCTCCGACCACAGCGTCGAAAACTCCTGGATCAGCGCTATCCAATATATTTGGCCATAGGAATGCACAACCACTCATGACAACGACACAGATGTTCGAGAATACTCAGGCTATGACCTCGCCTGCAGGCGACCTGGCCCGCTCTGATCCAGTGGAGACTCGACCAAGTCCCAATTTCTTGCACGCGAATACTGCTTCTCCCTCTGGACACGCATTATCTTCGCCGACCAAGCTCGCAACATCACGTTTCTCGGTTGGTCCGCGAGAAACTTACAAGCCAATTGATGCCTCACAAGAACGCCGAAAGACACTCTCGCGGCTTCAGAGCGATCGAACAGCTCCAGCATCTACTTCAAAAGTTGCCTTTGACGATGACACTCAAAGCACATCGCCAGGCTATAACTCTGATAGCACAAGAACCAAGCGCTTCCAAGACAGCTCAGTGAAACGGGAAAAAAGGCCGGCATCGAAGATCACAGGATCGCAATCCGAGACACTGCCAAAGAGCAGCTCTACCAAAGCCTCAAGCGTAAAACTCACGAAGCCGTTTGTCCATGACCTGGTAGTCATTCCAGACGACAATCAGGACTCGAGTGATGAAGATTCGGTTTACGAATATGATGAGTACGGTGGCGACATAGTACCAAGCCAGCGGAGAAGCCAGTCAGAACATGCCATTGACGAGGAAGATGAGGTCCTTGTGTCTGATCGCGAAGAGGATTTGGAAGTCGCCGGCTCTTTGGAACCTGATGTCCCAGATTTGCCACAGCATTCTTCGCAACAGGCAAAACCAGTGGACCCAAACAGGATTGATCCCAGTCAGGAGGCCAGTTCTGCTAACCCTGCTTTCGCCGTCGTGGTCAATTCGCAAATTGCTGATCTCAACAGCAGCAGTCGTCCACCACAGCGATTGATCGATCCGTCATCCATCTCTTCCTACGTACCTGGGTCACAGCTTCCTCTCGGCTCAAGCCAGTGGCGGCCCATTCTGGAAGGGCCTGTGGACACTTCTAAGTTCTCATCCCTACCGCGACCTCCGCTATCAAGCGGACCAGAGAACATGAAAGAAGATATCAGCGGGAATCTGCCGAGCAGTCCGCCCATCCCAGTCGCACTTTGCCCTCCGAGCGCAGCTCTGCCGGGCGACGAGGATACGAGCGGACAGACTACACTTGTGAATGACAATCCAAGTCCTTCTAGACACACATCTTCCCATAGTGTCGGGCGCGCGCCGATCGCTCCGGAAGACACGTCCAATTCATATGCAGAAATCCCCCAAAAGGAAATGGAGCCTGATCTCACCGCAAAGCCAAACAAAGGCGACTCAACCAAGACAAGCATGTTTGACACTGCGGCAACGCATATCTCTACGTCTCAGCCTCGATCATCTGCACAAGCTTCTCAATCACGACGTCCGGCGTCGGAAAGTCCCCGTAAAGTTGGCGATGTACGCAAGCTAGCCGACATTGCTAATGATCCCTCCCCACCCGATTCTCTCGGTGGGGTCGATATAAGCGTTGGTATGGATCTTATGAACGAGGATGACGAGAACTTCCTTCGCATGACCAAATCACCAGCCAAGGCGAAGAATAGGCGAATTTACGGCAAGAAAGGCGCAGGTCGCAAAGCGGTGCAAGATCAAGTTGTTCAACCTCGTTCAGGAAAACCCGCCGAGCCTACAACGGATCTACTTGAGCAGTCACCACATGACGAGGGACCCATTCCCGGAACTTCGGCAGTCCTAGACATTCAGCCCAAGCACGTCGCTGTAGCAGCTGTCGTGTCGAGCTCGCCAGTCGTCCCTCCTCGCAAAAGACGCAAGTTGACTACCGCTGGAAACTCTGCTTCAAATGTACCGGCGACTGGAAAGCCCACGGAAGCTGTTACGGACACAGAGGTCGAGGTCGGGACAGACGTCCACACAAGAGCCATAAACGATGTGGCCTTGAACAAGGAAACAAGGACAGCAAAGCCGCTTCAAGATCTCGAGCTGCCTGCACCAGCACCGCCTGCTTCAGTTTCTGGTCATAATCGGGTCTTGGCCCTGTTTAGCGGCAATCTCAATGCCTACTACCCAGCGACATGCACATCTATCACTGGCTCGAGCGACAAGGTCAAGTTTCGTGTGTGCTTCGACGACGGTACAGAGACGACACTCGAGCGACACCACGTGTCTGCCTTTGACTTGCAAATGGACGACGTCGTCAAGGTAGACCTCCCGAGCATGCGCCAACATATGTATACCGTCTGTGGCTTTGAGGCGCCAAAGGAGCCAAGTCAGCAAGATCTCCTTCCTGACTTCAATGGCCACGAATACGTTCAACTCAAGATCAAAGCTGGCTCAACAAGTCGCAAGTCGTTGCCTACTCCAAGTGCCTCGTCGAAAGAGATTGTCACCGTCCCGACTAGAGCCATCAAGATCACTCTTATGATGTGGCCAAAATTCCAGATGAGGGCTTACGCTCCGCCTTCTACAGTAGCGGCGTCTCGGTCAGTAACACCAGTCATGGCCATGTCCACACCAGCAACACCGTCATCTCGCGCTCGACGTCAGACGCTTAATTCAGGTCACATCTCCTTGGCAATACCAACGCCTGTTCCACGAACTCCGTCTGGCGCCGTATTTGCAAACATGGCCTTTGCGATATCCTACACCTGTATTGCCGCATCTGACGTGGCAAGGGACCACACTATCTCCCAAATCACCAATTCAGGCGGGACGATTCTGCACTCGGGTCTCCACGAACTGTTCGACATATCACTTGACTCGTTCTCCTCCGAGCCCCGCGATCGACCAGCTCTACGCCTCAAACCCGCAAACGCACACCTCAAGTTCGTGGCGTTGATAGCAGACACCCACTCCCGCACACAAAAGTACATTCAGTCACTGGCCCTGTCTTTACCGACTCTCCACCACAAATGGGTAAGCGACTCCCTCCACGCGGGCCGCCCACTCGAATGGACCAAGTACCTCCTGCCAGCCGGAGAGAGCACCTTCCTAGGCGCAGTGCGCAGTCGTAGCCTGATCCCTTACGCTCCTGCTTCGGCTTCTCTATCGGCACAGATTGAAAAGCGCGAGAGACTACTCGATGGAGGGAGGGTGCTGCTCCTGGCGGACGAGGGGGGCAAGAAGAGCAAGCAGCGGCAGCAGCAGCAGCAGAAGAAGAAGAAGAAGACGGATCGCAGGGAGGTGTATGCTTTCCTGTCACTCGCGCTGGGAGCGGATCGGGTTCGCCTTGTGGACGACGTTGCGGAGGCCAGCCGGATCTTGCGCAGTGACCGGGAGACAGCCGTGGGTTGGAGGTGGTTGCACACTTCCTCTGAACGGGTGGAGAATGTCGCCGCGCTGTTGACGGGTGAAAAGACCAGGGTGGAACAGGTGAAGGGCAAGGGCAAGAAGAGGAAACGCGCGAGCGGTGCTGGTGATGAGGTCGAGGGTGAGAAGATGTCGGTGCTGTTGGACCAGGGCTTGAGAGTTGTCGGGGATGAGTTTGTGATCCAGAGTCTGATATTGGGAGGGCTGGTGGAGGAGTAGAAGATAGGCTGGTGGAGATGTGTACGATACTGATTGCCCTCGAGGATTGGAATGAAAAAAATGTTCAGTGGCACCTTGATGCATGCACAGGCGTGTCTACGGGTGTGGTCTTGAACGATCCTGAAGGGTATGAAGGTGATGTTTGCATCAAAAAGCTATCGGAAGCGAAAACGACATGCGGTGTCCTCCGCCCAGCATAGAGGCGAGGGGTGACTTGCACCCTCTCTTCTAAGCTCTACACCTTATCAAAGAAGAACGAACATCTACAGCTACAGCCACCGATAAATCTGGTAACGATACCGATAGAATCCCAACCGTACACGTTTCGCAATGCAGGGTATCCCCTTTCCTTTGTCCCGCCCTGGCCGATCCGCTCGCTATGCCTCAATCCCCGGCCCCAACCTCCTCTTTGCGACAAAATGCAACAAGAATGCTCTCAGAACATGCATGTCCCCACTCGTCGGATCACCAAACCAACGATGCCCAGAGTTCCCCTACCCACCGATCCTTTTGTTCCCGGCGCCGCGCTGATTCTTTTGTTGGAGTTCGTATACAGACAGTAATGAAATGAAGTTGTTGGGTGATGGAAGGAGCTAGGTGACGGTAATGTTGATGAAAGGACAGGCGGTCGAAATGTCGAAGAGAGAGGAAAGTGATCTGTGAAAAGTGTTGCGTGGAATTGAAAGAAATGGTCGACCATGTGACAAGTTGTATTGGTCTATGCAGGAGATTTGCTGGTGTTGGCGCCATTGCGACGACCATCGTCGTTGCCGCCGCCCATGGAGAGGTTGCTCAAGCTAGTATTGAGGAAGTTGAACGGATCATGCTGCGAGTCCCCACTTGGAGCACCATAGCCACCTCCATTGGCAAAGCCACCCTGGCTCTGACCTGCAGAGGAGAAGGCGGCTTCGGCCCGGCTGTCGAAACCGCCAGAAGGAAGACCGGAGGAGCCACCGTATGGAACACCCATTGGTGGGTAAGGAGACGGGCCTGCACCAAGGCCGGATGGAAGAGCGTACGTCGATGGAGCTGGACCGCCGAAGCCTTGACCAGGGAAGCCTCCTGCAGAGCCGTACCCGGAAGGTGCACCGCCGAAAGAACCAGGTGCGGGTCCGCCGCTCATGGATGGGGGCATACCGTATGAAGGCGGCCCTTCCATTCCAGGAACCTCAACTGCGCTCATGGCAGATGTCGCACGGGAAGCACCACATCGTAGACAGCTGACGTTCTTGGCAAAGTTGTGGTAGTTGCAACCCTCGTTCCCACATCTCCAGTCACCCGCTCTGAAAGGAACGCGGGATTCTCCGCTACCACGACCCATGCCGCCACCACCACCATGCATGCCAGGACCGTGACCCATGTGGTGTCCGGGGTGAGGCATCATACCAGGGTGGCCGTACCCATACCCACCATACATGGGAGCATGCGGCTGCTCACCCATGGCGGGGTATGAACATCGGAAGCAGGCGGTACGCCGTTGGAAGTTGGAGAAACCACAGCTCGGGCAAGTCCAGTCGCCAGGTCGAGGTCGGTTCTTGCTGGGAGGGAAGGGCGTAAGGATGTCGGCAGCTCGAGAGAGGACACGGTCGGATGACGGGGAGACTTCTATTGCTTTTTCGTTGAGAGCGCGACCATTCATGCAGAGCGATTCAGCAGCCTGGTAATGTCAGTGATTGATTGCGATGTTCAGCGGGTCGTGCTTACCTCTTCATGAGAGGAGAAGATGGCAAATCCAGTTCCTGTAGGCTTGTGCTGGTCGGGCGTCTTCAGTGTCCAGAATGCTATTGGGCGACCACCGAATTGCGTGAACCAGCTTTCGAGCTCTGACTGTGTAGTGTCGTGGGGCAAACCGCTCATGTGAAGAACCTTGCTTCGTTCGCCGAGGAAGGCGCGCACATCAGCTCGAGCATCCAGTGGCCTGGTCAGGACATCCGGGTGATCTTGAGGTGGTTGCGACTTTGTGATCAAACCGCGCAATACTCGGGCCAAGGTGACTGCTTCTTCCATAGCTCTCCTCGGGGAAGAAGGCGCCAGAGCTTGGAGGTGGAAGGGGAGGTTGTGCTTGATGGGTGCGGAACCCTGCACGGGCTCAACTTCGAGGGCCGCGCAGATGTTTGCCAAAGCACTGGAGCCAAAGGGAAGAGATTCGGGGTGATGTTGTTGCCATCGCTGATACTCTGTCCGAAGGTCGAATGTCTTCGAATGCTGAAGGTATGGTGGAAGCACAACTGCCTTGTCTCTTGCCTCCCTTGGGAGCTGGACCCGAAGATCCCACGAGTCGAGAGTGACGAAAGCAAAGTCAAGGTTCTTGCTGACAATGTGTTCTTGCGCAAAAGTGTCGAAGCGGCTGATGGCATCGCGAAATGAGCCAGCATTTCGGACATGCTCCCAGGTGAGGGTAGTGAGGCTGGCTGTCGGCAGGGTCAGACATTGTGCTCTGGAGCTGCGAATTCAGCTTCCGGGCTACTCACTGCACAGAGGTGTTATCGGGGTATTGACTGGCTTCACAAGAACGCTCTCCCTGTGAATCTGGTGTGCATGTGTCAGACGTGCTGCAGGGATATGCAGGTACCAAGCTCCATCTCACCTCTTCGCAATTGCTCGAGTCCAACAGTATCCAACCCAGCTCAATGACTTCGGCCGAGTCTTTTGTGACATATACTCCATGCTCGTCGCAGGTGGTTGCAACATGGATGACGACGTAGCGCTGCAGCCCAGCACCCTGATTCGACGCCATTGTAGTGTATGGCGAGCTGGCAGAGGCTCAGACGGAGGGAGAAAAAGGAAGGAGCTATCGGAGCTGCCTTGGAGTTGAGGTGCAGCAGTTGGAGGTACTAGGTAGGTCGGTGGTGGAAGCTTTTTTTGGAGCAATTCCCGGCCCGCAAAAAAAACCCAAACGGCTACTCGATTAGCTTGCGACAGAGAAGATGACCGATCGCAGCAGCAACGAGGTCAACAAGCACCAGCGAACGTGTCGAAGAGGACAAGAATCGAGTGTGGAATTGATATTAAAGTGGTGAGCAAATGTCACAGAAATTGAATTCTCGTGAGTGTCAGCTCCGACCTTGTCACGTTTCGAGATGCCGCTGCCGGACCCAAGGCATGCCAAACTCTATTTGCTACTCTCTCTCTCTCTCTCTCTCTCTTTCTCTTTCTTGCTCTTCTACTCTGCCAGATGCCCGGGAGGCGTAGCATGGCATCTCGGGAATCACACATGGCAGCTGACCCGTCTTCTCGCGACATCAAGTTCAGCCTCTTTTCGCTGTATACACGCACACATGTACACACATGCACACACACAAGTTCCACCAAACCACTACCCTCCGCTTCCCCGGTCACACCATGAGCAGCAATCAATCTGATCCAAGCACAGATGGCCCAGAGGAAACCCACTCGAGTCCTCCGGCTCCGGGACCACCCAAGGCGGATGTGCCCGGATTGATGACAGGGTGGAGGACGTGGCAGCAGGCACCTTTCCTCATCTGAAACAGGTCCGGCCAAATTTCCAGAGCACGCGAGCGAAGGACCTTGGACAGTCTAGAGGCGGGAAAAGAGCCCCGCCCTACCTCGTTGCCGTTCCGTCTCATTTCGTTGCTCGAAACGTGGTAACGCTACTTCTGCCACTGGAGAATCTGGCACATGGCACATGGCACATGGCACGGCTTCGAGAATGCTTCGCTGCTTGCTGATCTGACCACTTGCGTTCGTCCGAGCTTCCATGCTGCCAGGAACAGACCAACAGAAGGATCATTTGCCTGGGAAGAGCTGAGGCTCAAGCAGGGCCAAGTCATGGTTTCACAACAACAACAACAACAGATCTTGTATCTTTCAGCCTCGACGCGGCCTAAGCGCGATATCCGAGATTGCAATCCATTGCATTCTCTGCTCCTGTTCCATCACAAAGCTTGTATGACGGGTTACAGGCTATGCTATACGTGGTCTCCACAATCGCCGTCGCTACCGCATCTCTCCGACCTCGGGCCGCCCTGATCATCCCTCGTGGCTGTTCGTCTCTCTGGTTCATCCCCGGAAGATCTTGCTGCTGTCATTGCTTGTACACTCTGACTCGCCCATCTCCTTCTCAGGTACTGGCGGCTTGTGTCTCATCTATTCTATCTGTCTGCGTAATCGTGGATGGTCATGATAGCTTGACTCGAGAACTTGGTATCTAGGTGTCATCGCTTCATCCTTGCACATCTGGCAGTCGGACCGCGATGTCTCCCGACTGGGTAATGTATCGTACCCACGGTAGCGAGGGGTATTGCAACTATAGCTTGTCAGTGACGTTTGACAACTTGGAACTTGTCGCGATATACCTTTGGCTCAATGATTTTCAGGTACCGCACCTGGATCCCACTGGTGGTGAAGTAGGGTATCTCAAACTTGACGTTGATAGGTCGTTTGCCTTTGGCTCTTTCGCCAACACCTCCCATACTTCCTCCAAATCCACCCATCATACCTCCACCCTTCTCGTCGTCTCCTCGCACACTCGGCAAGCCAAGCTCCGCTCTCATCAAGAACTCTTTTTGACCTGCAAATTGCTTGATTTTCCACACAATGGCGCTTTGTTCCGGCGCATAGTGTACGCTGCCGATGTTGGTCCTGAATCGCGGAGTATCTGCATCGTCTGGCACCGGAATGATAATCTCGACATTGTTTGCAGTACTCCTTCTCTTGAATTGCGCCTTGGCCTTGAGCATATACTCGATCCTGCTGCCACTATGGCTCTCCACAATGCACTCCACCCAAATCAAGGGTTTGACCTGTGTGTTCAACCGGTAGCTCATGAGCTCAAATTCGCCGTCTGGAGGAATGAAGCTGATCGTCCTGTCGTTCTCGAATCTCGATAGTCTTACGCACTGGTGGAACTTGACGTCTTCCATCTCCACCGCCTTGCCCCTTGTTGCACGACCCGTTGTCTCGAACATGACCTTGTCGTTCAATCCCAATCGTAGCTCCGGCATACCAGACAAGTAGCATTTCATCTTGACCGCTCCCAAAATTTCCGATCTCAAAACATTTCCTGTTGCAGACACCAGCAGATTGAGACTCTCCACCACGTCCAAGAAGACCTCATTCTTTCGATACCGAATACCTTCGCTTCTCCACGACACCGCATTTGTGACAGCAATTGGCGGCCTTGCGACCTCGAGCTTGTGACTCTCTTGTGTGATGTATTCTTGCAAAATCTTGCTCTCCGTTGTCTGAGGATACCCAAAGTCCATCATCTCGTCCAGCAATTCGTAGATGACGACAAAGTTGTCCCTGATCGACTCCTCCTCAAGCTCCTTGAAGTACTCCGTAAATACTTCGACAATTTTGTGAAGGAAGAGGAGGATCTCGGCAGCATTGGAGTTCCGTTTCGTGATTGCTAAGAGGTACAGATTATTGTGCCGGATGTAGAGATAATTGATACCTTCGTCCGAGAAACAGGGCGGTACTGCAGACGACTCTTCTTCGGCTTCTGACAGGAGGATCGGAAACTTTTCTACCGCTGACATGGGAACATCACCACGGTAGTTGCGGGCAAGAAGAGTCTGTGCTATGTGAGTTCCCGCCTGGCTCTGGTAAATGCAATATCTACCTTGCCCTTGAGATCGAGGAAGAAGATGGCCGACGCCATCTCGGGCTGTGCGAGTTCTGGCTCTGCCTGGAATGACAATCTGTCTCGTACCTTACCGGAGTGCGGACAGGTACAATGAATGTTGTAAGATGAAGGACGAGGTCAATTGCATTAGTCAATAGTCCATCACCAGCTTGAAGCCAATGAACATCTAATGCCTGAAGCTCGAATATTACCGCGAATTAGCCGGCGCATCCTCCCATACAAATTCTCCTCCAAAGACTTCATCCTTTCCTTTCTTCTTATCACGCTCCCAACAGACAGTGCAATTCAGCATCGTGCTTCCTCGACACATTTTGTGAAGATGTAGCCTTGATCCTTGCTGTACGGCGATATAGAGGTGCGGATAGGAAACCCATTTAGATTCCATAAGAGCTGGCCTCGTACGTCTTTCGAGACATGTTGCAAGGGCGGTGTCAGAGGAATCAAACATCTATCATTCTTGTCTTTGTGAATGTGTTTGTGTTTGCTCTCAGATCTTGTCCGACGTGAAGTGCTCCTCACACGACGAGACGCAGCGGTAAAGCTCCTTCCCAATTTCACAAGCTTACCTCACGTATCTTTCATCCCTCTGGCATCTCACGTCTGCTTGTGAAACACGCTCTACGCTACCTCCTAATCCCTGTACATAAATCTTGCACGACAATTTACCTTTCCAATCCCCAATCATACCACAGTCAACATGCCATCCTCTTCCTCCGGCAAGACAACGATCGAATGCACGCTGCGATCTCTACACGCCACCATCATCGCCCACCTCTACTATCACACTCACACGTCCTCCCTCGCCATACCCCACAGACTCTCCACCTTCCTCCACGACACAGACACGACCATACCCACCAAGATCCACCTCCTCTTCGCCCGTGTTCTGGACATCCCCAAGCCAAACTCATGTTCTACCACCACCAGCAGTAGCAGTAGCGACTCCTCCCCGTCTTCCGATGACTACCAGTTCGATATCCCCTACCACTCTCTATCATCCGAGGCGTTGGCCGACCTCAACGATATCGCCGGCAACCGTCCCACCCCACAAGCCGTGCTCGACAGCCTGGCAGTCTGGATCGAGAAGTTGGCCGAGGTGCTCGAGCAGAAGGGAAGGCGCAAGGAGAGCAGAGAAGCATGGGCACTGCTAGGGGCGGTGCAGGATTGGACCGAGAAGGTCAGGGACGCCATGGACGAGTTGGAGAGGGAGCACGAGAGGTTGGGCAGGGGTTTGGAAGGCGTGGTCTTGAGATGGGGAGTCTAGGGAGCAGGACCGGCGAGCTGAAGCGAAGAAGGCATAGGACCCGGTGACGAGCAATCTTTCTGTCCACACTCGAATACGGAAGGCTGTATAGGAGAAGAGCATGATTTCGAAAGGAGCCAACAAGACGGGTCAGAGAGCCACGAGTTACATAATAACACCAGTTGCTCCAGGTAGCACACGTATCCGGCACAAATGTGTCATGCCCGTCAGCCAAGTCCTCTCATCGTGCATATGCCCCAGTGGTCGTCACGATGCCAAAGTGCTTTGCATAGTCTGAGATGAGTCGTGTCTCCCATTGGGTGAGCTACATAAGATACAAGGTAAAATACTAAAACTACTCCATAACCCTTCATACATCATCCACCGTGACCACGTCACAATGTGCCGAGCAACAATGCTAAAATACTGGTAACATGAACCCACCGCTCCCGAGCAGAAATTACTCCATACCCGAAACGTCCCAGCCCACGCTCCCCAAGAGAAAAGAGACCTACTCTTCTTCCCCCTTGATCTCTTCCTTCTTCTCCCCCACCATCTCCGCAGCCTTCTTGGCCAGTTCCTCCACTGATTCCTTGGCGGCACCCTCCTGCCCGTCCTCCTGATCTTGCACCATGTCCGCAAACATCTTTCGCTCCTGCTCTTCGTCTCTGCCTGGACTGCTGAGCTGCTCCGTCGCTACTCCACCCGCCGACAATCCCACACCAGCGCCAGGAGATGGTCCAGGCCCGAAAAGTGCGGGGTCCAGGTTCGATGATCGCGATACAGGCTGCGGTGTGCTCTCCTCTGCACCACGGCTGAACGCAGAGCTAGGTCCATACAGAGTTCGATCGCCAAAGCCGGATGCGTTCATGTTGATGACCCCAGCGGCACGTGGGGCTGGTGAAGACTCGTACGTGAACGCTGGTCCGCCTCCGGTATTAGGAGTGGCCATCGTTGGCGCGGTCGGAGCCGGCGGTGATCCTGCGCCCACTGAGCCGCCCGTCACGGACCCCAGAGCAGATGGGGAGCCGGATTGACCACCTGCGGCTATGCCAGAAGGAGAGGCTCCGGGGTGAATACCATAGGCTGCTTGGTGCGCCGCGTAACCTGCGCCTCCAGCAGGCTTAATAGGTTGTGTGTGATGACGTTTGTTGAGCTGTTCAAGTGCTTCAGTGATGCGGCGCTTGGTACCCGGCTTCTGTCGGTGCTCCTCGGGGAGGTCTTCCGGATTAGTCACTCCGTAGTGTGCCATGAGTTTCTGAATCTTGGTAGGCCGGGGCTTGCGAGTGGATCCGGAATGCTCGATCGTCGGAGGTGGATCATCTGTCACAGGCGCCCACTTGTGGAGCTCCTGACGGAGGAAGTTGGTCTCGTAAGCGAGCAGAAGATCAGCGCCTTCGACTTTGCGCAAGTAGAAGCGCATGGTGGACACTTCTTCAGGTGTAACTGTGACAGGGTTGACAATTGGCTGGATGAAGTCCCGGAATGTTTGGGCAGTGTTGATGACTTGAGAAAGGCATTCCTCCTCGTCCGGCTGGAAAGGCAGCTTCTCCAATTCGTCTTGCCAGTTCATGAGCTCTTCAAGCTTGGGACGAGCTGCATCGCGTGGAATCTTTTGGCGCCAATCGCATACCGGGCATTTATACTTGTCGTCTTCCTTGACTTTGCCGCGAGCAACTTTGAGGCATTTGCCGTGATACCTGTGACAATTTAGAATACGGCCCTGTGTGATGTAGACTTGACATACCATTCGTGACAGATCTCGCATTCGATCATCATTCCAGCCTCAGATTTACGGCAAATGCAAAAGACGTCGGCGAAAGGTTTCTCTCCAGAAATTCCAGTTGGCTGGCGAGTTGGTGTGACCTCACGACTCGATGGCTCGACTGGCATCCTCGGTTTGTCTCGAATATCGAAGCATGCCTCATTCCTCAACCGGACGACTTCCATGTGTTGTAGCAGGATGTGTAGGGGTGCATTCGTCTTGCCGAAAAGCTTCTTTCCCTTTCTCATCCAGTCCTCGTGACGTCGCAGATGCCTTTCAAGATCGACCATACCGCCCGGCTTGTTGTTGATATCCTGCAAAGCTTCCATGACCTCCTTGGCTTCTAGATACTTCGGACGTTTTCGGAAGTCAGGATCCTGGGCGCGTTCGCAGATCGAGTAGATCTTGTCCTGTGCTTCGCGCTGCTTCTTGATGATGGACTGCACTTCGCCAAGAATGTCCGCGTCGACCGGGAGACTGGCACCGTGGTTGGCAAGACTCTCCAGCTGAGCAGTGCTGATGTTGTCGACTTTCATGAGCTCGCGGGCACGAGTATCCCACATGTCACCTTGCTCTTTCTGGTATTCGTAATACTGCATATCCTGGTCATGACGAGCCAAGCCGAGCTCGATGCCTCGCTCGATGAGCGCAATCACATCGGCTTTGGTTTGCGTGCTGGATCGACGCTCCTTTGCTTCTTCGCGCCAGCGGAGACGCTCGATGATCTTCTCCAAGGCATCAAGCTCAGCCATGTCGACGTTGAAGGCTCGTCCAACCTCATGGATCTCTTCGTACTCTTGTGCGGTGCGCTTCTTCGGATCGGTCAATGCTGCTCGTGCTGTGTTCTGGAACTCCTCAATCTGTTCGGCTTTCTCCCGCAGGGTCTCGATTTCAGGGCACTCGAAAGAGATCTGATCAGCCTCCATGAGCAATTTACGGATGTTCTCGAGCTTGCGGTACTCCTTGTTCTGCTCGTCGATCTCGGCTTGTCGAGCGAAGCTCTTCCGACCAGGTTTGTCACTCTTGCGTCGTGACTGTTTCCTGGTGATGAAATTGGTAGCTTCTTCGGTCCATTCATTACACCTGTCAACAAATCGGCGGAGGTCAGCAAGCTTCGGCAGCTCATAAGGGATGCGCTCTCCTTCATGAAGTAAAGTTCTCAAAGTCTTCAATTGAGGTCGCGGCTCGCCTTCAAGAAGTTCTTCAACCTTCTTTGCCCATACTTCCGGCACTCGAGCTTTATCAGTGATCTTGGCAACAGTCTCATCGAGGGTATTTGCGGGCAGCCTGTAAAACAGAGTATGGTCCCTCAGATTGCCAGAGTAGCGGTCAGTCTCTTTGTCTTCGCAACACTCGTAGCTGCCTGCGTGCAGAAGACATAGCACCTTGCCAGACTTCTGGCAGACATAGCGAGAAAGGTAGCTGAAACATTTGCAATAAGCGCAAATATAATCTTCCTCTTCCAGATCTTCCGGATTCACCTCTGGGGTATCGGCGTATCTGGGGCCTCGATAGATGTCGTCAACAGCTCCTTCTGGCGCTGGACCAGGATCTGTGAGGAAGTACTCTCGGGCATACTTCTCTCGTTCCATCATGCGTTCCAGTGCTGGTGCCAGCCAGTTCGCCGTCTTGATACTGTTGTCTCTCAACGCAGCTGTAAGCAACAGCTCATCATGTGAGAAGCATGGCTGGCGCCTGTAGTCGCGCAACCTTTGTACACCCGCATCGCCGTATGGTTCCCAGTCTGTGGGCGCAAAGTTGACCGCTTCATTGAAGTTGAATCCATGGTTGAAGCCTGCGTGGTATGCTTGTGGATAAGTGATGACAAATTCGCCAGCTCGCTGATCGATTGCATACACTCGTACTCCTGCTTTCTTGAGCTTGTCAGGCGGCAGCAGAGTGACAAGCTGGAAGAGTAGATCCGGTTGTGTCTCGAACAATTCTGGAACGGCCTCGCGCATGGCATGCTCAAACTTTTCCGCATCCTCGGCCGGAATGCCGTACCAGGTCTTCGTATCACCAAAATGCTGATAGTTGGCAGAGTAGGCGTAATGGTCTTCGTTGTGCCAGCAGAAAGTAGAAAACACCATGCCGACATACAGCCAGGGGACGGTCATGCCAGAGATATCAGACTTGATGTGCTTGAACAGGGATTCTCCGTACAAAGGCAGTACATTGAGATTCCATGGGTCCGTCGAGTGTGGATCCCTCGGCTTTCTTTCGATGGTTGGAAACGCGCTGCCATGCGTGGTCGAGTGGATATCAGCACCATATTCGACCTCCACTGTCTCGGTGATGCTCTCCACAAGTCGCCAGAACTCTCGCTCAACGTCTTCCTCGCTGATGGGCCTTGCCTTGTTCGTGATCGGATCGTATTTCACCTTGTCAGAGAAATGGATGTCCTTGAACCGTCGCGCTCGATCCTGGAATATTTTGAGGGAATAGACATCTCCCTCCTCGAAGCCAAACTCGCCAGTGCCAACAAGACATCTCGGACAATTCCAGTCATACTCCGGCTTGGACGTCAAAGGAGGTTGTAAGCAGCCTAAATGATAGCCGTAATCACAGCTCTCGCAGAGCAGCATATCGCCACGATCAGGCTGACCACATGACTCGCAAAGTTCTCCTGGCTTCTCTTTTGATCGATCGCGCAGCGATGGATGCTTCGCGTGCGGGTTTCTGGGCTGGTGCATGTTCGAACCGACGACTGTAGGGGGATCATCCTTCTTGAGCCTTTTACTTCTGCGGTCGAGATCGCCATTGGCCAGTCCATCGGGATGGCTCAGTTGCCGTTTCAAGGCATTCTGACCGTCAGATTGAGTCTGCTGGAATGGTGGCGTCGGAGCAGCAGATATGGGAGTCTGAGCGGGTGGGCTGTGTTGCGGGGCAGGAGTGGATTGGGCACTGGGAGTCGGATAGCTTCTGAATCCACCATTCGAAGAGGAACCATTGACAGCGTTGAAGCCAGGGGAATGATTAACAGCAGTAAATCCACCAGGATTGACAGGCGTGAAACCGCCAGTCGCTGGTTGTGGCGGCTTTACCTCGACTTTTGGTTGCACCGGCCCTCCAGGCTGTGGGCCTCCATTGACATGCGGTGTCCCATGTGATGAGGGTCCGCCATTCATGGATGCGTGTAACGCTGCTGAAGCATGCAGGACCGAATGATCATGACCAGGCGTTCCTTGTTGCGGTGCGGGTTTCCGTACTGGCGATGGATTTGGGGACGGCGTGAATGGACCTCCATTTTCCATTTCCAACTGCTGCTGCACACCAGGCTTGGCCACTCGAAGATAGTCTTCGTAAGGTTGCAACCATTTCTGGTACGAGTTCTTCAGCGATGTAGATAGAGACGACATGATCTTTCCACTGTATCCCAAATCTCTTCCAATCTCGGCCCATTTCTTCAATTTGCAGACGCTCTCGAAGCCACCTCTTGACTCGACCGCCTTCTTCAGCTTGTAGAGATCCAGAGGTCGCTTGTCTACGCTTGGAAATCGGGTCAGACTGGTGCCATGCTGTCGGTGAAATTTCGCGAGTTGATCGAGATAGTTCAAGTTCGCTCTAGTGCCTGCTGCTGTCAGCTTGCTTTCTTAATCACCTTTCGCAGGGAGAAAAACCTCCTTCGACCGAGTTGAGCTCCTGTCGTCGGACCCGAAAATGGAAGCGCTAGAGAAGAGTCAGCGTGAGTTTGACTGAGCTGCTTGGTGGACGCACCGTCGTGTCTACTGAGAAGTCTGGGTTCCAAGCGTCAGGTGGTATAATCTTGATGATGCCATATTTCTTTCCTTCCGGCGCAATTTTGTGAAGATACTCCATGGGATCGCGAAATTCTTCCTCGGTCGGCGTGAAGACGGGCGCATCAGGTATGTCATGTAAGCGAGCGCGCCTCGGTGGATGTTGCGCTTGAGAGGGTGCACCTCTCCGCTCGACTGTATTCAGATCTAACGCATCTGCCCTCCTCGCACTTAACGGCACCGACGCTGCCTGCACTGGTGCTGTACGTGGCGGTAAAATTGTCCCGGGTTGCTTGCTGAAGCTGGCGGGCGATCCATTCGTGGCAGGTTCGGTGGACGGTCGGTTTACAGCAGCAAAGGTACTACCTCCGACGCTTGGAGGTTGCACCATAGCTGCTGTAGTTTGAGGCGTAGGCTCTTCGAAGCCTTGAAGCGAAGACAAGTGTGCCTAAAAGGCGGTATGCATGAGCTCGAGGGGATATAAGAATCCCTTTATGCGGCGTCGGGAGCAGATGCGACCCATGCGGCAGCCCCGGAGAGTCAAGAGTTCGTCCAGGTGGCTAGTAGGACAAGCTGTGCTGCTAGTAGTGAGTCTCGATGATGCATTCAATGATATCGATGATCAGAGGTGATGTTGCACGTGGGTGTGTCGGGAAATGAGTCGGCAGAGCTGAATATCAAAGGCGGAGTTGGCAACACCGAGGGGAAACCTACCAAAAATGCGGAATCGCTCTCCATACGCCAGACGGAGGCTTTTCGCTGTCAGAAGGAAAGGCAAAACGCTTGTGACTGGGGCTTGCGGGCTGGAGCGAGGCGCTAGCTATTCCTATTTGGGAGTACGATCTGAAAGTCGGATATCTGGCAGATGACACAGGCGACAACATGTAGCTACTGTCTAATATCGCCTTTGAATTGTCAGCACATTATGCAGTGCACTCCATTAACATCATCTCAGATCAACCTCAGGTCTTCTATTCGTGATTCTCAGCTAGCAGCTCAGCACGTGACAGCATGTGGTCAAATTTATTTTAGCCAGAGATGTAGCCTCGATCGGCCTGTAGGTCAGACGGGAAAGCCTCCCATTGGCCGACAGGCACCACGATCTGAACTTCGCATCTTGCTCGTGTAAACACAACTCCCAATGTGCAACAACGTCTCGTGATCCTCTCCCAGAGTAGCAGGTTCAAGTATGAGCGGGAAGGTGGAACGACTCATGAGCGATGGATAGGCCTATACCAGCATTCTACTGCTGCTACTTGCTCAGATCAACAGTCCGACACTCCAGCCTCTATGTTGGCTCGACACCACATCCAGTGAGACGTCTTGGTCAGCACAATGGAAAGACCAAAGGCGGGGCAGTGCGGACCTCGCGACTCAGTTTACGACCTTGGGAAATGTCATGTATCGTCGTCGGCTTCCCCTCCAAGATTGCTGCCCTCCAATTCGAGTACGTCTGACCGGCTTTGCGGTATCTTGTAAAAGCGCTGACTCAAGCAGATGGGCATGGCAGAATACTCATCTCACCCGTCACATAGCGCCAGATGACAGGATTACTCGTATGGGCACAAAGACAAAGTACTCGCCTCGAACAGGCCGCAAGCACACCAAAGTCACAAGACCCAGGATGTCATTGAATGACCGATTGATCAACCTTCACATTCTCCTGAGCGCGCAAAGCTTTAGACGATGGCCGTTGAGTGTCCGCTTCTTTGCCGAGGATGTTTACAAAGCCTGGCAGAAGGTAGTGCTTTCGAGGGACCCGCTGCCGCTCCAATCCTCAGACATCATCCTCGACATTCCGCCAGAGGGGGATGGACGTACCCCTGTTTCGGATCAACTGACCGAAGAGATCGGACTCGCGCCAAAGTCCGGCATCAATGCTCTTGACTACACGTATTCGCCCTTGAAGCAGCAGCTGGAGCACAGTCTCTCAGTATTGAACGAAACGCCGCTACACTGTCATTCGTGCAAGGACAGTCTCTCGCCATCATCTGATTTGATCCTTATCTGCCCACGGACTGAGTGCTCCGCAACATTCCATCTCAATTGTCTTGGAGACCATTTCGTCGATTCGGGCGCTGAGTCTGTACTCCCCAAGACCCAGAGATGCCCTAGCTGCGACAATCTCCTGAAATGGTCCGAGCTGGTCAAGGAGCTTAGTCTTCGAAGCCGGGGACTGAAGGAACAGGCTGCTCTGTTCAAACAAAAAGGCCGCAAAAACCCCGACAAACCGCCTCAAGAGGCTGCAGTGGATCTGCTAGAGGCCTTGTCAGATCTGACTGACGAAGACGATGTTAGAGAAGCAGCCGATTCATCCGAGGAGGAACGGCCAGTGCTGGCTGAGCTCGAACAGGCGCCCGCCAAAGGAAATTCCAGACCGCGGAAGTGTGTCACAAAGAAGGCAAAGAAATCTAGAGCAGGGACATCTAAGCAGCATGGTACACTCGTCAATGACAGTGACTGGAGCAAAGCCGACGAAGTCGTTTGAATTTCAAATGGCATCGATTCTGCGCAGAGGCAAATTCTCGTCATCCACTCGCTTACAAGCACCCTCGACAGCAGCCCAGATAGATGACTCGACCTCATCGAGCGGACCGCCGGCATTGACCATGACAAAGTCCTCTCCGTCGGGAGTAGCTTTCATGTCGTTAAAGAGCTGCCGGACCCGATCTTGGAGTTCCCTCTTCTCGTACCTCTCTTCGCCCCAGCCACCTCGCTCGGCAGCTTGCTCTGGTGTTAGCTCGAGAAAGATGCAGATGTCCGGTCGTGGTAATCCTTCCTCAGGGTGACGAGCCCAACGTAGGCTCAAGGTCGGGTTAAGCTTGGCTGCGGAATAGACGCATCCGGAATAAATATAGCGGTCGACTACTACTGTAGTACCTGATGCTATAGCATCCTCGATGGACGCACTGGTGGCACGTGAGTCCTCATGTATAATTATACGGAAATGATACATACGCTGCCTCCCAGCGATTGGCAGAAAACAACAAGTGTATGACGTGATCCTCCTGCTGATTCTCCCCCCGGAGATAATTATCTATCATGGTGCCAATTGGCGTAGTCCTGTCTTGTTCTTGTCAATCATTGATTCCAACAAAAGCGTGATGCATTCTACCTGGAAACTTGACATCCTTGACCTGTTGTCCATTGCGAACTAACCGGTCGACCAGCCGGCTGCACTGCGTTGACTTGCCTGCACGATCGAGCCCCTCCAGCACGATCAACTTTCCTCGGGCCATATCTGACCAGCG
This sequence comes from Elsinoe necatrix, assembly GCA_033846785.1. NCBI lineage: Eukaryota > Fungi > Ascomycota > Dothideomycetes > Myriangiales > Elsinoaceae > Elsinoe > Elsinoe necatrix. The sequence continues at coordinate 1,948,450 of JANZYI010000004.1, forward strand.
GCATAAAATACTGTTCGTTTCTGAGAGCGAACGGTCCGAAAGTGGGAGGTGCTGTGAGTGTTGTTTGTGAAGGTGGCGGCTTGGCATGTTTGGAAATGGAGCTCAAAAGTCCCCCAAGACCTAAGCGAACTATATACTTCCGAAAAAACATTGAAAGACCCTTGCAAATCGTCATGGCAAACGAGGTAGATGAAGAGGCGAATGAGGTCGCAAATGGAATGTTCGCAGTTGAGACCATTTCGAAATCATGTGCCGCACGAGCAGGCCGTCTTGTACTACCAAAGCGATCACCATTGCCGACGCCCAATTACATCGCCAACACGTCCCGTGGTGTTGTACCTCATGTCACACCAGATGTACTCATCGATAGCTCCATCATCAACACTGCTTATCTGGCTTTGGAAGACTGTAAGTTATCCTAGTCCGTGTTCTAATTCGCCACGCTGACGGATGGCTTACAAGATGTCTTACAGTCATAGAACGAGCTCCGGCAGTAAGGCCACCAATTCTCAAATATACCCCTTCCGATGGAGTGTCACCGTTACGGAACTTCTGTGCGTTTCCCGATGATACCATTACGGTGCTCGGTGCAAGGCGAGTGCAGCCAGTCACTTCGCCACTGTCTCACACGAGCAATGATGTCCCTGTGTATACATCTACGGGATTTACCAAACTCTCCGTTTCATACTACGTCGATGCTGTGAGGCACCTGAAGCCAGATGTCTTTGTTGCTCTAGCCGACATACCTTTTGGTGCCGAGCGATACTCGCAGAAACGGAGAGAGACGATGACGGATCGCACGTCACGCTGGATGCTGGAGCAGGTAAAGGCCTTGAAGTCGTTTGGAAAGGACCACCGACCTGCCCTTCTGGCCCCGGTGCTGCCTCTCGAAGCAGATGCGCAAAAGTGGTACTTTGAGGAGATGATCGACAACATGCTTGACCAAGTAACAGGTCTGGCCATATACGACCTCAGCTCATTGCAAGGAGCGCCACAGCAGTTTCAGACACTGTCCAGAGTGTCGTTCACGCACCCATCCACACCACAGAAGATACTTTGGGAAGTATCACAAGGCATTGACCTTTTCACCATTCCTTTCATCGACTTTGCGACCGATGCTGGTATCGCCCTAGACTTCAGATACCCACCAACGCCACATGAAGGGAATGGGTCTGTCAACGGACACGTCTTGAGACCATTGGGCATTGACATGTGGTCTGATGCTCATACGATAGATGTCTCTCCACTTTGCAGAGGCTGCTCATGTTATGCGTGCACCACACACCACCGAGCATTTCTCAAACACTTGTTGAATGCCAAAGAAATGTTGGGCTGGGTATTGTTGCAAATCCATAATCACCATGTTATGCGCGACTTCTTTGGAGGTATTCGAAGAAGCATTGCAGCAGGCACGTTTGATGAGGACAAAGTTGCATTTGAGCGAGAGTACGAACCTTCTCTTCCAGTGAAGACAGGTCAAGGGCCACGGTAAGTGTCCTCAATGAACTATCCCTGATCTAGACTAATGGGACCTAGTGTTCGAGGCTACCAATTCAAATCAGAGGGCCCAGGAGAGGTCAAACGCAACCAAGCACCGTTCAAGACAATGGATGATGCAAAGGAGAAGATCGCAGAGACGGCGGATTCGGATCCAGTCAACGACGTTGGAGACATAGAAGGCGCAGGCCTGGCAGAGAAAAGCTGATATACAATTGACTACATTAAGTTACAGATCCATTCGTCGACGTCCCCGACTGTTCTTGCTCACACATAATGTCCCTATTACGACATATCCCTGCTTCAAGCAGCTCCTTGGATTAGCGCATCTGCGGCCTCCTTCCAGTTCCCGACATCACTGCTGTCCTTTGCCAAATGCCTCCATCTGATCTTGCCCTCTCCATCGACAGCGAATCCACCACTGTTCTGCCATCTCCAGCCAGTCCAATCTCCCTTTGTGATATCCAGACCTTCCTTGACCTTGCCGTCATGTAACGTCCTCATAATGTCCGCGTTCACCAGCTCCGTCCAACCCAGCAGGCCGATGCCCCACTTCGCGTAGAGCTCCCTGTTGACATCGCTGACCAACACGACCCTGCTCTGGTCGGGAAACAGATCGTGTCCGCCCATCCTCTCGAACCAGTCCTTTGTGTCGGCCTCGCTGCTGTGCTGCACAATCACCACGCGCAGGGCCGAGTTGCGCTCGCTCTCTTCGCCCAGCAGTCGCACCTCTTTCTCTGCAAAGGGGCACCCGCAGTGGCGGACGAAAGCGACGAGTGTGGGTGGTCCCGCGGGTCCGAATGTGCAAGGGCCGAGGGAGGTCGGAGCCTCTGATGCGACCTCGGGCAGGGCGGCGGCTTTGGGTCCAAAGGGTTTGGGGAGGACCGAGGTGAAGGTCTGCGCCCAGTCGACCCAGCCGTTGGGGCGATTGCTGATGAATTGCTCTGGGACGGTGGTCATGGTCGCGCAGATGAGGGGTTTCTGGGGTTCTGGGAGAGCTGAGATGGAGATGGTGGTCAGTGGACAGTCAGTGGACAGTCAGCTGTCGGGACAGATGGAGAGGAGAGGGAGAGGAGGATGGGACAGATGGGAGCAGTGACGAAACAGTGCTGCAGGTCTCAAGCAGGTCAAGGATAGCTCAACGGTCGCCGGGGAGCTGGTCTGGAACGGTGGGGGCGTTCGCTGATCTCTTGACGCCGGGATGGACTTCTCGTCAATGCAACCTACGAGCTCAGGTTCCGAGGATAGACCATCGCTAGGTCAAGATACAGCCCAGATGGTGCAGTGACAGTAAGGAGCTGCCCACACAAATCGCCAAGTCAGGTGGAAGACGAGTCGAAGTGGATCAACCTCAATGATAGACAGACAATCTTCCGAGAAGATCTGCACTGTGTCTCCGCATTTCCGGGGCCATGGATTGATTTGATATATATCATCACTGTCCATCATTCTCAAGAGGCTCACTTCATTGTATCAAAGCTTTCATCAGACTCAAGCGAGCTTGACCATGATCGCAGCAGGGCAAGAGATCGCAATACCCAATGGTGGTTGCTTCATGCATCTGACGCCCGCAGCTCCCTGTGTTCAGCTTGGCCCAAAGCTGAACTTGAACCTAGGGTTCTTTTGTGAAGCAGAGGGTGGATGGCGAATCAAGTTCCTGATGGTGGCCTACGTATGTACAGTGTGCATTTGCATCCGAGAGCTTTACTCACGGCCAGTCAAAGACCTTTCGCAACCCACATCTCCTTTGTCGAGTATCTCTGTGCTACCATTGATATCATACCACATACACTGGTGTGTCGTCCGTAATGCCGCGGATGCCTTTGCTAGCCATTCTCTGCAGCAAACCTTGACGAGGGGGCCATGATCCTGCGCTACTGCAGTAGCATCGGAGGCATTGATGCAGTGACAAGGCATAGATCCCCTATTATAGTTGCAGGCGTTCTTGGTCCGTGTCAGTGTGCATATCCGAGGACCCGGTGGATGGTGAGTACCAGCAGAAAGTACTTCTTTTAGCCAGCACTCTCTGTTATCTGCTATTATCCCAGAGCTCCTTTCTCTGAACTCCTGACATTGATAGCAAAGCGCTACTTCTTTCCGGCCGACTAACATAGACCATCTGAATATGCCTCACCAAATGCCTAGTCTGCTGGATGGTCATCTTCCTATCAAGAACAGGGACCTCATGTTCGACCGGGCTGAGTGGATCAGACATCTCGTTGCAACAAGCTCCGAGTTTGTTGGGACCTTCTTGTTCCTGTACCTGGCCTTTGCCGGTCACCAGATGGCTGTTAGCCAAGCAGCCGAGATTGGTCCAAATGGATCAAACAGCTCTCAGACAGTCGTCTTCATTTCACTCAGCTACAGTTTCTCCCTTCTCGTCACAGCCTGGTCACTGTACCGTGTCAGCGGCGGCCTATTCAACCCGGCGTAAGAGCCCCTCTACCTGTTCTGCAGGCACTGCTAAGCATGCTCAAGTGTCACTCTTGCTCTCTGTATAACCAAGAATGTCCCTTGGACCAGAGGCGTGTTGTTCTTGCCGACACAGATCACCGCAGGGATCTGCGCAGCCGCCTTGATCGAGGCGATGACTCCGGGAGGAATCTCTACAACCAAGACCACACTTGGATCCGGCATGACCGTTGCCCGTGGACTCTTCTTTGAGATGTTCCTGACAGCTTCGTTGACCTTTACTGTCTTGATGCTAGCCGCGGAGAAGAGCAAGGGCACATACATTGCCCCTGTTGGCATTGGTCTGTCACTGTTAATCAGTGAGATCGCAGGTGAGCATTCATAAACATCGCTGGCGATCTACCATCTAACCATACAGGTGTCTCATACACTGGCGCAAGCCTCAACCCTGCCCGCAGTTTCGGACCATGCGTTGTGAGCGCTAGCTTCGAGAGCTACCATTGGATCTACTGGGTTGGACCATTCATGGGATCCGCTGTGGCCGCAGCCTACTATGCTTTCAACAAATGGTTGCATTACGAGGAGGCCAATCCTGGTCAGGATGCCAGCCACAGGGAACAATGAAGCAGAGTGATACTGCATAATACCGACGGCAGACAAAAGTATCATGTCTTTCTACGTGGGTCTTTTTGTCGCTTGCTCCATTTCAGTCAAAATATAGCTACCATCAATTGATACGCCTTCTCAATCTCAATCAGTATCAAAAGTATAACGCTTTCTTCGAAGCTTGCTAAAGGCCACATATTATCACCTTTGGCACAGCGACAAGTCAATTACGAAGCAAATTTTCCGCACCATCAAGGCAAAGTGGATATTATCTTTGCTCAATTCATTCCTTGAAAGCATGCAGATCATCAGAGGTATATGCCAGCCGAAACGCCCCCTCATGCCGATATCATCATTAGTACTACACCTACACACCACTCCGGTACACTTGTGCACCTCCTCTCCGGAATTGTACACTCTCTCGCCGCTGCAATGCCCACAACGCTCTGTGAAGACTCTGTTCCGAGTAGCCTTTCCTCTCGACGAATTCTCTCTGCAAGCTCGCCAGACTCGTGCTCCAGCCAATAGGTAGACGTCTCCTCAGCTCCTCTTCCACCTTTCCAATCTCATCCATCAACTCCCTATTGCCATTCAAACCTGCACCTGGATTCCGGCCGGCAGCCTCGCCTCCCTGGCTCAGCACCGCATCCATGGTGCTGCCCAAGAACAGCCGGATTGCCTCATCCACGTGTGATTCAGTGGCCGTAGGACTGAGTGTAAGCTTCGCGAGCGACTCGGTGATACGAACGAGCGACTCCAGCTGACGAACAGTGATGGGAATGCTCGATCTCTGGTTCGCGTTGGCCTCTGCCTGTGCCACCTGTCTTCGAATGCTGACGAAATGACTGGAGAGCTTCTCCGCTGCTTCGGCGCTGAGTCGCGGAGCGCATCTCGTCTTGCAGTAGGAGATGTATCGCTTCATCTTCTCCACTGGAATGCTGCCCGCCGGCGCGTTCGAGTCATCCTGCAAACCTGGCCCGCCCATGTGGATACCCATGACGTGCTTTGCTATTCTTTCGTCCCGACCTCGATCATGCTCATCTCGGACGATGAAGATGAGATCAAAACGGGAGAGAATCGTGGTCTGGAAGTCGATGTTCTCGCCGGGGGATTTCATCTCATCGTAACGACCGAAGATGGGGTTGGCGGCTGCGAGGACCGAAGTCCGAGCGTTCAAGATTGTAGTGATACCAGCTTTGGCGATGGAGATCGTCTGCTGTTCCATAGCTTCGTGGATGGCCACTCGATCTTCGTCTCGCATCTTGTCGAACTCGTCAATGCAGACAACACCTCCATCAGCAAGCACCATTGCTCCTCCTTCTAGGTAGAATTCTCGAGACGAAGCATCTCGCTGAACAGAGGCGGTAAGACCAGCGGCGGACGATCCCTTTCCAGACGTGTAGATAGCGATGGGGGCAGCTTTCTCGACGAATTTGAGGAGTTGAGATTTGGCCGTACCAGGATCACCCAACAAAAGGACGTTGATGTCACCTCTTAGCTTCATGCCGTCGGGCAGAATCTTCTTACTGCCACCCATCAGGAGGCAGGTAATGGCTTTTTTAATGTCCTTGTTCCCATAGATTGATGGCGCAATGCACTCGGTGAAGCGCTCGTACAGATCCGGTCTCCTGCTCATCTCCAAGAACTCTTGCTCTTCCTCTTCACTGAAGATGGCGCCACCTTTCGCCGTATGGTCCACATCTGTCTGAATGCCTACTGCTCGAAGGTATGGGTTCCTGATCGCCACCGCTGCTGCATTCTTCTTATTCGAGGACTGGTAGATGGAGAAGACTCCCATGACTGTGCATCGCGAGCCAGGAACAACGCGATTGGTGAGATATCGATCGGCCGAAATCAGGATATGTCGAGGAAGCTCTCCCACGGGAACATCGTCTGGCGCCTCTTGGAGCTTGGTGACTTGCTGGTCGATGAATTGGCACTTCTCGTGCACCACAAAGTATGGATCGAGCGGACATTTGGCCGAGTTCTCACCAGGCAGCTGTACCCTTGCGCATGTTCGGGGAAGCGAGACACCTGTGAAGCCACCGTTGACCGGGATGTTTTGTGTGTGCTGGCAATTTCGGCACTGAATATGCAGCACTGTCGATTTTGAGGATAGTGTGGAAGCGCCAATGACGATACCAGGGATCCGGACCAGATGCGAGACATGTGTCGCCGTTAAGCCTCTGATCAGAGTCTGATTGACCGAAGAACGGAGAAGTAGCTGATGTTCAGGTAGCTCGACATCTCGTTGGGAAGGATAGACAATCTTTTGCGCGCACTGCTTGATCGCCGACTCGAAAAGGGGGATGATCTCGCCAGGCTCGTTATTAAGCTGGTGTGCTACCGTCTCGTCAAAGGCGACTAGATCCGCAATGTCGACGTCGCAGTAATATTGCTTCGAGAGGATGTTCTCGCGAATCTGATCGCTAAGCAAATGTCAGTTGAGAGTCACAACCGCTCATTCACAAGCTTACTCACCGATACTTGAAATTGTTGTCGACATGGAACTCGAGGATAAAGGAGGTGAGCTTCTGAGCGATCTTCCGTCGTGAGGCATCTTCATTCTGCTCTGGCTGCTCGGGAAAAACGCTCGCTGTGTAAATTGATTGACGGTCCATCGTGATAGCTGTGAGGGTGTAAGATGCAGAGGATAAGCCTCCGCGCGAGAATCTACCTGTCGTAGAATTGTTGTACAGCGCTTCCCCGCGAGGAGACGCGTCTCTGCGACGCCAAGCTTGCGCGATTTCGCGTTTTCAATTTGATCCAATTTGGCAGGCGTGGTAAGCGAGACCGACAGGATTTTGCTCAAATTAGCGCGACTGACCTACGCTCCCAAGGTTTCGGGTCAAGTGAGCAACGTAAACGATCTCAAAGCTCTAAGATTTATGGCGACAATGATCCTTACAATTTCACAACACCAATGTCGTCGGCAACACTAAGGAGCTAATGCAGTACTTCCACATGTCTTCCGCGGTCGATTCGGCGCCGACCTTTGCACCATGTCATCCTCAAATCGGAGATCAATTGATAGCCTCGACTCCGCTCTATCACCTTTGTCGGCGCATGTCTCATACCCATTCCCACAAATCGATACTACCCAGAGATATCCGACAGGCTCAAGGACCCCAAGTGTAAGAAGAGGCTCAAATGCCAGCGTAACCTCTTTCGGATCCACTGCAAACTCCATTGGTGGCTCGTTGGACATTCGCCCAGCCCGAACAGATCTCGCTGTCGGGGAGACAGGTCAAAATGGTTAGTGTGGTCTGCAGAACGTCTTAGGTCAGTTCTGATGAGGCATAGCCATATCCACTCTACTGCAGCCACCTATCGTGCGGACTGGGCTTCTACCCCACAATGCGAGCGTAGTTCCAGGCTACAAGGCCCCAACTACTCGAGATATCCCACCGGTGACTCTTACAAATATCCCTCATGTCGAAACATCCGCTTTCAAGGACTATCTCTACAAGGTGGGACCTCTCTTCGAGAGCATCCGGAGGAGGCGAGAAGATAAGGATAATACTGGGAAACAGGCTACGTCAAGCGAAGATGTCAGCGCACCTGCTACACCAGCACCCGACAGGGTGAGCCGGCCTGGTGTCTCGCGACAGGGTTCAACAGCGACTCTGTCCCCGGTAGTGGAAAGTCCAAGCGGAAGGAGACGGTCAAGCGGCTACGGTAGACGGAAACCAAATGAGCCGACTCCTTTGACGACGGTGCCAAATGTCTATTTCGAAGAGGATTTCCACCTGGAAAATCCGAGGACCTTCGACATTGTCAGTGAAAGAGCCGAGATTGTGCGACCGCCGCCTGGTACGGTGGCCGAAGAGAGGGCTTCCAACGGCACACCACTCCCTCCCCGCAAGGCTCTCGCAACGAATGCTATCCTGCAGGAGAAGTTGTCGTGGTACATGGATACGGTCGAAGTTCACCTCATCAACTCGATATCAACTGCCTCATCCTCCTTTTTCGCCGCGCTTGGATCACTCCGAGATTTGCAACGCGAAGCGGAAGAGTCGGCAGCCCAGATCCAAAAACTGCGCGCTGATTTGGCAGAGCTCGATCGTGGTATGGCGCTTGGGGGACTGGAAATATCGAGAATGCGACAGCGTCGGAAAAACATTGGCAGACTATACCGGGCGACACAACAGGTGCAGAAGGTAGTTGATCAGGTCGTCCGGTGCGAAGAGCTCGTGGATGAAGGCAATTTTGAGGGCGCAGCAGATGGAATCGATGCCACAGACAGGCTTATATGCGGTCAACCAGAAGAGACTTTCTCTCCAGCGAAGCTTGACAATACCCGCGACGATGAATTGGGATTGATAGATCTTCGGGAATTGCACATATTGCAAAGCCTAACGACTGGTGTGCGAGATATTCAATCGAGGATTGGCAAGGGCTTTGAGACCCGATTTTTGGAGACTCTTATGAAGGATCTGCGAGCACACGTGGAGCGGGTCCCTCCCAACGATACAATAAAGCGATGGGCGAATGCTTCTCAGAGGCATCGGGGTGATCAACGATTATCTGTCGGACCGCCACTCTACCTCGACACTGGCCAAGACTTCAGGAAGTCTCTTTCGGCCGACCTGGCGGGATTGGAGAAGGCCGACTATGTCAATTCAGCAGCAGACGCCTTCCGAGAAGCCATGATGAAGGAAATGAAAGGCTTGATCAGAAAGCATCTACCAAGCTCCAGCGACGAAGACGCCGAGTCGGTAACCTCGGTAGCGACAAGGGGTGGTCGCAGCTCTAGCCAGCAGGAGAAATCAGCTATCCTTGCCCGTAATCTGCGTGCTCTTGACGAAGAGGACGCTGAAGCTCTGCTCGTTGGAGTATGCACTGACGTCAGCGAAGCTCTGCGACGACTTTCCTCTCAGGTCAAGGTTTTGCTTGACGTTACAAGTAGTTCGGAGCGACCATCACGCGCTGCATCACCAGAAATGCCTTCTTCGCCAATTCTCTCGGGCACGCAATCTATTGATGGCCACCTGAAAGCACCGAACGGCATCGTATCGCCTCTTGGTTCTCCTGGTCTTCCCGTCAACCTTATCCAAGCACTCGATCTTTCATCTTTGCTCGGTCAAGCCGTTGACGTTGCGCAAACACAGATTACCCGGGTACTCAAAGTGCGAGCAGAACAGACTCACAAGCTACCAATCGTACGCTTTGTTCGGTATCACACGCTACTGCGATTCTTCGCCGACGAGTGCGAGGCGATCTCTGGCAGATCCGGGCAGGTGCTGAAGAATATACTGAATACCCAGCTTACGGCCTTTGTGTCAAACATGGCTGAGAGCGAGGGTCAAATGATTGCATCACAACTTGAGGCGGATCAATGGGAGGCACAAGACTTTCAAGACAAGGATCAGGTCGTGCTCTCACGCATCCTCGATGGCATGAACTCTGATCCGCAGATCTGGACAAGAGGCACTCGAATCTGGGAAGACATGGTCGATCAGAAGCAGAATGGACCGCCAATGCCAAATGGTACCAAGATGGATACACCTGCCGATGGTAAAAAGGCAGCTGCTAAGCCAGCATATATTGACGATACGCGGTTCATTCTTGTCAAGTCCGCGACAGCCCTGCTACCGACCTTGGACGATTTCCTCGCCCTGATCGCGTCAGTTCCTAATATCGCTTCAACCGTGGTCCCTGCACTGTCCGAGGTCCTCCGCATCTTTAATTCCCGATCTTCGCAACTTATTCTCGGTGCCGGTGCTACAAGGGTATCCGGGCTCAAGAACATCACCACGAAGCATCTAGCGCTGTCATCTCAGGCGTTGAGCTTCGTCATCACTCTCACGCCATATATACGAGAGGCAGTCCGTCGCCATGTCGGCGGGCGAACAGAGTCATTGGCGGAATTTGACAAAGTGAAGCGGTTGTTTCAGGACCACCAGATGGGTATTCACGACAAGTTGGTAGAGATCATGACTGCTCGAGCACGATCACACAGCGCGGCCATGAGGAAGATCGACTTTGATGGGGACGGCAGTAATGAGCCGAACAAGTATATGGAGACTTTGACGAAAGAGACGGGTACGCTGTACAGAGTGCTGAATCGACACCTTACCGAGATTGATGTCGCGAGCATAATGAGCCAGATAGCGAGTAGCTACAAGGACGTATGGATCGCGAGCTTTGAGGACGCCAAGGTGGAGACTGATGGTGGCAAGACGAGGTATGACCGGTAGTCGCCAAACCATTCGTAACCCAGGCTGACTTCTGCTGCAGATTACTGCATGACGCTGAGCTGTTTGACTCCAGACTTGGCAAGATCGAAGGGTTTGCAGACATTGCAAAGGTACTGCTGGACGACATCAAAGGACGGCATACCAAAGGGCCCGCGGCTACAGCGGAAGAGAAAAAGGGGGATGCGCCGAACGGCAAGGACGAAGAAGAGGAAAAGTGATGGCGTTTGTGATTCCCACCATCTTGTGGATGTACTGTGCTGTAAATGGTCACTGGCATTAGCGAAGGCGTCGATAGAGACATGTGTACGACCCACCCTATCTCCGCGCATGCATGATAGCTCCACTTGAGTACCTGGTGTTACGCAAGCCTCCTTTTTGTTTTTGCACCTCGACTGCAGGCTACGGACATGCGGCTCTTCGAGACCGGATGACTAAGCCATGACGAATGCAGGGGTACGTGGTTTCCCGAAAATCCGGTCAACACTTTCCCTTCCCTTCCCACACGCTAGCATGACTTGAAACAACGATGCCCGTTCGCCTGCATCTGTCGAAACACCTTCAGACGGCAGACGAGGGGACTAGACTGGAGACAACGGGTCTCGATACGCTGTTGCCGCCGCCCTGGAGCCATTTGCGGTGGGACTGTAGCTGTTCTGGTCACCCTACCTTCCCCTTGGCGGATCAATCGGATCTCTACTGTTGAATTCCCATGCCCTCGTCCACGAATCTCTCATGCTCAGTGGAAATTGGAGGCAGACTCCTCCCCTCATCATGCACTGGTCCGCTCGCAACGGGCACGAGGAAGAGGACGTGGCCACCAGCATAGTCCTAGCATGCTACAGCACCGTCCATCTGTAAGTATGCCTTGAGGAAGTATAATACCGTTCTCGTGCGCCTCTCTCGAAGCTTGTTCTTTCACCAGTCATTCATTCATTCATTCCTTCATTCCCAAGAGTCGCTCCTTTCTCTTGACTACATTCATTTCAATAGGCAACATGTCGATCATGTCTTTCCGCCTCTTTCTTCTCAGCGTGTTGCTGGCAACCGCTTTTGCTCAATCTACCACTCCCAGTCGTGGTCGGGCTCATGGTCGATGGCGAACTAGATTTCGACACCGCACTGGATCTCTCCGCCCTACTGGTAGCTCTCTCCCAACTGGAGGTCTGCCAACCGGGAGTGGTGGACTGTTCCCAACCTCTGACGCTGCTCCCGTCGACCCCGTGACTGACTCCCCTGGCGCTTCAACCGTCATTGTCACCACGGTTGTGACGACTGATGTGACTGCCACGACCGATGTCACAGCCACCGGCGATGCCCCTACCGATGCCCCTACCGTAGAGCCTACCTCGGAGTCGGCCCCGGCGCCCACTACCGTCGACCAGCATGCACCACGGCCAACGACAGTCGCTCCTAGCAGCGCTGCTCCCACTACCATGATCTCAACTACTCGCCCACGACCGACTACCACGGCTGCGCCAGCCCCTCCCTCTTCCACCTATGCTCCAGCTCCGACTTCCAGCACCGCTGCCCCGGCCTCGCCCTCTGGCGGCGCCACGGGGAAGAAGGGCCTCTCCTTTACCGTAACCTCCCAACTCACCCCGTGGATCGGTAAGAATGTCGGCTGGACTTACAACTGGTGGACCACCCGCGGCGATGTCCCATCTGAGATGGCATACTTCCCCATGATGTGGTGCCCAACCAAGCTTTCCGTCTCCGCCTGGACCAGTGCGGCCAACACTGCCATTTCCCAGGGCTCCAAGCGTCTGCTCGGTTTCAACGAGCCCGACCAGACCGGGCAATGCGACATCTCCTACACCGCGGCTGCCGCAGGCCACCAGCAGTACATGAACCCCTTCAAGGGCAAGGCACTCATCGGCTCCCCCGCTGTGACCAACGGTGGCGGCAGCATGGGTCTGACGTACCAGGAGAACTTCCTCGAGGCGTGTGCCGGAAACTGCGTCATTGACTTCTTGACCATGCACTGGTATGGCGGCCAGCAGAACGGCGTGTACAACTTCCAGCTGCAGGTCAACAAGACGATCGCTCTCGGCCAGAAATACGGAATCAACGAGGTCTGGGTCACCGAGTATGGTCTGACCGACGGCACTGCGGATGACAAGGCTTCGTTCGTGAAGTCGGTCGGTGACTGGATGGATGGTATGAGCAATGTCGGTGGTTACGCTTATTTCATGACTAGCGATGGTATTCTCAACCAGGGTAGCGCCATCAGCCCGGTGCTGGGCGAGGCGTATGCGAATCTCTAGACTTGTGGCTAGACTGGGTGGTTCACTTCTGTGACGTGTCTTTAGCAAACACATTTGACATGCTATCAACGATATGAAACAATATGATCATGCAGTGAGGATACTTTGCAAACTGTCAACGTCTCCCGTGACTGAGCTCTGACCAAAATTGTTTTTTCTCAAGGGGGTATATGTACTGAAAGAAAATCTAGCCTGCTCGCCATCCGACAGGTGCGCGAGCGCGAAAGTCTTCCTCGGCGGGACTGTCTGCTGGCCGTTTCTTGCTCGTGGCAGTTCGGAAAACATCCATGGTATGATCCCAGATTTGCTTGCCAAGACCATTCTCGCGATACGGTTTCAGGATTTCCTGATCACCTGTCGATTGTGCATCCCAGTCAAGGAGGTACGCACCACTTCCCTTCTCTCCATCGCTCCCTTCACAGACTTCGAAACCGTCAGGAATGTCGACCCCGCCGCTGCCACGTCGCGGCGGATACATGGCGCTTGTGATTTGAAAGAAATGCCGTTCACCACTCTCCCTAAGATGGATGATCCACGGCGACGAAACTGCGTAAAGGATTTTGACAGCCAGACGTGCCGGGCCTCCAAGCTCGTTCGTGATGCCGGACTTGACAGTGCCCGGATATGAATGAGAGAAAGCCGTCAATGGAAATCGTTTCGACAGCTCTTCCATCAGAAAGTCATTCATGACCACACAATGCGCCATGCATGCGTGGACAGTATAGTTGTGCTTGAGGGACAAATCGTCGGTCCTGACATGTCCTTCCGATCCGGCGGCCAAGACAGAAAGGACCCTTGACAGCTCATTGGCTTTTGCAGCGTCGGTGAGCAGTGGCATCAAGTTGTGTATGAACCTGGCGCGTGCATAGTAATTGACAGCCATCTTGCGATCCAGGCCCTCGGAGGTTTCTGGTATCATCAGCTTCGATACGTACACATATTCGCCAGAGCTCTTACCAGTTCGACCTCGTATTGACATGAAGCCGGCAGATAGAAACAGAATGTTGATCTTCTTCTCCTTCTCCATAATCCGCTCACACACCTGGTCGACATTTTTCAGTAATGTCACATCGGCTTTGATGAAGTGACATTCGGCGTCAATACTGGTCGAGGTGACCTCCTCGATGAGCTCTTCTGCATTCTTCTGGTTTCTGGTACTGTAAGGTGGCGAATGTCAAGATGGAGGTGCCACATACCTGCCAACAATATACGCCTTGGGCTTGATAGTACACTCGAAAAACTCCTTCAGTGTACTTGCGCCAATCCCTGCCGTACCGCCCACTGTTCAGCATCAGTATTGATCGCCATGTTTACTGTCTAACATGTCACATCATGTGACATGAAAGAAGACCGGATTCTACTCACCAAAGACACCGACCAGTCCCTCGAGACAACTCGCCTTGACGTTTGACTCGCGGACTACTTGGATCGGTATTGAGTGGGCGGTCTCACTGAAGAGTAATGAAGAAATGGTGACCGATGGATCGGAGCATAAACCCAAGGGGCAGGGGCTGTGTCTCTGCGGATTGCACCACGGGATCTCGAAAGTTCAGAGACAGATCAGACGCAGCGCTTCCAGCCACGAGCAAAAGTGAAGCTTGCTCTCATGATGAGGTCAGAGGTAAAGCTCTCGGCGCCCAGGGACGGGAGAGCGGGAGATGCGGGTCTAAGCGAGCGTGGGGGCTTGAAGCGCACGACTCGTGCTTCGGGCGGAAATCGGCCGCGTTTCTTCGCGATCATGTCAACAAAGAGGTCACGGTAAACATTCGTCGCTGCGACACGAATATTCTTTACGCCAATCTGCTTTGTCGCGTCTCACCGTGAATTGGCTCATCATAGCTCTGTGAGCACAGCAATGTCTGTCATGGACTCTTCACCGCCACTACCAGCACACCACTCGCTGTCCCACCCCGGTTCACCTGTTCATCTTGAAACCCAAGATGCCCAATCAGACTACTCCTTGGACCTCGCAGCGCTCACAAAAGACTCTCTCTCGGCACCTCCTTCGCCCCCAGTCATGCGCAAGATTGATGAAGTGAGAAGCGAGGACATCGATGGGCCAAGCGATTTTACTCTGAACATGGAAGAATGGATGCGCGGTACGCGGAAAGGGAAGCCGAAGAGCACACTTGGACGCGGTACGCAGCGCAATCCTTTCGGCACAGTAAAGAAGGGCACTGTCAGGAGCATGTTTGCTCACGCGCCCGACAGGGACATCGAGGAAGAGGAAGAAGACGTCCCCAAGCATACATTCGAGAACGAGGCAATACCGTCCAGAGATGGGCAAGCAGACACGCCAGTACCCGAAAACCCTCTCGTGGTAAACGATCGAGAAGGTAGCGCCACACCGAGAGTGCGAGATGACAGCTCGATGCTAGTCGATCAGGCTTGGGCGCATTCTCGACAATTTCTCCAGCCCACAGTAGAGGACTACAATTCCGAGCTCACCCCCGGCCGACCTCTCTCTGCACCACCTGTCCCTCGACCAAGCCCATTGGCGTATGTTGACCGGGCAGGTTCTAAAGGTCCACCCGTACCGGTACATGGCCATAAAGATGATGAAGAGTTCCAGAGAATGCGTCGCGAAATGCATGAGCTGCGCATCTTGCGGGCGAAGAGCGAGCTGCGAGCACAACACTTTGAAGAACAATTGAGAGTCTCCAACGACGGCAGAAATGAACTTCAGGATCAGCTCGACCGCACCACAGATGCTCTTCGGACCGCGAATGAAGGACAAGCTGGTGCGGAAAGTTCTTCAGCACATACTTCAGCTTTGGAGCAGCAACTCCTCACATCGAGGGACGAGGCAGAAGAGGCTCGTAAAGAGCTTTCCAAGGCCAGATCGCTTGCTGACGAGCTCCGGACGCAGCTCGAGGAAATGCGAGAAAGCGAAGATGCAGAGCTGCATGACCTTAGATGGAGGGTCAAAGGGCTCGCGGAGAATGAAAAGCGTCTAACGACAGAAGTGGACGATCTCAAGGCCAAGCTCAAAAAAGCCCTTGACGAAGCTACGCGATTGCGAACAGACCTTGACAGCGAAAGACGAGGGAAAGAAGATCTTCAAGCGCGACTCGATTCACGCTCTCCTTCCTCGCCATCACGCCATGCGGCAATGGAGGCGGAAGTCAAAGGACTGAGAACAGACCTTCAGAAGTCGAAAGACGAAGCAACAGCCCTCCACCAACAGCTTCAACAGCATTCAATCCAGACTAACCCTTCAGCAACGCAGACCGAGCTCGACACCGCCAGGCAAGAGATTGTCGACCTTCGAGAAGAGCTGAACCTTCTCCAAGATCTTTCCAGACTCGACGAAGACGAGCCGCCGCATAAACACGCCCGGACCGAGTCGACTGCGTCGAGTGGTGAAGAGCAGTGGCGGTCACAGTTTGATGCGGTACTGCAGAAAGCAAAGCACTTTGAGGACATGACCAAAGAATACGCCGCGCAGCTTGATAGCCTTCGCAGTGAGCTTGTGGCAAGCAAGGACGGGAATCAGCAGTTACGCCAGGCCCTGGAGAGGACGAAGACGGTCAGCCCTGGCGTCTCTGATGCGGAGCTGCGAGAATCGGAGAAGAAGAGACTGGATCTGCACGCTACTGTTGTTGAGATGCGGAAAGAATTGGAAGGATTTGGAAAAGCAAATGAGCAGATGGACCAGCGGGTATCAGAGAGTTTACGAAAGAGGGAAGAGGGGTGGAAAGTAAAGGAGCAAGAGTGGTTGAGAGAGAGAAAGATAATGGCCAAGGCACTTTTGAGGCAATGGGGCAGGGAAGAGATGGGAATCGACCATGGTGAGGAGCAGCGGTACAAGTACCAGTTCCCCAGTCGGACAAAGGTGGTCTCGTAGTGCACGTTTGGCCAGAACAGTGATTTGTCAATGAAAGCTTTTTACAATCATGGTCTATTGGGGGGCGTGTGTGCAATATGTATTTGACCTTACCACCGCCATCTTCTTGACCCTCTATGCCTTCTCGTAGACCCAGTCGAACTCGGCCTTCTTCCAGGTGTTGAGCTCCTCAGGCTTGAACCAGAGAGCAATCTCCTTCTTGGCCGAGTCGACGGCATCGGAGCCGTGGCAGACGTTGCGGCCGACGTCGATGGCAAAGTCACCACGGATGGTGCCAGGGGCAGAGGCGAGTGGGTTGGTGGCACCGAGGAGCTGACGGCCGACCTTGACGACCTCCTTGCCCTCCCAGACCATGGCGCAGACGGGGCCGGAACCCATGTAGCTGACGAGACCGGGGAAGAATGGCTTGTCGGAGAGGTCAGAGTAGTGCTTCTCGAGATGCTCCTTGCTGGCGGTCATGAGCTTGATGGCAACGAGCTTGTAGCCACGCTGCTCAAAGCGGGTGATGATGGGACCGACGAGGCCACGCTGTCAGGAAATTAGCACTGCACATCCGAGGCACAATGCAATTGGAATCCATCCATGATGAGGGACCAATTGATGTTGAAACGTACCTGAACACCATCGGGCTTGATAGCGATGAAGCTGAAAACGGTCAACGGATGCCCCTCCACTGATGGCGGGGTGTTTCCCTACGTCTGCTCGGAAGTCATCTTGGCTTCTTGTTCTTCTTTGAGTGCTTTGTTGACGATGGTGAGATGTCCTCGATCTTTGGCTCCTAGGTGCTTGAAGATTGGCGGATTGAATTCTTCTTGTTGGGATGAAGACATTTGAAAGAAGAGCAGTGCAATGGGCGAGTTTGCTCTGTTTTTTTCTGGGCAACCCCACCAAATGGCGGTGGGCGGCAAGAATTCAGGGACCGCCCTCGGAGTCTCGCGCCGGAGAGCCGAAGATAGCCTCGCTGTTTTCAGGAGTTCGAGTAGAGCTTCAGGCTTGTCCTCCATCCTATCCTTCCATCTACGAATTGGGGTTTGTGGTGGATTGTCGGAAGCTCTTGTCTCGGGGTGTCAGAAGGTTCTATCGTCATGGCTCTTCAGAGCACTTTGTTCCGCCCATGGGCATTGGTAATAGCTCTTTTGTTCCTTCTGAGCTACGTTTCCCTCCCAGCTTGTAAGTAGCTCGGAGCACATTGCTTGCCAATTGCATGCTCTCGCGGTGGATCATGAGAGATAAGATCAACTGACCTCTGCAGATGCCGTGAAGAAAGACAATTTCAAAACATGCGACCAGTCTGGCTTCTGTAAACGAAATCGAGCATATGCAGATGCAGCACTTGGGACCTCGTCCTGGTCAGCGCCGTATAGTCTGGACGCCTCATCACTCAGCTTCAGTAAAGGGAAGCTAACAGGTACAATCCTAAAGACCTTGAAGACCTCTGAGAAAGTCAAGCTCCCTGTCACCATAACCTTCTTGGAGTCAGGCACTGCTCGAGTTACCGTTGATGAGGAGAAGCGACAGAAGGGTGATATCATTCTCCGTCATGATTCAAAAGCTCGGAAAGAGAGATACAATGAGGTTGCATCATGGGCACTAGTTGGAGATCCTGAAGTCAGCAAAGGTGCGGCAATCAACAAAGAGTCTCCATTGGGTGAGACTCGCATTGTTTATGGGCCGGGCAGTAAATTCGAGGCCATTATCACCCACTCGCCGTTCTCCATGGAATTCAAGCGAGATGGTTCGACGCAAATCAAATTCAATGATCGTGGACTACTCAATTACGAACACTGGCGGCCAAAGGTAGACAAGCCCGCCGAGGAGAAAAAAGAGGGCGAAGAGACTCCCGCCGAAGAGTCGAACAATGATGAGGAGGACGAGAGCACATGGTGGGAGGAGAGCTTTGGTGGTAACACTGACAGCAAGCCTCGAGGACCTGAAAGTATCGGTCTTGACATCAGCTTTCCTGGATACTCTCATGTCTATGGTATCGCAGAGCACACTGGGCCGCTTTCCTTGAAGCAGACCCGTGGCGGTGATGGCAATTACGATGAGCCTTACCGCCTGTACAACGCAGACGTCTTTGAGTATGAGATGGATAGTCCGATGACACTCTATGGAGCTATTCCGTTCATGCAAGCCCATAAGAAGGACTCCACGGTCGGCGTGTTCTGGCTGAATGCTGCGGAGACATGGGTCGATATCACAAAGACTACCACTGGGGCCAATCCTCTGAGCCTTGGTGTCCCTGCTCAGACCACCACACACACTCATTGGTTCTCCGAGTCAGGATTGCTGGACGTATTCGTCTTCCTGGGACCCAAGCCACAGGACGTGATCGGAGCTTATACCGATTTGACTGGTTATACGCAGCTACCGCAGTCGTTCGCCATCGCCTATCATCAATGCCGTTGGAACTATGTTACTGATACCGATGTCAAGGATGTTGACAAGAGGTTCGATAGGGCGAACATCCCCTACGACATCATCTGGCTGGACATTGAATACACTGACGGCAAGAAATACTTCACATGGGATCCGGACAATTTCCCCGATCCAATAAGTATGCAGGATCAGCTGAACGAGAATGAAAGAAAGCTCGTTGTCATCATTGACCCTCATATCAAGAACGAGGGCAACTATCCTGTGGTAGAGGCTTTGAAGAGCCAAGGGCTTGCCACCAACAACAAGGATGGAAACATCTATGAGGGCTGGTGCTGGCCTGGATCGTCGTACTGGATCGATGCCTTCAATGAGAAAGCCCGCAAGTGGTGGACAAGCTTGTTCCAATATGCCAGCTTCCCTCACAGCAGGCCCAACATGTGGCTTTGGAATGACATGAACGAGCCTTCCGTCTTCAATGGACCCGAGACTACCATGCCCAAGGACAATCTGCACCATGGCGGTTGGGAGCACCGCGATGTGCATAACTTGAATGGTATGACTTTCCACAATGCCACTTACCACGCGCTTTTGGCCAGAGACAAGTCTGAAGAGAAGAGAGGGGGCGTCCGGCCATTCGTTCTCACCCGAAGCTTCTTCTCGGGTAGTCAGCGCCTCGGAGCAATGTGGACCGGTGACAATCAGGCTTCCTGGCCCCATCTCGCAGCATCTTTCCCCATGGTTCTTGGTCTGGGTATCTCTGGATTTCCCTTTGCCGGTGCCGATGTAGGCGGCTTTTTCGGCAACCCAGAGCGCGAGCTGCTTGTTCGTTGGTATCAGACCGGTATCTGGAATCCCTTCTTCCGTGCTCATGCCCATATCGACACTCGCCGCCGTGAGCCATATCTCCTTCCAGATACCGATCGTCAGATCGTCACCCAAGCGATCCGCCTCCGATATTCTCTTCTCCCATCCTGGTACACCGCATTCCACCGCGCTAGCGTGGACGGCTCGCCTATTGTCAAGCCAATGTACTATGTCCATCCTGAAGACGAATCCGCTTTCGCCATTGATGATCAACTCTACCTTGGTACTACCGGTCTGCTCATTAAGCCAGTCACTACGGAAGGGGGTAACAGCGTTGACATGTATCTTCCGGACTCTGTTCCATATTTCGACTACTTCGACTATACCCGCCAAGTTGGCCGCGGCGTAAAGACCATTCCGGCTCCTCTTGACAAGATCCCCGTTCTGATGCGTGCGGGCCACATCTTTCCCCGCCGTGACCGACCCCGCCGGTCATCAGGTCTCATGAAGCGCGACCCTTTCACCTTGGTCGTCGTGCTTCCTGATGATGGCGACGCGGTAGGCGACCTTTACTTTGACGATGGAGAGAGCTTTGACTACCAAGCCGGTGCATACACGTGGCGCAAGTTCCGATTCACAGGTGCAACGCAGACCTTGGCAAGCGAAGACCAGGGCAAGGAGGGGAAGAAGACGAAGGAGTACCTCAAGAGCATCAACGATATTCGGGTCGAAAAGGTCGTGGTTGTCAATGCGCCGAAGAGCTGGAAGGGAAAGACGGACGTGAATATTAGTGAGGAAGGGTCTGGCAAGAGTGGCGAAGCAAGAAAGGCAGGCCTCATCTTCAATGAAGGTAAGAGTGGTCAAGCAAATTGGGCGGTAGTCCGAGACCCGAAAGTGCGCGTGAGCACAGGGTGGAAGATCGACTTTGCATGAAGAGAAGCAGAAGGAAGAGCTTACAGTGTCAATTTGTGAGCAGACTGTAGGATATGAATGGACTACCACAGCATAATCTTCAGTTTTCCTTTTTGACCTCGTATCGAGTCAACGATCTACCGTGAGTTTTGGTTTCGTAGCCTTGACTTACGAGCTTCCGTAGAACGGACCGTTAGCTGTGGTTCGGTGTTTTGCCAAGGACAACCTTCTAGACGCAGGCGTTGTGTGGCAAATTGTGAGTAAGGACGGTAGACCTTGAGCTAACGTCAAAGCTGCCTGCGCATGGACTGAGTCGGCATTTGGGCGGGTAGGGCGCACAGAGACTACAGGGTGGCACGTGGGTGACTATAGTATGCCTAGCAGAATTGTCGAAGGAGTGGGCAGAAGAAAAACGTCGCTGCAAGGTTGGTCTTGGCATGCAGTCTTTTCGCGTATGATGCGGTACCAAGATCGAGCGAGCCCGTGATAATGATACTGCTTGTGCTTATGCTTGATGCAGTGGAGGTGATGGTAGAGGTAGCTGTCGAATCAGCTCGTGGCAGTCTCAAGTTCCCCTCCTACCTCCTAACTTCAAAACCTACAAGCTCGTCAGCAAAGATGGGGTACCGGCTAGCAGTCCACGATTATGGTCCAGGTCAGTAGTAGTAAGGCACCGGTATGTGGTAAACTTGGATGATCTGCCGACCCGCAGTCCAGCCGGGCGCACCACGACACGCACTACCATAGGTAGCGCTACACGAGTCACAGTTTACAAAAGTACAGTACCAGAGACACCAGTCCCGGGCGTTGAAACGGACGTACAGTAGGAGCAGTCACAATCTACATCACCCTCATACAATCATCACCAATCAATCTCATTCGATACCTCTCTGCAAACAGTAGCAGGGTGCACTATCCCCCCATGGGCAAATGTGCAAGGATGTTCTCGCGTCCCCTACATTGGCCGACATATATGGTTACATCGGCTGTCGTGTGAGTGGCTTATTGAGAATTGCTAACCGGCACGTCAAAAAGTGCTATCGGGCACCGGTTTTTTTTAAGGTTAGAACTAAATTACACTAAGTGCGGATAGCGCTATATATATAATATTACTCGTTATAAACGAATAGAATTAAATAGATTTATAGAAGTATCTACTTAGGATTAGGAGGATAATATCCTTCTAAATCTAATTATTAAAGATAAGAGTATTATTACTATACTTTAGACGTTAATATAAGACCTTAAACTATTAGAGAATTAGCCTCTCCTAGATACTAATATTATAGATAAGGTAAATAAGGTAGATAACTAATACTAAGATAGTAAAGAGGTTAGTAACTTAAATAATAATAACGATAGCGACTCTTCTATAACGCTACTTAAGTCTCCTCTAGAAGCTTTATTCCTAACGCTTTAAGAGACTTAGGACTATATTCTTCGCTAGACATAAGAAAGAGGCTATAAATTTATAATTAGTAGAAGCGAATAGAGAAAAAATAGCTAGTATTATATACTAAGCTACTTACTTAGACTAAGAAGATATTAAGTAGTAGATTCTAATTATAAGAGACGTTAGAAATAGAGTAAAAAGGGAAATTACTAGGTCTAGATCTATATTAAAATAGTTACTAATATATACTATATTTAATATATAAAGAATTAGACTAGCTAGTATTATTTATATCCTCCTATAAAGTCTTATAGACTTACTACTTATCGTCGTTTATTATAAGAGTAGTATATAGTAATATATAGTAATCGATCTATCTATAGAGTAGATAGTTAGTTAAACTAATAGCTACCTTTATTTAGTTAGACTAGAGGGCCTATAGAAGGTAGCTAGAGAGGCTATATTACGTAACGAGTTTAGCTAGAGCTATATATATACTAAGTCTCTTCTATAACTCTCTCCTCTCTATATTTAATTACCCTCGATTAAATACGCTTCTTCTTAGACTAAATTTAAATCTTTAGCCTTATCTATAAGAGTAATAAGTACTCCTTTATAGTAAGAGAAGTACTTAGCTTTCTTTATCTTTACTCTACTTCTATTACGCCTTAGTTTACCTTATATATTAGTATATAAAGAGATAACCTTTAGACTTCTATCTAATATCTTTATTATACCTAAGCTCTACTTAGGTAAGCGAGTTACTTACTGTCTTTTAACTATTTAGTAGGCCTCTAAAGGCCTTCTATATAGAGTATAGCTTTACTTTAGCTACTACTAGTAATATTAAGTTACCTAGTAACCTCGCTATCTCTATAGTAATAACGGGGTATTTAAAATACTTCTAGCTATACCTTCTACTAATTAGTAATAATACGCTAGCTACTAGCTAATCTAGTTACTTCTCGCTTAGTACCGCCTTTAGCTTTCTTTTATTAATATCTCTTCCTTAGTTACTTTTTACCTCTAATTACTTACTACTAATATTACTATAGTAATAGCTATATAAGCTCCTAAGATTACTTACTACTTACGATATACTTTATATATTAAAGAACTTATTAGTAAGTAACTAGAAACTCTATAGTCGCTACTAGGTATACTACTAGGTAACTAATATACTAACTTTATATAGATATACTATTATAGTATAGGTGTCTTCCTAGTCGAGGTAATTAGTAAATAGTATATACTCGTTAAAGACACTCGTTAGTTAGTTACTACCTCTAGAAACCTCGTAGTCGTAGAAACCTTATATATATAACTAATCGCTACTTTTCTATCTAAGCCCTTTAATAGACTATATATCGTAATCTATAACTATAGCTATAACTATAACGACTAAGTCTACTATAACTGTCCTCTCCTCTCTAGTATCTAACCTAGATATAAACGACTTATATACCTTAGAGCTCTTAACGACGAGCTATATAACGACGACTCTTACTAATAACGAGTACCTTACTAAGGCTAGTAGCTCTATCCTTCGCCTCCTTACGCTAATAGCGCTATATCTCTAAATTATTACTAGAAAGACCTTCCTCTTTATTCTCTAATAAATCTATATTACTCTTATTATTCTCTTCTCTAGAATCTAACTCTACTCTCTCTCTTTCCTTATTAGAACCTATCTCTATATCCTCCTTATTACTCTTAACTATATTAGGATTAGGATTATTCTTTATAGTAGAGACTAGACTCTTCTCGGTATAATAGAAGAAAGAATAAGTACTAATAAAGTAGGCCTTCTTATACTACTAGACCTTAATCTAAGCCTTCTCTATAGCTATAGTAATCTCTATATAAATCTCTCTAATACGATCCTTAGTAGCTTAGAGATCGTTACCTAATAGGATATCTCTTTCCTCGATAATAGTAGGATTATTCTAATAAATATAGCTAACTAGAGTATTACTAATAGGACTATTAATTTATAGAGTAATAGTAGTAGGGAAAGTAGAGTATATACTTTCGTATATATTTAGCTTACTAGAAGAAGTCCTAGGACTAGAGCGCTTTTATATATAAGTAAGAGTAAGCTTACTATATAAACTACTCTCGAACTACTCTAGAGTCTTATAATCGGTACTAATCCTATAGAACTAAGAGAGTATAGTATAATAAATAGAATTAGTAGAACTAGTCGAACTATATAGAGTATAAGGTATAGTAATATAAATGTTACTAGCCTTATAAATTATTAACTCCTAGTCGGCCTTATACTTCTTAATATCGTCCTACGTAAAGTACTTATTAGTAATATTAATAACTAGAGCGTTAGTAAGAACCTTACGAGCCTTTATATTCTAAACCTATATTAGGGGTAGATTAGACTAGTCGTTAGGTAGGTGTTAGGTCGTCCCTAGTCGATACTAGACCTAACACCGACACCCCCCCGGAGCCTACCTAATATAATCGCTTAGTATATTAGGTTATAGGGGTGTTACCCCGTATTAGGTAGAGGTTAGTGTCGAGGTAGTGTCGTAGGTACTCGCTAGGTTATAATTAGGTCTTAGTTAGTATAAATCTTCCCTATATAAATAGAATAAGTATCCTCCCTACGTATTATTATTATAGCGTATAATTATAGAGTAATTTTACAAAATAGATCAATATTCAGTTTATATATCGTAAGGTTATAGTAGCTATCTAAGGCTTTTATTGCCTATTTAAGCTAAATTTAGCTAATAATAGTAGTCTCCTTAATTAGAAGAGGTATAGAACTCCCTCTATTAGTATCCTCTGTTATCTCCTAAACCTCTAGATTACAAGGAATCTCTATATTTAGTAGAGCGTAAGTAATTATTATATCCCTCTTTACCTCCTTTATATCCGGATAGTCTTCTAGGAAGAAGGAGTCGCGTAGGCCGTAAACCTTATAGCGGGCGTTATTTATAGCTAGGATTAGGTGTTCCTTCTTAGGAGAATACTAGACTTATTAGTACTTATTATTAGTATAGGCATAATACGTATATAATCGCATTTCTCCCTAATACGAGTATAGACCTAGTAGTCTATATAGACCTTAAGATAGCGAATATAGTAAGGGTCCTATATTGTATTAGGCTAGTCGCTAAGAGTATAGCGGCGTATAAGGTCTATATAGCGCTTATATATATCCTAATTATGTCCTTATACTAGAAGCTAGCTATTCGAATTATATAAGGTAGGCATATTAGTCGTACTAACCTAGCCGCTATATACACTATTAAGATTACGTATACGACTATTTAGCGTTATATCGATACTTAGGTTAATTCTAAAGGTGGTATTACTAGTTAAAGATAATATAGTAATAGCGAGATATTATAAGGTATAGAACTAGATTAGAGTAGAGGATTAGACATAATCTAGATATATTAGAGGCTACTATATTGTCCTATTGTCCTATTGTCCTATTGTCCTATTGTCCTATTGTCCTATTGTCCTATTGTCCTATTGTCCTAGGGTTATATTGTTATATTATTATATTGTTATATTATTATATTGTTATATATTTTTTTATCTGCCTAAAATTTTATATAGCATTATTATAGATTATTATTATAGAAGAGAGGTTATATTAACCTAGAGACTCTATCTATATACCTACATCGTACGTCCTAGATCTGTTAATATTACTAGCTATAAATTTAGCATAGTAATACTTTACTAGGTATATATCCTTATTCTAGATAGTGACCCTCTTAGCATAAATAGCATTTAGATTATAATCTATATAGTATATTAGTATAGAGTTAAATATATATTAAGTTTTCTTACTACCTTCTAAAATGCCTATAAGGTATACCTTAGCTACCTCCTAAATTGCACCTATAGTAGATGCCTAGAAGCGTAGCTTACTACGGCTAAGACTTCTAAACGGTAGGATGTCTTCTATAATCTTACGAATAAGACGAGAGAATAGAAGCTTATAGATAAGGAGGTTAGCACTTTTCTAGTAGCGGCGGATCTTACGGAGAGCGATAGCTAATAACTATTAGCTATATACTGTAATAATAGACTATAATAATATACTACCTAGCTTATATCTTCTCTTTATAATGTCTTTAGGACTAACTATCTTTCTAGGGCCTTTTAACCTAGGCTTATTCTTACCTTTCCCTCTAGACTTATTCTAGCGAGGGTTAGCTAGCTTAGTGCGAGCTATATTAGTAATATAGTAGTGTTATTAATTAGTGAAGGTATAATTATAAAAGAGGTAAGTAGATAGATATAAATATTAATTAGGAGCTAAAGTAATATATGAAATATAAAATGTGAAATTGTTATTATTATTATTAATAATATGACAATTACTAATACTTTATAACGATAATATGTATTTATAGCATAAGTAACTATTAACAACAATAGAAGTTATTTATAACAATAATAATAATAAATTTACATTTTATATTCTATACTTATAACTTCGTAGAATTTACTTTACCTTATATCCTCCTACTCCTTTATTCTATCTAACCTCTTTTACTCTACTAAGTTAGATATTACTTAGCAATATCTAAATTTAGTTCCTACTATAGTATTAAGTTCTTCTCTAATTATTAAGGTCGAGTTAGATCTTAATATTAACAATTCTTTAGATCCTAGAGAGGTATTTATTATAGTGTATTATTATAGACATTATCTAATAAGGCTAGGGATTTAAGACTAAGCTATAAGAAGTCACTTTCTAGATTTTATAGCGCGGATAAGGATAAACTTATAGAGGCCGCCCTACTAGATTTTAAGCTAGATTCTCTAGTGGGCTTAGTAATAGCCGCTATGCTATTTAGTAGAGAGATATAGTAGCTTAGTAATCCGCTAAAGAGAAGGCTATTATAGCTACTAGAAATGTAGATCGTAAAGCGAAATTAACTCTACTTAAGAAGCTAGCTATAGAGGGAATAGCCGAAGAGGCAATAAAGTAGGAGAGAATAGAGGAGATAATATAGAAGCGCTTTAAAGGCTAGTAGAGTAGTATATATTATTATAGAGTATTATTATATAACACTAATAGGGACTAGGTAAATAGCTTAAATCTAAACTTATAGAAGTCTATAAAAAGTAGTAAAGGATCCGTAAGGCTAATAATAGATAGTAGTATTAAGATGCTATTAGTAAAATACGTAAAGAAGCTACTAAGAAAGACGAGGGATTTTACTTCCCTATAAGATCTACTAAATAGCTCTATAGTAAAGGAGGCGTTATTAAGAAGCTCTAGCGCGATATTTATAAGTAAGGCTATACTAAGCTTATAGTAGACGAGGGAAATAGCGAGATAGCTAAGAAGGAATAGGTCGATTTCGTCTAGGGAATAACTCCTAAGGAGCTAGTAATAGTCTAAGATCTAGTATAGTAGTATATTAATTATAGTATATAATTATAGACCTCTACTAATAAATACTAGATAACGCGATCCGACGCCTCTACTAGAGTATTTAGAGAACGTCGATCTTAAAGTTAAAGGATACGTCCCCTACATTAAAGGCGACAACGATAACGAGTATAAGGAGGAGGTCGAATTCGATAATAATAAAGTTAAGGAAGTATAGGATATAGTAGGGGTCGATAAATATAAGGTTAAAGCTAAGGGCGACAAGTAGGAAGAGTTAGATAGTAACTCTAAAGAGGATATTAGTGAGGTTATTAAGGATAATAATAATAATAATAATGATAATAATAATAATAATAAGGAAATAGAGGATAAGGACGAGGAAATAGAGGATAAGGACGAGGATAAGGAAATAGACGATACTAAGTAGAGGTGAAAATTTTCACTACACTATATTTTAGATTCTAATTCGTTACTAAATTAACTAATAACATTAACGATTAAACGCTAGTGCCTATCCTACTAATTAAAAGTAGCTAAGGTAACTAAGAGTAGTAGAGATTTTAAAAAGACAATAGGTAATCGCTAGATTCTACATATAACGAAAATTCTACTATCTTTACGTTATATAATTATAGCGTATAATCACAGCGTATAACCTACTACTTTATTTAAAATGTTAGACTTCAACGAAGACTTACTTAATCTAGAGCTACGACCTACTCCGACTCCTAAGATAACTTTAGGCCGCCTTCCTCCTCTACTCGAACCTTTCTAATTTATAGCTACTTATATAATATTAATAAAGTCCCGCGAAGTACTCTACTTAGTTAAATGTCCACCGTTTAACTCTAAGTAAAGAACTAAGGACTAACCTATAGCTTAAGTATAGTATAATTAGTAGACTAAAACCTTATAGGTAACTACCTCTAGCTTTAATAAAGCTTATAATGCTCTAAGCTAGAATTCTAAAGCTCGAACTAGTATTGTCTAGTTATAGTTTAGAGAAGCTACTTAGCTTTCTACTAGTTAGCTATTTATATACTACCTACGCTATAGCGATACTCTTACTTATCCTACTCCTAGTAGCATTAGTAATAAGCATCTATTAAATTACTATGCCTCGAGGCGATGTAAGAATATAATAGCTTTTAAGTACTAACGCTTAATTACTTAAACCTTACTCGCGTAACTTAAGTCTTATACTACTTAAGATACAATTGCTCCTACCTACTTAAGTAGTCGCTTTAAGGCTAAGCTTATTAGGGTGTTTATTGATTGTAATTAGTCCTTCCGTATAGTTAAACGTAAGTCTTTTTAAAGGTTTCTATACTTCCTCTATTAAGGTATATCTATTCCTAGTTAAACGATGTTTTTATAGATCTTCTAAGAGCAATTTAATACTATCTAGCGGAATCTATACGAAGATCTCCCTCGTAGTATAAAGGTTTTAATAGCTCTTAATAGTTAGACAGTAAATAACTACCTTAGCTTTATTAGGATTAAGGCATACTATGTTAATAACTAATAGCAACTACGGGAGATTCTGCTTAACTTTATACTAGTTAGAGGTTAGTATACTAGAGAAGTACTAGGTACTAAGTTACTACGTATATTATAAGAAAGAAAGCTTAAAGCACAATTACTTACTATTACTACCGATAATGCTACTAACAATAACACGCTTTATAGTGCTATATAAAGAGGACTATAGGATAAGAAGATATCCTAGAAAGCATACGAAAACGTAGTTCTATGTCTTATATATATTATTAACCTTATAGTGTAGGACATTATTAAGTACCTCCGACTTACTATAATAGAGAATAACGAGCTAGCTCTAAAGCTATAGAAGCGCTATATAAGAGTAATCTAGTTAACAATTTCTATGCTAAACTTATTACGAAAGGTACGTTAATATAATTATAGTATATAATTATAGTATATTATTATAGACTAAGACATCGAATAGCTCCGAGCGATCTATATTACGATTAACCGATCTCTATAGCGATTTAAACGATTTTAGGCACTTTAAAAAGAGCTACTACTAAGGTAACGACTAAACGTTATTCGTAATATAAAGATAAGATAGAACTTAACATTCGATATATATAAGCGAGCTCTTAAGCTATAATAATATATTAATATATAGCTAGATTAGGAAATTGCTTAGTGGGGCCCGAAGGCTTTAACTACTAATAAGGATTACGAAGATATCGATTAGCGGGACCTTCGGCGACTCCGAATAAGCTATATAGAGTAGTTACACCTCTCTCTACTTACGAAGATGCTAGAGAATTTTAAGACAGCAATAAACGCTCTTAGCGAGTTAAATTAGCTAACTATTTAATACATCTAGTAGATATATAACCGCCTATTCGACTTTCTTAATGATATAATAGTAGACTAGAAAGATAGCGACGACACTAATAACAATTCTTCGTAGCCTAATATTGTTATTATAGCTACTAATTAGGGTAGAACTAAGCTTTTAAAGTACTATTAACGTACGGATAAAGACCGAGGCTTTTTATTTAACTATGCTACAATTCTCGATCTAATATAAAAGCTTACGGCTTATAAGGTTTTTATTACGGATAATTATTATAGTTCTATACTAACAATTTGCCTAGGATAGTACTTAGGAGCACTCCGACAAGATTACATACCGTGAGTAATTCTTATAATATCTAGAGCGATACAATAAGTAAGCAACAGGTCCTACTATATAACGCGAGTATATAAGCTCTCTAGTAGTAAGCACTAATTAGCTATAGTTTCGAAGGCTAGCTTTAAAGCTAGTCTTAATAGTTGCTTTTCCTTCGTTATCTCCTCGACCTAGTGTACTCTCTAGCTGTAGTTTAATATCACACGAAGAAGTTCCTTATACTACGAGAAGTAAAGGCGAAGACTACCTTAGTATACCTATACTCCGCGAGCTTAATAACTTCGACATCCTTCTATAGTAGCATATAAACGAGAAGACCTATCCTCGTCTAGTATAGGTAGCTAAGGATATTCTAGTAATTCTAATTACTAGTGTAGGTATTAAGCGTGTCTTTAACACTATAAAGGATATAATTAAAGACCGTCGGCACAATCTTCGTATATAAGTAATTAGGTAGATCGTTATTATAAAGTATACTATATTAAATAGTAGAGGCTTAGATAATACTAGCTTATAGGCTTTAGACTTGTCGTAAGACGAAGAAGAGCCCTTTAACGAAGTAGACGACTTATTTAACCTCCCTATAATAGTATATATCTCTAATATAAGCGAGGATACTTTAGAAGAAGATAAGGACTACAATAGTAATAATGAAGTTAGTAGAAGGTATCTAAAGCAGCGTCGCGTTTATAATAAGAGTTAGCTCGAATTTAACCTATCCTCCTAGACCTGTAATTATTTACTATAATAATACTTAAATATACTTCTAACTTTTAGTTTTTAAGAATAATACTAATGTTCTAATGTATACATAGATAAATATGTTATAATTAAGGTTCATAATGCGGGGTATGACCTAATATAACCTATTTAGGTTATAATAGGTTATATTAGGTTAGGTATAGGCTAGTACAACCTACCTAGAACCTAATACCCCCCTAACCTAGGGTCCGTACGACCTAATACCCCCCTAACCCTAAGCCTATACGACTTAGAATCTAACCCCTACCTAAGTTAGGTTAATACCTACCTAACGACTAGCCTAGGGTAGATTATATTAATACTAGTTTATATATATAATAACCTACTTATAGTAGTATAAGGATAGCTCTCGATTAGTGTTACGAATAATACTTAAGGAGAGAAAATCCCTTAGCCTATATATAGCTAGACTAGAGACTATACGCTTAGACTATCCGAAGCTAGCTAGACTCTAGATCCTTACACCTAATTAGAAGTCTATACCTTATCCCTAAAAATATCTATAATATTACCTCCTTCTCTAAGCTAATATCCTTAGTAGCTAGCCTTAATAAAAACCTATTAGCCTTTATAGCTACTATAGGAAAAGAGTGTCTAGTATTGCTACTTTACCTACTTATGTCCCTTATATAATTTTTACGCGAACCGTATACGATTAGTAAGGTTATCGCGGCTTTATTACTTCTAGAAAGGTAAGTAATATACGCTTTATTTAGACTTTATTTAGGATTTTTGCCCCCTCTAGGTCCTTAGTGCTAGGATTACCTTTATTACGTAGGATAATAACAATAAATACGGCTAATATATATTTCTATAACGTATCTATACTCCTTAACTTTATTAATAACACCTATTACGTACACCGTACCTTTCTCGCCTAGTATTATAGTCGCCTTTAGTAGACCTTAATATATTACTACTACTACTCTTAGTATAGCTCCCGACTATAATTTTAGCGCTCGAGTCGCTAGCGATATAACTACGCCTTACGTGCCTACTTATATACGCTACGTATACGAGATTACCCGCTATAGTATTATCTATAATAAACTAACTCTAAGGAGGTATAGCTACTACACTTCTAGGAATAGGTCCTCTTATATACTAGTAGGAATCCTTAAAACGAGACCTATATACGACCTTACTAATACCTTTAGGTTCCTATCGTCTTTAATAGACGCGTCGAGCGCGTCTATAGGTTCTACGACTCCTATACTAGGGCTATTACTGCTAGTACCTTTCCTATTAGGAGAAGAGGATAGGATCCTAATATCTACTATATAGGATTAGCTCTTATACGTACCTAGTGTACCTTAACCTAATAGCTAGAGAATTATAGGAGGATTATAGCTCTTAGGGGTAATCTATTAGAGATACCTACTAAAGTCCCTAAGTCTAGCCCTAATATAGAGAGGCTATAGCTATTAGAGTAGAGGAGGATTACTAATATTCTAGAGTATATAGCTATATAGGCCTTTAGCTATATAAGTTCGTACCTTAATCGCGTCTAGATTATATACTAATAGCTAGAATAGCCTAGACCCCTTAGTTTTAGTAGTAGTACTCCTAGTAGTAGCCCCTACTCTATATTTAGGCCTAGCCCTAGAGGTTAGAGTAGTAGTAGAGGAGGTAGTAGTAGAGATAGTAGTAGGAATAGAGCTATAAGTTTACGCCTTCCTCGCTATTGTCTCGTAAGCTAATATCGTAGTATAGGATAGTAGTAGTAATAGAAATAGTAGTCCTAATAGGGATAGTAATAGTAGTAGTAGTAATAAGAGTAGTAATAATAGTAGTAATAATAGTAGTAATAATAGTAGTAGTAGTAGCGTAAGTTCGTACCTTCCTCGCTATTTACTTATAAGCTAATATTATCGTTTAGGATAAGTCTAGTAAGGAGAGTAAGTCTATTAAAGGAGGTAAGGCTAGTAGGGAGGATAAGTTTAAGGAATTTAGTAAGGAGGATAGTAAGGTTAATAACTTAGGTAATTTAGATGTTAAGATATAAGATAAGTAGGCGCGCTTATTAACTACGACTCGGCTATATAGAGCTAGTATAGCGTAGGTATTTCTAGGGTAATTCTCGCGAAGATACCCGGCTAGAAGGCCTATAGATAGAAATAGATAGTCTTAATCCTTAAGCTAATATTCCTATTATAGTTATAAAGCTAAAGTCTCTAGTGCTAAGCATTTTACTACGAGCGTATAGCGGTATTCGTACGAGCTAACTATAGTCTATAGCTAGGTCGCTTACTCTTATCTTATCCCTAGCTATACTTATTACTTTCTCTAAACTCTCTTAGTAAGTTATCTATTTCCTTAAAGTCCTCTTCTTTTATCTATAAGCTCTTAGTCTTATTATACCCTTCCTATTTAAGTAGATATTCTTTCTTTCCCGCGTATATAGTGCACTTAGTAAGGATTTTCTCTATATACTAAACTTATTCTCTATCTTCTACTAACTCTAGAGCCCTTATATTTAGTAGTTCTTCTCCTTCCCTTAGGTAGAAAGGCTCTAGTAGAGATATATAGAATATATTATATATACGATAGGAGCTTAGTAGCTATAGGCGATATACCTATAAGTTAATCGCTTCTTTAACCCGAAAAGGGCCTATAAATTTGTCTATTAGCTTCCTACTTAGGGCTTTTAGCTTAAGGTTCTTTATATTTAGCTATACTAGGTCTCTTAGCTTAAACCTTATTAGAGTATACTTTCTATTATAGTACTAGGTTTAATACTCTACTACGGCTTATAGTCGTTCTTAAAGCTTTACTCGTAATACGTATATATCCTATACTTATCGTACTACTATAGGTACCTCTCCCTCTAGCTATCTATCCTTAGGTAGGTTATAAAGGATTAGGTGTTTCCTAAGAATAGTATAAAATAGTATTTCTTTAGTAGCTATATATACTAAATTATTATATATAAACTTAGCTATATAAAGTAGGTTAGGCTAGTCTTTAGTATATTCTATAGTAAAGATACGTAGGTAATGCTTAAGCGTCTAATTCTAGTACTCTATTTAGCTATCGGTTTATAGATAGAACGCTATACTTAACCTACGCTTTACCTATATCTAGTAGTAAATCTCTAACTAGAACTAGCTTATAAATAGCGTCCCTCTATCTAATACTATCCCTTTCTACGCTCTATATTTATATATAATATACTTAAAGTATATATCTATAAAGTCTTTAGCTATCTATATTTCTTTTACTAGGATATAGAGTACTATCTTTAATAATCTATCGTAGATTACTAGGATCGTATTATATATACTTCTATTATAAATAGTAGAGGGTAGCTTTATAATAAAGTCTAGTATAACTTCTTTAAAGATATTAGAAGGGATAGGAAGGGAAGATAGCTTACTATATAGTATATACCTTAGAGCTTTTAACCTTTAATAGGTGCTATAGCTCTTTATATACTTACGTACTTCTTAATCTAATAAGGGCTAGTAGTAGTATCTACTAATTAGATTATACGTTCTTACTACGCTATAATAGCTAGCTATACGAGAGTTATAGTACTAGTATAAGATTTCTTATCTAAGGCTAGATTTATTTAGAATATATAGTCTACCCTTATATATAAGAGCTCTATCTTTACGTTTACGCTATACTAGCGACTTCTTACTACTTTAGATATGCCCTTCTTACTCTAGATCGGCTATACGCTTAATTATAAAAGCGTCCTTCTACTAAAGTATATAGATAGTCTATAATAGGGAGGTATCTCCTACTAATATAAGTTCGCTAGTAATAAGAACTCTTACTACGTAGCGTAGTACGTATAGTATATATTCTATAGTACTAGCGGTTAGGCTAGATCCGCATTCGTAACCTATAGGCTATCGACCTACGAGTTCCGAGCTATACTCGGAGTAGAAGCTAATTCTACTAATAAGATATACCCTAGTATAGTAGGCTCGGTCGTTATAGTTATAGCTATAGTCATAGGTTACGATATATAGTCCATTAAAGGGCTTAGGTAGAAAGGTAGCGATTAGTTATATATATAAGGTTTCTACGACTACGAGGTTTCTAAGGGTAGTAACTAACTAACGAGTGTCGTCGACGAGCGTATACTATTCACTAACTACCTCGACTAGGAAGACACCTACACCGCAACAATAGTGATTTAGTGCTAGGGGTAGTGCCTTACTATTATTATCGAGCAGTGTTACGGTAGCTATCGAACGAGTAGCTCGTTATTAGTTACATTAGGTTTATTAGGCTTATTAGGTTTATTAGGTTTCTTTAGTGTTCTATAGCCGTTATTATAGCACTATACGAGGACACTAGGACAAGACCGCCGCTGTCTCTTAGGATTTAAAGTTTTTTATATCTCCGAGGACGATTTCTAGTATATACGGAGCACGACGAGTTTCGTAACGGAGAATTAGTTAGGCATCTAGAAGACCCTAATAGGAGCGGCTATAGCTAGTCGATTTAAACGATATTCGATACGAGTATTAATTAGGAGTCTCTAACTCGTAAGAGTTATCTATATAGACGGAGAATATAGTAACCCTAGACCCGGAATAGACCTAGGTTTAGAAGTAGCGGAAGTGAACGGAGACGACGACTAATACGGAAGGCCTAAGCCTTTATAGATAAAGGGGCTAAAAGTATACGATATAGCGTATAAGGGTTATCTAGATTTAGCCTAGATACTACGTAGTAGTATAGAGTTCACTAATAGTTTATTCGAATACTAAGGCTAATCCTACTACTATTCGAGAATATCCTAGTAGGACTAGTTCTTTATTCTAAGAGGATATCGAGGTTGCCGGAAGAGTTCGGTACTAGATAAGGATTTTCTAAATTCCGTAAAGCTACTTATTTAGTCGTAAGTAACGAGTCTAAAGACAAAGGAAACGTTATAATAAATGCCGGCCTTAATCTAGAGAGTACTCCTTCTCCTTAGCTAATACCTCCTTCTATAGAGGAGCGTACGACCCCTTCGAACCTACTAAAGGATAAGGTACGAACTCCTCTAATAGCTAAAGGTTTAGCA
Source organism: Elsinoe necatrix (assembly GCA_033846785.1). Taxonomy (NCBI): domain Eukaryota; kingdom Fungi; phylum Ascomycota; class Dothideomycetes; order Myriangiales; family Elsinoaceae; genus Elsinoe; species Elsinoe necatrix. The sequence continues at coordinate 1,984,600 of JANZYI010000004.1, forward strand.
TCGATATAATAGGGAGGGTAGCCTTTTATAGTATAGATAACACTACTAGCTCCTAGTCCTAGACAATAAGGTGCTCCTTACTTCGACAGCTATAACGTTATAGAGTTTATAGAAGAATAGGAGACCTTTATTCGATCCTATAACCTTTCTAAGGAGGTTACTATTCGAAGGTTACCTTAGTATTATAGTGTTAAGATCCGTAGACAAGTAAAATCCTATCTTAGTTAGGCTTCGAGAGACTAGGTTAGCCTTAAGAAGGAGATAAAGCTTAGTTTCGAGGATAAGGACTCTAATTACCTAATAACGTCTCGTACTTACCTCGAACAATTAAGGGATACACTAAGGGAGACCTTCTCTAATATACTTTAGTACTATAGGATGTTTAGGAAGACCGCTAACGCTCTAGGTAAGACTCGACTCGATATTATTACGAGGGGTACGTAGTTCACCGAAGGTCTTCTAGCTAATGTTCGTAGTTACGTTAGAGTAAAGAGTAGTATAGATATAAAGCACCCTAACACCTTTAAGGATTTTCCGAGGATCTACTATTTAGCTAAAGAGAAGATCTCTAAGATACGACGACTCGAATCCTTCTAGTCGGTTCGTAAGGAGCGCGAGAAGGTTACCTCGGTTATTACTAAGGAAAGCACTACTTAGCCTCGTGTCCCCGACGTTTCCGCTAAGACTTAAACGAATACTCCTATAGCTACCTCTCCTTTAGATTCGAGTATATAGGCTCTTTATAAGAGAATAGATAAGCTATCGGTCTAAGTCGTATAAGTAATAAATAGCTAGTCTCTTCCTATAGGACTACCTCGTCTAGCCCTAGTTTCGTATTAACCGTCTAGATTTACACTAGCTACTAGTTCGAATACTATTCCTCTCGGTCCTCGTAGGTACTAGTACTATAAAAAGGAAGGTCACTCTCGACCTAATTACCTAGAGCTTCGAAAGCTTATTAATCTTAGTCTCCTTTATTTAGAAGGTAATAGCTTAGTTTAGGGAACTACGGAGAACCTATAGTGTCTAGTTAGTCGTCTAGTAAGACGTAATAAGGGAGCTACTTAGTTATAATAAGAATAAGTTAAGGCTAGACTCCGAGCTACTAGGAAGTTAGCGGTTAATAACCTAGACTATAAGATGCTAACGGTCGACGATAATTCTAAGGATAAAGCGTCTAAGTCTATTTAGTGTAAGGATTTCTACCTAGAGGATCTAGTTAGGAGAGATAATAACGATAATAACGACTTCGTTAAGGAAGTTCCGGTTATAGCTACTACTTAGCCGAGTACTATACCTCGTAATACTCGAACGGATAAAGGTAAGGGTCCTACTAATAGGGTTATAAAGGTAGGTCCTTCTAAACCGTCCTATAGCGTTACTAAGTCCCTTCGTACTAGTGCTTATCGTCTAGTAGCTACTACTAATATTCTAGAAGGTGTAACTATTACTAGGACTCGTTCGGCCACCGTTAAAGCCGTTACTAAGACTAAGGAGGAAGACGCCGACATAGAGGATCTAGTCGCTAAGGAGGCTCTACGACCTATAAAGCGTATTCCTCGCACTAAGTGCTTCGACAAGGTTCTATAATAGGTTACTAATCCGTAGTAAGCTATATAATCCTTATTAAACTCTAATATTATAATAAGGATAGAGTCTCTCCTCGGAATATTATAACTGTTATCTAAGATCTTTTATCGAAGGTTCGATAACTCTAATCTTTCTAGTAATAACATTCCCGAGCTCTTCCGCCCTCGTACCGAGGTGAATCTAGTCTAATAACCGGAGGAATTCGTGAACCTTAATCCCGATCCGTATATAGATTAGAAGGGAGCTTCTGCCGATTTAATGACTATCGCTAGTCTAAGGTTAATTACTAGTCTTAGGTATAATACGACTACGGTTCGTGCGCTTCTTAATAGCGGTGCTAAATGCAACCTTATATCGCTAAGGTTAGCTAAGGAACTAGGTTTACCGATTTAGCGAGATATTAAGATTATTATAGACGGTGTAATAGGTATAGGCTCTTTCTCTAGGGCTTATATTAATGTACCTATTAATATTAGAGATGTCGTGATCTACACGCATTTCTTATTAACTAGGAAGAGGTTAGAATACGTTATTCTAGAAAGGCCTTTCGAACGTAAGTCTCGTCTTATTTCTTATAATATAGACGATAGTTCCTAGTATAGGACGATCTAGTCGGCTAACGGTTCGTAAAAGGTCACCTTTTAGAGTACGAAATCGAGCGGACCGAAGAATAGATCTTTCTACGAGTTAACGAGGTTATCGAGGTCTTTAAACGATTAGGCGGCATCGGTCCCGGCTATAATATCGTACGAGGAGAGCCGGGATATCGACTAGGAGTTTCGGTTTCTATTTCTTCTTTATAGGTTACTTATAGTTCGGATCTCTCTATTTCTTATATTAATAATACGTACACGGATTTAATTCTTTATAAACCACTAGAAAACGACAAAAATAATTCTCTACTTTTATAGGTTACTTAGGATAAGGAGAAGGGTGTAGGAGAACGGGAGGATTTCCTTTTTAGGAATAGCGCAAAAATTCCTAGTTCTAAGCCGGGCTTAGAACTAGCATTACCGGAGATTTGCCGAATTCGCTATATAGCTAATATTCTACCCTCTAGAGGGGAACGGCTAGCTAACCCCGTATATAGATGTTTTTAGTTTATACCGTTATTAGAGGACGATAGTGTGCCTCGGATCTCTCGAAAGAATAATATATAATCGATGCTTATAGCCGTACGGCTTAGAATACGTCGAGCCTCCCGCGGAGTACCGAGGGTAGGGGTAAATACCTTATATAAAAGGAAGGATAAGAAGGTTCGGCTAGTAGATACTTCGATCTTAGATAGTTCTACACCTAGAGGGGTAAATACGTAGCGAGAATAGTGCTTAGCTCGTAAAGTATTACGACCTTTCCGGTTAGCGCTATACGGTTACCTACTTATTACTAAGTTTTCCGATATTAAGGAGCAATCGCGACTTACACCCGAGAGAGAGCGTAAGCTTATTATTAGTTACGAAGTTACGCTAGCTAAACGGGAGGTATTAATATAAGTGCTCCTAAACTAAGAAGCTATCCTAGCTTAGGACTTCTCTAAGATTAGTATAGTAAAAAGTAACGTTACGCCGGCGTAGTCTATTAGGACTATAGACTATACGCCGTAGTAAGAACCTAGTTTCCCTATTCCGCGATCTTTAATAGGTATCGTAGTAGACATAGTAAAAGAGAGGATTACGAACGGGCTCCTTAAGCTAAGTTACGCACCGTATAGGAATCCCTATTTCCTAGTTAAGAAGAAGGATACGAATAAGTATCGGCTAGTTAATGTAGCGATAAGTATTAATCGCGTAACGATTAGAGATACTAACCTCCCTCCTTCTATAGATAAATTCTCGGAGTCTTTTACCGGTATATATATCGCCTTACTCGTAGATTACTTTTCTAGATACGACTAAGTCCCCCTTACGGAGGAGAGCCGTAATATTACCTTATTTATAACACCTATTAGACTCGTCCGATAGATAAGACTTCCTTAGAGAGCTACGAATTTAGTTACGTAGTTCTATAGGATTAACGATACGATTCTACGGGATCGGATACCTTATAATATATAACCTTTCGTAGACGATAATAGCATTAAGGGACCTCGCACGGATTATAGTAGAGAGGAGTCTTTTCCTAGTGTTAGACATTTTATACTCGAATATATATAGACGTTAGACTATACGCTTACCGATATAGAGAGAGCTAGAGTTACTATTTCTAGTAGAAAGTCCTAGTTTTTATAGTTAGGTCTTAAGGTAGTAGGGTTTATCTATAATTCTAGAGGGCGTTATCTAGACTAGTCTAAGATCGTTAAGATTATAGAGTAGCCGCTGTATAAGAACGGTACTAAGGTGCGCGCTTTCCTTAGCATCTATATATATTACCGAATATAGGTTAAGGATTTTACTGTCGTCGCTAGGCCGTTATATTAGCTACTTCGGGCTAGTGTCGTTTTCGAATAAACCGAGGAGGTATAATCCTCTATAAACGTACTTAAATAAGCACTAACTTCTATACCCGTACTTACGTCGATTAATTATAGTAAATAAGCCGGATCGATTATCTTAGCTATAGACGCTAGTTTAATAGGTTAGGGTGTAATCCTTATATAGGAGAATTCGGAGGCTAAGAAGAAACGTTATATCGTTCGTTTCGAATCTAGTATATAGTCTAAAGCTAAAAAGAAGTATAATACTAGTAAGAGAGAGTGTCGTAGTGTGCTTAAAGCACTATAGAAGGTCCGTTCGTATCTTTATAGGGTTCTATTTATTATCGAGACTAACGCTAATACCTTAGTAGTATAACTTAATCGATCCGCTACTAATCTTCCTAGTTCGGTTACTACTTAGTAGATTACGTAGATACGCTTATTCGCTTTCGACGTTCGACATGTTCCTAGCAAGAAGAACGGAGCTACTAATGGGCTTTCTCGTCGCCTACGAGGTCCGTTAGATAATAATAATAAGGCATATAATGTAGACGTAGACGAATTAATCGATTTAGAGCTGTTTTACGTATCTATTCGCCCTCTCTAGGTAGATAGGAGTAATAAGCGAACTACTCTAGTTCGCGAGGAATATTTAGTAGAATTATAAGACATTGCCGACTATCTTACAACGTTACGACGACCGCTACATTTAGACACATCCGAATTTATTAAATTTAAGAGGTATATATCGATGTTCCTTGTTAATAATAGTTACCTTTTTAGACGTAGTTAGAGGTTAATACCGTTACGTCGCGTTATCGATATAGAGGACTATAAAGATAAGATTATTAGGGAGCTTTATAACGGAAGTAGTTATAAGGGTCGTAAGGGTACTTAGAGGAAGATTACCGACTAGTACTAATAGAAGACGCTATATACCGATGTTCGTCACTACGTAGCTATATACGACGAATGTTAAAGAAGAGCGCTTTTACGAGAAACGGAGGAGCTATATCCGAGCGGCGTCTCTACCCTTTATACGAAGTAGTACGTCGATATCGTTTATATACCTATATCGGAAGGATATTAATATCTCATTGTTACTCGAGAGGCCGTTAGTTTATAGCTAGAGGCTAAGGCACTACATAATTCCGATAGTAAGTCCGCTACGAAATTCCTATACGAAGAGGTTATATATAGGTTTAGCGCTATTAAGACACTAGTAGTAGATAGAGGTTCCGAGTTTAAAGGGTTAGTCTACTCTCTCGCCGAGTAGTTTAGCATAGACTACGTCGTTACTTTAGCCTACAATCTATAATCTAATAAGGCTAAACGAGGGTATCTAAATATTATAGATAGTCTTTCGAAGATTACGGGCGAGGATAATCGCTAATAGGTTTAATATCTTACTTACGTCCTATAGGCTAAATAGTTAACTATTAATAGGATTACTAGTTAAATACCTTCGTTACTTATATTTAGGACCGACACTGTCCTTCCGGTAGAATTCGATATTTATAGTTAGCGAATATAGAATTAGTCGTAGGTTCGCACTACGGAAGAGCTTATTGCCGCTCGTACTCGACAACTTAAGTAGAGAGACGAGGATCTTTAGGAGACATAGGATCGTATATATCGTCTTCGTTAAGAATATAAAGAGGTATAGGATCTACGTCGTAGGATTTAATATAACAAGCTTAATGTTAACGATATCGTCCTTATCTATAACACTTATTATAAGAAGATTCGACAAGATAAGCTTAAGAATAGGTAGCGGGGCCCGTATCGCATTGTTAAAGTTCACGATTTAGGCTTATATAAAATTGCCGAGCTAGATAGCGTCGAGGTTCGTAGTATATATATACGTCGGAGATTAAAGAAGTACTTATTAGTAGATAAGGAGTAAGTGTATATAGTAGCACTTCGTTACGTATTAGAATAAGAACCTATCGTCGAGATTATACGTCTAGAGGGCTTTAATCGCGACGAGTACGAGATTATAGATTAGGTTTAGTATCTAGGTTAGACACTAGAGGGAGAGGGTAGGGTTAATAAAAGAGGGATTTTCATTATGTACTATATATAGTCGGTTATAACTATTGTATACATATTACGTCGCCGCCGTTAAGGGTGGTAGATCTAACGAGGTATTAGAACGGATAAACGGTAAGGTAAAAGGTTTCCTTTGTTTTTTTTTTTTCTATTCGTAGTACCTAGATTACTTCCTCGAAGCACTTCTACGTTTCCTTAGTTCCGAATTCGATTTCTTTATATGTGTTTACGGAGGTTCTATATAGTAAACAGTGTAGTAAAAGGACAAAGAGGAAGAAGGTATAAAGGTGCTATATAAACACATAGTGCCGCCGTATATAGCGAATTATAAGAGGTATAGCGCTTACTAGATGTACCTATATATAGATGTTACTGTAGTAGAGCTAGTGTTGCCGCGCGAAAATTTTCTAATATAACCCCTCGATCTCCTACACCTTATAGAAACCTACCTTTTATTTCCGTAAGATAATATATCTAACGAAGCTCTTAGAAGGTCTCCTTTTCGTAGTAAGACGAGGCTATAGCGTTATTAGACAATAGTTACGCCATTTAATCGTAATACCCTATCGATAGCCGCGGGTTTTATAGCCTTATAGCTTTTATACTATATAGGGAGGTAGAGGTTAGTCTAAGGCTAATCCTACCTTAAGTATAATAATCCTATCCGGCGATTCTAAGGTGATAAACGGAGGCAGTAGTTAGAATAGAGGAGTCGGAGTCTTTACGTATAAGGATAAGAGCTTTACGAATACTAAGGAGGTCTTAAAATACGCCCGTAAGTGTAACGATAATATCCGTATAGATTTCATCGCGCAGGTCCTTAGTATCGCTATAAAGGCTTAGAACTACGTCGAGACACTTACCTACGACATTATCTATAGTCTCCTCGAGGGTAATATCGTCGCCTTAAGTAAGAAGGATTAGGAGGAAATATTTCCTAAGGCTTATAGTATATACGAGAGAGTTAAGGAGAATAGGAATAAGAGTTTAGAACATTATAGCGCTCTCTAGTGTAGCGTTTCGGACTACGAGTAGTCTTACGAGCTCTATAAGGATTAGTACTCTAGTCTAGGGGATCGTTCTCGTTAGTAGTTTAACTATATCTCTAGGGGGAAGACTTTCCGTTAGACTATTAATATAGTAGTTCGCGCAACTATTAAGCGTATTAGCACCCCGAAGAGCATTATTAGTTACGATGTCCGCCTATAAGACATTACTACTATAGCTAAATTAGTCGAATCCTCGAAGTAGCCGAGCGTTAAGGAACTTAACGTAAAGGAGCTTCGTATTGTCCGTAATAGGTAATTCACTAAGTATTTCGCCTAGAATAAGCTCGGTTTCTTATATAAGGTTCCCGCTCCGTCCTAGATCACCGGTGGCATCCCTACTACCTCGTCTACTACTACGTTCGGAATTCGTTAAGCTTCGGTTTCTAGTTATCCTAGTGTCTCTAACACTAACGTAGTACGTATTACTAAAGCCGTAATGTTCGTAGGAGGAAGTTCTCGGGTAAACCTCGGTAGTGCTAGACCTAAGCCGGGCTTAGGAGCAGCTACTCCTATATAGGTTTTAAGCCGCTTACGTCGTTCTACACGTCTCCGTCTTAGTCGCTTAGAAGAAGAAGAGGATAAAGAAGAGCTAGTCGAATAAGAGGCTATTCTATTAGTAGAGACTAGTCGTAAAGGTTCTCCTTCTAAGAAGTGTCGCTTTAACGAATTCGATAATAGTAATAGACAGTACGAGATACCCGATCGCTCTATTTCTACATTAGTTACTCCGTAGGATAAGGGTAAGGGTAAGGCTATTACTTCGTCGACTAAGAAGGAGTATAACTACACTAGTGTCCCTCCGAGGGTTAAGGCCGAGTTTGCCTCGAAGGAGCCGCTCTCTAATTCCGAACTTACTGTCATTATAAACACTTAGATACGCAAGGATTTAGCTACTAATGCGACCGTCTATTACTTATACACTCGTCTTCTAGCTCGTCGTCTATACCTACTTACTAACCTTAAGTACGAAGTTTTAGCTAGGCGTATTCGCTATTAGTATAACGCCTACTATAGTAGCACTCTAGACTTAATGCGTATATAGAAAGAGATAGCTAAGTAGCTTATTCTAACTTTCCGTATCGCTCGCGAGTCTACTAAGCGTAGTATTTTTAAGTATAAGTCTATAGTTATAGATTATTACGTCTCTAAGGATACGAGGAAGCTTATCCTCGACGGTTTCTATAAGGGGCTTTACGACGAATAGGTTACCGATAGTAATATAGTTATTAACATTTTTAAATAGTAGGCCGAAGGGGATTCTCCTCTTATAGATATCTTCTACACCGAGATAGATATATATCTTTACTATTTCGGTCATCCTAAGGGCAAGAACTAGCTAGGGTAGTTACGTAATATATTTCACTCTCTCGGACAGTAGGCTATACGTATAGATCCTAAATACTATCGAGTATATATTGCTAGTCGTCCCGATAAGCTTACTTAGTTAATTTCCTACCCTTACTACGCTAAATATACTATCCCTAGAGATTATACGTAGTTCTACTATATTAACGTTAACCCTAGCCGCCTTACTAATAGGTATAGAGGAGATACCGTCTAAGGTTCTATTAGCCTTAACGATAAGACGCTAAAGAATTACACTATTATTGTGCCTAAGATGTATTACTATATAAAGGAGTAGGTTTAGGATATAAAGGCTCGTAAGGTTCTTACCGACGCTCTAGTTATTAACATCACTAATAAGCACTTTATATAGGATAATATTAAGAAGTATAAGGCCGACTAGGAGTTAATAATTTATAAGGCTAGTAACGTTCGTATTACTATACCTTATGCCCCGTATAGTTCGACCGGTCCTACCGATTCTATTCGTCGCACTATGCTCCCTTAGTTCTGTAGGATTAGTGCCGATTACGAGACTCTAGAGTAGTTCGCGGGTAGTTCGTATAGCGAGCTTACTCTCGCTTATATATAAAAGCGCCCTAGTCCTAGGACTCCTTCTAGTAAGCTAAATATATACGGAAGTATGCACTCTACTTTCCCCGCCGCTATTACTCTATAAATCGATAGTCCTATTAGTAACGCTCTAGTTAGCTATATTCGTTAGGACGATCCTACCGTCGTCGAGGAAAGAGATATTCTATTAGGTAACGATCTCTAAGCTACTAAGGATCGTATTAGAGAGATTCGTACGGAGATTACTATAGCTATAGAGAAGGCTTAGGTTAAGGTCTAGTAGTATAAGAAGGCCTACTTTATTAGTGCTCGTTCTTTCTTCTATTGTGCCGAGGAGGGCCTAGTCCCTACTACGAAGGATAATCCTAATCCTAATATAGTCGAGGGCGATAAGGAGGATATAGAGATAGGTTCTAATAAGGAAGGAGGGGAAGTAGATTTAGATTCTAGAGAAGAGAATAATAAGGGTAAAATAGATTTATCGGAGGATAAAGAGGAAGGTCTTTCTAGTAATAATTTAGAGACATAGCGTCGTTAGCGTAAGGAGGCGGAGGACGGAGCTACCGGCCTCGGCGAGGAGCTCGTTATTAGTAAGGGTCGTCGTCGTATAGCTCGTCGTTAAGGACTCTAAGGCGTATAGGTTATTCGTGTCTAGGTTAGATACTAGAGGGAAGGGGACGGTTATAGTAGGCTCGGTCGTTATAGTTATAGCTACAGTCATAGGTTACGATATATAGTCCATTAAAGGGCTTAGGTAGAAAGGTAGCGATTAGTTATATATATAAGGTTTCTACGACTACGAGGTTTCCGAGGGTAGTAACTAACTAACGAGTGTCGTCGACGAGCGTATACTATTCACTAACTACCTCGACTAGGAAGACACCTACACTGTAACACTAGTAGTAACTAGATCTACTCCTAGTTTACTAGCTAAGCTAAGTTTATTCTAAAGGGTAGGTAGTAGTCTTATTAGCGCGTAGTTCTCTTTAAAGTAGTCTACTCTCCTCGAGGGCCTATCTACTAGATTAGACTTACTAGGTGTATACTCTATCTTAAAGTTAAAGGCTACTAGGTAGGACGCCTAGTAGGCCTAGCGCGGGTTTAGCTTCGCTATATCGCGTATACCTCGTAGGTTATTATAGTTACTAAGGACTTATATTATATACTAGGCCCTCTCGAGGTAGTAGCGCTATTACTTAAAGCAATATATAATTACGTATAGTTCTTAGTTATAGATCTCCTAATTACGTTTAGCCCTTTATAGCTTCTAAGAGATAAAAGCGACTAGATACTACTTACTATCCTTATATAGCTAGGAGAGTATACCTACTACTATAAATATAGATATATCTATCTCTAGATATATCGGCAACTTAGAGTTATAATGTCGTAGGAGCGGCGTATCTATAAAGCGCTCTTTAAGCTATACGAAACTAGCTTCTACTACTTCTAGCTAAGAGAAGGCACCTTAGTCTTTCTTTAGAAGATCTATTATAGGCGTAGTTAGCTTAGTATAATTCTAAATAAATCTACGATAGAAGTTAGTAAAGCTAAGAAATAACTAAAGTTCCTTAACGCTAGTCGGTCGAGGCTATCTAGAGATAGTTACTACTCTCGCTAGATTAGCGTAGACACCTCGCGTATCTATAATAAATCCTAAGAAGGAGACCTACTTAGCTATAAAAGTGCATTTTAATAGATTAGTATATAGCTTAGCCTATCTTAGGCGTTTAAGAATAGAGCTAACTACTCGCTAGTAGGTCTTAAGGTCCTCGCTATAAGTATAGATAAGGATATTATTAAGGTATACTATATAGAGATAATCTACTAACCCTCTTAGGGTCTAATTAATATAAGTCTAGAAGGTAGTAGGCGTATTTATAAGTCTAAAGAGTATAACTAGGTACTTAAAGTAGCTATAGCGCGTTCTAAAGGCTATCTTCTACTTATCCCCTAGACTAATACGGATCCTATTATATATATCCTTTAAGTCTAAGGTCGTATAGTAATATACGCCTAATAGGCGATCTAGTGTCTCTCTAATTAAAGGTAGTAGATAACGATCCTTAATTATTACTAAGTTAAGGCCCCTATAGTCTATATAAAGGCGGAGGGTACTATCCTTTTTAGGTATAAAGAGGATAGGTGCTCCTACTAGGCTTATACTATAGCGAATCTACTCTTTCTTAAGGGTATCTTTAAGGTATACTTATAGTACTTAAAGCTCGCGTATAGAGAGGTTATAAAGCTAGCTATAAGGTAGCTCCTTACCTAGTATAATAGGAATTTAGTAATCTCCCTCTTTAGTAGTAGGTAGAATTTTAGCTATATTAGTATTAAAGACGTCTTAGTAGTCTAATAACGCATCTAGTACCTAATTTTCCTAAGAGGCACTAGCGATTTAGACGTAGGCGACGACTTCCTCTCCTTAGAGGTCGCTATAAACTATACCTAAGAAGTATATATAACTCTCCTCTTACTCTAACTACTAGATTATTACTATTTAGATACGTAACTTATCTTTAATACCCTAAGCCTAAGTCTACTATCTATAGTCTAGCTATATAGCTTCTCTTTATAAGAAGGGATTACCTAAAAGTAGCTCTAGTCCTTCTTTATCTACTCTATAAGCGATAGTTTTAACCTAGTAGGTCGTATCTCGGTCGTCGGTAAGTACTACCTATATCTCGTATATAGCGTATATAGCTTTCCTTTCTAACTCTACCTAGACTAGTTAGGGTAGATTACTTAGGACTAGGTTAAGGTTTATTTCGATTACTATATATTAACTAATAAGGCTAACCTTAGCTTAAGGGTCTAGGATAACTCCTACCTTATAGTCGACTCTAGTCGCTCCTATTACGATATAAGTACGATATATCCCTAGTAAGATATTAATAGCTCTACGTCTCGTAGTGCCCGAGGTAACTACGAGACTTAGCCTTTTCCCTAGACCTATCTTATATAAGTAATAGACTCTTTATTAGTATCTAAGAGTTAGGCCTTCTTCTTATACTTATTTACGTAGTAACCTATCTTCTTATAGAAGTAGTACTCGATTCCTAGCTTATAGAAGGAGTCCTTCTTAGGGGCTAACTCCTCTTTATATTAGTCCTCCTATCGTAGCTTCTAGCTATACTCTATTAGACGATTATAGAGATTCTATAGCTTACCTACGCTCTATAGGTTATACTCTAGCGTAGATCCTAAGATAATAAGGCCCTCTCTTATAGGGGGTATAGTATAGTAATTCGTAATTACTCGCTAGAGTTTAAGGCAGAGTTTAGAGAATAGGTATTATACCTAATACTCCTCTAAGTATAGAGGTAGCTAGTCCTTAATCGTTTCTAAGTAGGTAGTAAAGGCTCTAATACTCTATCTAGGAAGCTAGAGTATAGTAGTATACGTAGTAGTTGCTTCTAAGGTGCGGTTAATAGGATTAGAGAGTATATCTAGTAGGAAGGTCTTAAATTAGCTCTAGGTATATATCTTTACGAGAGACTTATACTCTATATAAGAGTACTATACTTCGCGTAGGTCTCCGATAAGATACTAGCTTACCTAAGTTACCTTCTCTTATTCTAACTAGAAGTTCTCTAGGGTAAGCTAGAAAGCTATTTTATAGCTTCGAGTAAACTCCTTATATTCCCTTAGGTATTTTCCTTTATACTCCCTAGAGTCTTTTAGTCTTATACTATACTTTATACGCGATAGTTCTACGTCTTAAGAAGTATAGCGCTTATAGCTTATTACTATTAATTTTATTCCTATATTACTCTAGATCTCTAAAGAGTCTAGATTTACTCTCTTTTCGAGGAGAGTAATTTACTCCTTAATCTATCTAAGGGTATACTCCTATAGGAGATAATCTCTTCGTTATTCTACGTCGTAGATACGCTCTTCTAGCGACGCTATTACTACTAGCGGTTCTCCTAGTATAGTTATAGAGGTTCCTAATCCTTCTTTATTACTAATAGAACCTAACTATATCCTTATAATAGCTATTCTTAGACTACTTCCTAAGTAGAGTAAGAAGTATTATTATATTAGAGGTAGATTATATTAATACTAGTTTATATATATAATAACCTACTTATAGTAGTATAAGGATAGCTCTCGATTAGTGTTATAAATAATACTTAAGGAGAGAAAATCCCTTAGCCTATATATAGCTAGACTAGAGGCTATACGCTTAGGCTATCCGAAGCTAGCTAGACTCTAGATCCTTATACCTAATTAGAAGTCTATACCTTATCCCTAAAAATACCTATAATAACCTACTCCTTTATATAGTAATATATCTTAGGTATAATAATAGTATAATTCTTTAGCGTCTTATTATTAAGGCTAATAGAACCTTAGATAGTATCTCCTCTATACCTATTAGTAAAGTAGCTAGAGTTAATATTAATATAGTAGAACTATATATAATCTCTAGGGATAGTATATTTAGTATAGTAAGAGTAGGAAATTAACTAGGTAAGCTTATTAGAGTAACTAGCAATATATACGTAATAGTATTTAGGATCTATACGTATAGTCTACTATCTAAGAGAGTAAAATATATTATATAACTACCTAAGCTAGTTCTTACTCTTAGGATAACTAAAATAGTAAAGGTATATATCTATCTTAGTATAGAAGATATCTATAAGAGGAGAATCCTCTTTAGTCTACTATTTAAAAATGTTAATAACTATATTACTATTAGTAACCTATTCGTCGTAAAGCTCTTTATAGAAACTATCGAGGATAAGCTTCCTTATATTCTTAGAGACGTAATAATCTATAACTATAGACTTATACTTAAAAATACTACGCTTAGTAGACTTATAAGCGATATAGAAAGTTAGAATAAGCTACTTAGCTATCTCTTTCTATATATATATTAAGTCTAGAGTACTACTATAGTAGGCGTTATACTAATAGTAAATATACCTAGCTAAAACTTCGTACTTAAGGTTAGTAAGTAGGTATAGACGACGAGCTAGAAGACGAGTATATAAGTAATAGATAGTCGTATTAGTAGCTAAATCCTTATATATTATAGTAGGCTCGGTCGTTATAGTTATAGCTATAGTTATAGATTACGATATATAGTCTATTAAAGGACTTAGGTAGAAAGGTAGTAATTAGTTATATATATAAGGTTCCTACGACTACGAGGTTTCCGAGTATAGTAACTAACTAACGAGTATTATCGAAGAGCGTATACTATTTACTAACTACCTAGACTAGGAAGATACCTATACTATAATAATAGTAATTTAGTACTAGGGGTAGTACCTTACTATTATTATTAAGTAGTATTATAGTAGCTATTAAATAAGTAGCTCGTTATTAGTTATATTAGGTTTATTAGACTTATTAGGTTTATTAGGTTTCTTTAGTGTTCTATAGTCGTTATTATAGTACTATATAAGGACACTAGGATAAGACCGCTACTATCTCTTAGAATTTAAAGTTTTTTTATACCTCCGAGGACAATTTCTAGTATATATAGAGTACGACGAGTTTCGTAATAGAGAATTAGTTAGGTATCTAGAAGACTCTAATAGGAGCGGCTATAGCTAGTCGATTTAAACGATATTCGATATAAGTATTAATTAGGAGTCTCTAACTCGTAAGAGTTATCTATATAGATAGAGAATATAGTAACTCTAGACCTAGAATAGACCTAGGTTTAGAAGTAGTAGAAGTAAACGGAGATAACGACTAATATAGAAGGCCTAAGTCTTTATAGATAAAGGGGCTAAAAGTATATAATATAGCGTATAAGGGTTATCTAGATTTAGTCTAGATACTACGTAGTAGTATAGAGTTTACTAATAGTTTATTCGAATACTAAGACTAATTCTACTACTATTCGAGAATATTCTAGTAGTACTAGTTCTTTATTCTAAGAGGATATCGAGGTTACTAAAAGAGTTTAGTACTAGATAAGGATTTTCTAAATTCTATAAAGCTACTTATTTAGTCGTAAGTAACGAGTCTAAGGATAAAGGAAATATTATAATAAATACTAGCCTTAATCTAGAGAGTATCTCTTCTCCTTAGCTAATATCTTCTTCTATAGAGAAGTATATAATCTCTTCGAACCTACTAAAGAATAAGGAACGAACTCCTCTAATAGCTAAAGGTTTAGTATTAATATAATAGAGAGAGTAGCCTTTTATAGTATAGATAATACTACTAGCTTCTAGTTCTAGGTAATAAGGTACTCCTTACTTCGATAGCTATAATATTATAGAGTTTATAGAAGAATAGGAGACCTTTATTTAATCCTATAACCTAGACTAGTCGTTAGGTAGGTATTAGGTCGTCCCTAGTCGATACTAGACCTAATACCGATACCTCCCTAGAGCCTACCTAATATAATTACTTAGTATATTAGGTTATAGAGGTATTACTCTATATTAGGTAGAGGTTAGTATCGAGGTAGTATCGTAGGTACTCGCTAGGTTATAATTAGGTCTTAGTTAGTATAAATCTTCTCTATATAAATAGAATAAGTGTCCTCTCTATATATTATTATTATAGTATATAATTATAGAGTAATTTTATAAAATAGATTAATATTTAGTTTATAAGTCGTAAGGTTATAGTAGCTATCTAAGGCTTTTATTACCTATTTAAGCTAAATTTAGCTAATAATAGTAGTCTCCTTAATTAGAAGAGGTATAGAACTCCCTCTATTAGTATTCTCTATTATCTCCTAAACCTCTAGATTATAAGGAATCTCTATATTTAGTAGAGCGTAAGTAATTATTATATCCCTCTTTACCTCCTTTATATCTAGATAGTCTTCTAGGAAGAAGGAGTTACGTAGACTATAAACCTTATAGTAGGCGTTATTTATAGCTAGGGTTAGGTATTCCTTCTTAGGAGAATACTAGACTTATTAGTACTTATTATTAGTATAGGTATAATATATATATAATCGTATTTCTCCCTAATACGAGTATAGACCTAGTAGTCTATATAGACCTTAAGATAGCGAATATAGTAAGGGTCCTATATTATATTAGGCTAGTTACTAAGAGTATAGCGGCGTATAAGGTCTATATAGCGCTTATATATATCCTAATTATATCCTTATACTAGAAGCTAGCTATTTAAATTATATAAGGTAGGTATATTAGTTATACTAACCTAGCTACTACGTATACTATTAAGATTATATATACGACTATTTAGCGTTATATCGATACTTAGGTTAATTCTAAAGGTAGTATTACTAGTTAAAGATAATATAGTAATAGCGAGATATTATAAGGTATAGAACTAGATTAGAGTAGAGAATTAGATATAATCTAGATATATTAGAGGCTACTATATTGTCCTATTATTCTATTATCCTATTATCCTATTATTCTATTATCCTATTGTCCTATTATTCTATTATCCTATTATTCTATTATTATATTATTATATTATTATATTATTATATTATTATATTATTATATTATTATATTATTATATTATTATATTATTATATTATTATATTATTATATTATTATATTATTATATTATTATATTATTATATTATTATATTATTATATTATTATATTATTATATTATTATATTATTATATTATTATATTATTATATTATTATATTATTATATTATTATATTATTATATTATTATATTATTATATTATTATATTATTATATTATTATATTATTATATTATTATATTATTATATTATTATATATTTTTTTATCTATCTAAAATTCTATATAGTATTATTATAGATTATTATTATAGAAGAGAGGTTATATTAATCTAGAGACTCTATCTATATACCTATATCGTATATCCTAGATCTATTAATATTACTAGCTATAAATTTAGTATAGTAATACTTTACTAGGTATATATCCTTATTCTAGATAGTAACTCTCTTAGTATAAATAGTATTTAGATTATAATCTATATAGTATATTAGTATAGAGTTAAATATATATTAAGTTTTCTTACTACCTTCTAAAATACCTATAAGGTATACCTTAGCTACCTCCTAAATTATACCTATAGTAGATACCTAGAAGCGTAGCTTACTATAGCTAAGACTTCTAAATAGTAGAATATTATCTATAATTTTACGAATAAAATAAGAGAATAGAAGCTTATAGATAAGAAGGTTAGTACTTTTCTAGTAGTAGCGGATCTTACGGAGAGCGATAGCTAATAACTATTAGCTATATACTATAATAATAGACTATAATAATATACTATCTAGCTTATATCTTCTCTTTATAATATCTTTAGAACTAACTATCTTTCTAGAGCTTTTTAATCTAGACTTATTCTTATCTTTCTCTCTAGACTTATTCTAGTAAGGTTTAGCTAGCTTAGTACGAGCTATATTAGTAATATAGTAGTGTTATTAATTAGTAAAGGTATAATTATAAAAGAGGTAAGTAGATAGATATAAATATTAATTAGGAGCTAAAGTAATATATAAAATATAAAATATAAAATATAAAATATAAAATATAAAATTATTATTATTATTATTAATAATATAATAATTACTAATACTTTATAACGATAATATATATTTATAGTATAAGTAACTATTAATAACAATAGAAGTTATTTATAATAATAATAATAATAAATTTATATTTTATATTCTATACTTATAATCTTATAGAATTTACTTTACCTTATATCCTCCTACTCCTTTATTCTATCTAACCTCTTTTACTCTACTAAGTTAGATATTACTTAGTAATATCTAAATTTAGTTCCTACTATAGTATTAAGTTCTTCTCTAATTATTAAGATCGAGTTAGATCTTAATATTAATAATTCTTTAGATCCTAGAGAGGTATTTATTATAGTATATTATTATAGATATTATCTAATAAGGCTAGGGATTTAAGACTAAGCTATAAGAAGTTACTTTCTAGATTTTATAGTATAGATAAGGATAAACTTATAGAGGCTACTCTACTAGATTTTAAGCTAGATTCTCTAGTAGACTTAGTAATAGCTACTATACTATTTAGTAGAGAGATATAGTAGCTTAGTAATCTACTAAAGAGAAGACTATTATAGCTACTAGAAATATAGATTATAAAGCGAAATTTACTCTACTTAAGAAGCTAGCTATAGAGGGAATAGCTAAAGAGGTAATAAAGTAAGAGAGAATAGAGGAGATAATATAGAAGCGCTTTAAAGGCTAGTAGAGTAGTATATATTATTATAGAGTATTATTATATAACACTAATAGGGACTAGATAAATAGCTTAAATCTAAACTTATAGAAGTCTATAAAAAGTAGTAAAGGATCTATAAGGCTAATAATAGATAGTAGTATTAAGATACTATTAGTAAAATACGTAAAGAAGCTACTAAGAAAGACGAGGGATTTTACTTCTCTATAAGATCTACTAAATAGCTCTATAGTAAAGGAGGTATTATTAAGAAGCTCTAGTACGATATTTATAAGTAAGGCTATACTAAGTTTATAGTAGATAAGGGAAATAGCGAGATAGCTAAGAAGGAATAGGTTAATTTCGTCTAGGGAATAACTCCTAAGGAGCTAGTAATAGTCTAAGATCTAGTATAGTAGTATATTAATTATAGTATATAATTATAGACCTCTACTAATAAATACTAGATAACGTAATCTAATACCTCTACTAGAGTATTTAGGGAATATCGATCTTAAAGTTAAAAGATATATCCTCTATATTAAAGGCGATAACGATAATAAGTATAAGAAGGAGGTCGAATTTAATAATAATAAAGTAGAGGAAGTATAGGATATAGTAGAGGTTAATAAATATAAGGTTAAAGCTAAGAGCGATAAGTAGAAAGAGTTAGATAGTAACTCTAAAGAGGATATTAGTAAGGTTATTAAGGATAATAATAATAATAATAATAATAATAATAATAATAATAATAATAATAATAATAATAATAATAATAATAATAATAATAATAATAATAATAATAATAATAATAATAATAATAATAATAATAATAATAATAATAATAATAATAATAATAATAATAATAATAATAATAATAATAATAATAATAATAATAATAATAATAATAATAATAATAATAATAATAATAAGGAAATAGAGGATAAGAACGAGAAAATAGAGAATAAGGACGAGAATAAGGAAATAGATAATACTAAGTAGAGGTAAAAATTTTTACTATACTATATTTTAGATTCTAATTCGTTACTAAATTAACTAATAATATTAACGATTAAACGCTAGTACCTATTCTACTAATTAAAAGTAGCTAAGGTAACTAAGAGTAGTAGAGATTTTAAAAAGACAATAGGTAATTACTAGATTCTATATATAACGAAAATTCTACTATCTTTATATTATATAATTATAGCGTATAATTATAGCGTATAACCTACTACTTTATTTAAAATATTAGACTTTAACGAAGACTTACTTAATCTAGAGCTACGACCTACTTCGACTTCTAAGATAACTTTAGGCCGCCTTCCTTCTCTACTTAAACCTTTCTAATTTATAGCTAGTTATATAATATTAATAAAGTCCCGCGAAGTACTCTACTTAGTTAAATATCTACTATTTAACTCTAAGTAAAGAACTAAGGACTAATCTATAGCTTAAGTATAGTATAATTAGTAGACTAAAACCTTATAGGTAACTATCTCTAGCTTTAATAAAGCTTATAATACTCTAAGCTAGAATTCCGAAGCTCGAACTAGTATTATCTAGTTATAGTTTAGAGAAGCTACTTAGCTTTCTACTAGTTAGCTATTTATATACTACCTACGCTATAGCGATACTCTTACTTATCCTACTCCTAGTAGTATTAGTAATAAGTATCTATTAAATTACTATACCTCGAGGCGATATAAGAATATAATAGCTTTTAAGTACTAACGCTTAATTACTTAAACCTTACTTACGTAACTTAAGTCTTATACTACTTAAGATATAATTACTTCTATCTACTTAAGTAGTCGCTTTAAGACTAAGCTTATTAGAGTATTTATTAATTATAATTAGTCCTTCTATATAGTTAAACGTAAGTCTTTTTAAAGGTTTCTATACTTTCTCTATTAAGGTATATCTATTCCTAGTCGAATAATATTTTTATAGATCTTCTAAGAGTAATTTAATACTATCTAGCGGAATCTATATAAAGATCTCCCTCGTAGTATAAAGGTTTTAATAGCTCTTAATAGTTAGATAGTAAATAACTATCTTAGCTTTATTAGGATTAAGGTATACTATATTAATAACTAATAGTAACTACGGGAGATTCTACTTAACTTTATACTAGTTAGAGATTAGTATACTAGAGAAGTACTAGTATAGTAGGCTCGGTCGTTATAGTTATAGCTATAGTTATAGGTTACGATATATAGTCTATTAAAGGGCTTAGGTAGAAAGGTAGCGATTAGTTATATATATAAGGTTTCTACGACTACGAGGTTTCCGAGTATAGTAACTAACTAACGAGTATCGTCGACGAGCGTATACTATTTACTAACTACCTCGACTAGGAAGATACCTATATAGTAATAATAGTAATTTAGTACTAGGGGTAGTACCTTACTATTATTATCGAGTAGTATTATAGTAGCTATTAAACGAGTAGCTCGTTATTAGTTATATTAGGTTTATTAGACTTATTAGGTTTATTAGGTTTCTTTAGTATTCTATAGCTATTATTATAGTACTATACGAGGACACTAGGATAAGACTACTACTATCTCTTAGGATTTAAAGTGTTTTATACCTCCGAGGACGATTTCTAGTATATATAGAGTACGACGAGTTTCGTAATAGAGAATTAGTTAGGTATCTAGAAGACTCTAATAGGAGCGGCTATAGCTAGTCGATTTAAACGATATTCGATATAAGTATTAATTAGGAGTCTCTAACTCGTAAGAGTTATCTATATAGATAGAGAATATAGTAACTCTAGACCTAGAATAGACCTAGGTTTAGAAGTAGTAGAAGTAAACGGAGATAACGACTAATATAGAAGGCCTAAGCCTTTATAGATAAAGGGACTAAAAGTATATAATATAGCGTATAAGGGTTATCTAGATTTAGTCTAGATACTATATAGTAGTATAGAGTTCACTAATAGTTTATTCGAATACTAAGGCTAATCCTACTACTATTCGAGAATATCCTAGTAGGACTAGTTCTTTATTCTAAGAGGATGTCGAGGTTGCCGGAAGAGTTCGGTACTAGATAAGGATTTTCTAAATTCCGTAAAGCTACTTATTTAGTCGTAAGTAACGAGTCTAAAGATAAAGGAAACGTTATAATAAATGCCGGCCTTAATCTAGAGAGCACTCCTTCTCCTTAGTTAATACCTTCTTCTATAGAGAAGTATATAACCCCTTCGAATCTACTAAAGAATAAGGTACGAACTCCTCTAATAGCTAAAGATTTAGTATTAATATAATAGGGAGAGTAGTCTTTTATAGTATAGATAATACTACTAGCTTCTAGTCCTAGATAATAAGGTACTCCTTACTTTAATAGCTATAACGTTATAGAGTTTATAAAAGAATAGGAGACCTTTATTCGATTCTATAACCTTTCTAAGGAGGTTACTATTCGAAGATTACCTTAGTATTATAGTATTAAGATCCGTAGATAAGTAAAATCCTATCTTAGTTAGACTTCGAGAGACTAGATTAGCCTTAAGAAGGAGATAAAGCTTAGTTTCGAGGATAAGGACTCTAATTACCTAATAACGTCTCGTACTTACCTTAAATAATTAAGAGATATACTAAGAGAGATCTTCTCTAATATACTTTAGTACTATAGGATATTTAGGAAGACTACTAACGCTCTAGATAAGACTCGACTTAATATTATTATAAGGGGTATATAGTTTACTAAAGATCTTCTAGCTAATATTTATAGTTATATTAGAGTAAAGAGTAGTATAGATATAAAGCACCCTAATACCTTTAAGGATTTTCCGAGGATCTACTATTTAGCTAAAGAGAAGATCTCTAAGATACGACGACTCGAATCCTTCTAGTTAGTTCGTAAGGAGCGCGAGAAGGTTACCTTAGTTATTACTAAGGAAAGTACTACTTAGCCTCGTATCCTCGACGTTTTTACTAAGACTTAAACGAATACTCCTACTACTACTCCTTCTTTAGATTTAAGTATATAGACTCTTTATAAGAGAATAGATAAGCTATTAGTCTAAGTTATATAAGTAATAAACGGCTAGTCTCTTCCTATAGGACTACCTTATCTAGCCCTAGTTTCGTATTAACTATCTAGATTTATACTAGCTACTAGTTCGAATACTATTCCTCTTAGTCCTCGTAGGTACTAGTACTATAAAAAGAAAGGTTACTCTCGACCTAATTATCTAGAGCTTCGAAAGCTTATTAATCTTAGTCTCCTTTATTTAGAAGGTAATAGCTTAGTTTAGGGAACTATAGAGAACCTATAGTATCTAGTTAGTCGTCTAGTAAGATATAATAAGGGAGCTACTTAGTTATAATAAGAATAGGTTAAGGCTAGACTCTAAGCTACTAGGAAGTTAGTAGTTAATAACCTAGACTATAAGATACTAACTATCGACGATAATTCTAAGGATAAAGCGTCTAAGTCTATTTAGTATAAGGATTTCTACCTAGAGAATCTAGTTAGGAGAGATAATAACGATAATAACGACTTTATTAAGGAAGTTCTAGTTATAGCTACTACTTAGCTAAGTACTATACCTCGTAATACTCGAATAGATAAAGGTAAAAGTCCTACTAATAGAGTTATAAAGGTAGGTCCTTCTAAACTATCCTATAGCGTTACTAAGTCTCTTTATACTAGTACTTATCGTCTAGTAGCTACTACTAATATTCTAGAAGGTATAACTATTACTAGGACTTATTTAGCTACCGTTAAAGCCGTTACTAAGACTAAGGAGGAAGACGCTAATATAGAGGATCTAGTTACTAAAGAGGCTCTATAACCTATAAAGTATATTCCTCGTACTAAGTACTTTAATAAGGTTCTATAATAGGTTACTAATCCGTAGTAAGCTATATAATCCTTATTAAACTCTAATATTATAATAAGAATAGAGTCTCTCCTTAGAATCTTATAACTATTATCTAAGATCTTTTATCGAAGGTTCGATAACTCTAATCTTTCTAGTAATAATATTCTCGAGCTCTTCTACTCTTATACTAAGGTAAATCTAGTCTAATAACTAGAGGAATTCGTAAATCTCGATTCTAATATAGATATAGATTAGAAGGGAGCTTCTACTGATTTAATAACTATCGCTAGTCCGAGGTTAATTACTAGTCTTAGGTATAATACGACTATAGTTTATACGCTTCTTAATAGTAGTACTAAATATAACCTTATATCGTTAAGGTTAGCTAAGGAACTAGGTTTACCGATCTAGCGAGATATTAAGATTATTATAGATAGTATAATAGGTATAGACTCTTTCTCTAGGGCTTATATTAATATACCTATTAATATTAGAGGTGTCGTAATCTATACGTATTTCTTATTAACTAGGAAGAGGTTAGAATACGTTATTCTAGGAAGGCCTTTCGAACGTAAGTCTCGTCTTATTTCTCGAAATATAGATAATAGTTCCTAGTATAGGACGATCTAGTTAGCTAATAGTTCGTAAAAGGTCACCTTTTAGAGTACGAAATCGAGTAGACTAAAGAATAGATCTTTCTACGAGTTAACGAGGTATTATAGGTATTTTTAGGGATAAGGTATAGACTTCTAATTAGGTGTAAGGATCTAGAGTCTAGCTAGCTTCGGATAGTCTAAGTATATAGTCTCTAGTCTAGCTATATATAGGCTAAGGGATTTTCCCTCCTTAAGTATTATTCGTATTACTAATCGAGAGCTATCCTTATACTACTATAAGTAGATTATTATATATATAAACTAGTATTAATATAATCTACCTCTAATATAATAATACTTCCTTACTCTACTTAGAAAGTAGTCTAAGGATAGCTATTATAAGGATATAGTTAGGTTCTATTAGTAATAAAGAAGGATTAGGAACCTCTATAACTATACTAGGAGAACTACTAGTAGTAATAGCGTCGCTAGAAGAGCGTATCCGCGACGTAGAATAACGAAGAGATTATCTCCTATAGGAGTATACCCTTAGGTAGATTAAGGAGTAAATTACTCTCCTCGAGAAGGGAGTAAATCTAGACCCTTTAAAGATCTAGAGTAATATAGGAATAAAATTAATAGCGACGAGCTATAAGCGCTATACTTCTTAAGACGTAGGACTATCGCGTATAAAGTGTAGTATAAGGCTAAAAGACTCTAGGGAGTATAAAGGAAAACACCTAAGAGAATATAAGGAGTTTACTCGAAGCTATAAAATAGCCTTCTAGCTTACCCTAAAGAACTTCTAGTTAGAATAAGAGAAGGTAACTTAGGTAAGCTAGTATCTTATCGGAGATCTACGCGAAGTATAGTACTCTTATATAGAGTATAAGTCCCTCGTAAAGATATATACCTAGAGCTAATTTAAGACCTTTCTACTAGATATACTCTCTAATCCTATTAACTATACCTTAGAAGTAACTACTACGTATACTACTATACTCTAGCTTCCTAGATAGAGTATTAGGGCCTTTACTACCTACTTAGAAACGATTAAGGACTAGCTACCTCTATACTTAGAGGAGTATCGGGTATAATACCTATTCTCTAAACTCTACTCTAAACTCTAGCGAGTAATTACGAATTACTATACTATACCCCCTATAAGAGAGAGCCTTATTATCTTAGGATCTACGCTAGAGCGTAACCTATAGAGCGTAGGTAAGCTATAGAATCTCTATAATCGCCTAATAGAGTATAGCTAGAAGCTATAATAGGAGGACTAATATAAAGAGAGGTTAGCCCCTAAGAAGGACTCCTTCTATAAGCTAGGAATCGAGTACTACTTCTATAAGAAGATAGGTTACTACGTAAATAAGTATAAGAAGAAGGCCTAACTCTTAGATACTAATAAAGAGTCTATTACTTATATAAGATAGGTCTAGGGAAAAGGCCGAGCCTCGTAGTTACCTTAGATACTACGAGGTATAGAGCTATCGATATCTTACTAGAGATATATCGTACTTATATTATAATAGGAGCGACTAGAGTCGACTATAAGGTAGGAGTTATTCTAGATCCTTAAGCTAAGGTTAGTCTTATTAGTTAATATATAGTAATCGAAATAAACCTTAATCTAGTCCTAAGTAACCTACCCTAACTAGTCTAGGTAGAGTTAGAAAGGAAAGCTATATACGCTATATACGAGATATAGGTAGTACTTACTAACGACCGAGGTACGACCTACTAGGCTAAAACTATTACTTATAGAGTAAATAAAGAAGGACTAGAGCTACTTTTAGGTAATCCCTTCTTATAAAGAGAAGCTATATAACTAGACTATAGATAGTAGACTTAGGCTTAGAGTATTAAAGATAAGTTACGTATCTAAATAGTAATAATCTAGTAGTTAGAGTAAGAGGAGAGTTATATATACTTCTTAGGTATAGTTCGTAGCGACCTCTAAGGAGAGGAAGTCGTCGCCCGCGTCTAAATCGCTAGTGCCTCTTAGGAAAATCAGGTACTAGACGTATTATTAGACTACTAAGACGTCTTTAATACTAATATAGCTAAAATTCTATCTACTACTAAAGAGGGAGATTACTAAATTCCTATTATACTAGGTAAGGAGCTACCTTATAGCCTACTTTATAACCTCTCTATACGCGAGCTTTAAGTACTATAAGTATACCTTAAAGATACCCTTAAGAAAGAGTAGATTCGCTATAGTATAAGCCTAGTAGGAGCACCTATCCTCTTTATACCTAAAAAGGATAGTACCCTCCGCCTTTATATAGACTATAGGGGCCTTAACTTAGTAATAATTAAGGATCGTTATCTACTACCTTTAATCGGAGAGACATTAGATCGCCTATTAGGCGTATATTACTATACGACCTTAGACTTAAAGGATATATATAATAGGATCTATATTAGTCTAGGGGATAAGTAGAAGATAGCCTTTAGAACGCGCTATAGCTACTTTAAGTACCTAGTTATACTCTTTAGACTTATAAATACGCCTACTACCTTCTAGACTTATATTAATTAGACCCTAAGAGGGTTAGTAGATTATCTCTATATAGTATACCTTAATAATATCCTTATCTATACTTATAGCGAGGACCTTAAGACCTACTAGCGAGTAGTTAGCTCTATTCTTAAACGCCTAAGATAGGCTAAGCTATATACTAATCTATTAAAATGCACTTTTATAGCTAAGTAGGTCTCCTTCTTAGGATTTATTATAGATACGCGAGGTGTCTACGCTAATCTAGCGAGAGTAGTAACTATCTCTAGATAGCCTCGACCGACTAGCGTTAAGGAACTTTAGTTATTTCTTAGCTTTACTAACTTCTATCGTAGATTTATTTAGAATTATACTAAGCTAACTACGCCTATAATAGATCTTCTAAAGAAAGACTAAGGTGCCTTCTCTTAGCTAGAAGTAGTAGAAGCTAGTTTCGTATAGCTTAAAGAGCGCTTTATAGATACGCCGCTTCTACGACATTATAACCCTAAGTTACCGATACGTCTAGAGATAGATATATCTATATTTATAGTAGTAGGTATACTCTCCTAGCTATATAAGGATAGTAAGTAGCATCTAGTCGCTTTTATCTCTTAGAAGCTATAAGGGGCTAAACGTAATTAAGAGATCTATAACTAAGAACTATACGTAATTATATATTGCTTTAAGTAATAGCGCTACTACCTCGAGGGGGCCTAGTATATAATATAAGTCCTTAGTAACTATAATAACCTACGAGGTATATACGATATAGTAAAGCTAAACCCGCGCTAGGCCCGCTAGGCGTCCTACCTAGTAGCCTTTAACTTTAAGGTAGAATATATACCTAGTAAGTCTAATCTAGTAGATAGGCCCTCGAGGAGGGTAGACTACTTTAAAGAGAACTACGCGCTAATAAGACTACTACCTACCCTTTAGAATAAACTTAGCTTAGCTAGTGAACTAGGAGTAGATCTAGTCACTACTAGGGTATATCTTATCGGTGGAATTAGCTCCTACCCCGAGTATAGCTCGGAACTCGTAGGTCGATAGTCTATAGGTTACGAACGTAGATCTAGCCTAACCGCTAGTACTATAGAATACATACTATACGTACTACGCTACGTAGTAAGAGTTCTTATTACTAGCGAACTTATATTAGTAGGAGACACCTCCCTATTATAGACTATCTATATACTTTAGTAGAAGGACGCTTTTATAATTAAGCGTATAGCCGATCTAGAGTAAGAAGAGCGTACCCGAAGTAGTAAGAAGTCGCTAGTATAGCGTAAACGTAAAGATAGAGCCCTTATATATAAGAGTAGGCTATATATTCTAAATAAATCTAGCCTTAGATAAGAAATCTTATACTAGTACTATAACTCTTATATAGCTAGCTATTATAGCGTAGTAAGAACGTATAATCTAATTAGTAGATACTACTACTAGCCCTTATTAGATTAAGAAGTACGTAAGTATATAAAGAGCTATAGCACCTATTAAAGGTTAAAAGCTCTAAGGTATATACTATATAGTAAGCTATCTTCCCTTCCTATCCCTTCTAATATCTTTAAAGAAGTTATACTAGACTTTATTATAAAGCTACTCCCTACTATTTACAATAGAAGCGTATATAATACGATCCTAGTAATCTACGATAGATTATTAAAGATAGTACTCTATATCCTAGTAAAAGAAATATAGACAGCTAAAGACTTTATAGATATATACTTTAAGTATATTATATATAAATATAGGGCGTAGAAAGGGATAGTATTAGATAGAGGGACGCTATTTATAAGCTAGTTCTAGTTAGAGATTTACTACTAGATATAGGTAAAGTATAGGTTAAGTATAGTATTCTATCCGTAAACCGACGGCTAAATAGAGCGCTAGAATTAGACGCTAGAGCATTACCTACGTATCTTTACTATAGAATATACTAAAGACTAGTCTAACCTACTTTATATAGCTAAGTTTATATATAATAATTTAGTGTATATAACTACTAAAGAAACACTATTTTATGCTATTCTTAGGAAACACCTAATCCTTTATAACCTACCTAAGGATAGATAGCTAGAGAGAGAGGTACCTATAGTAGTATAATAAGTATAGGATATATACGTATTATAAGTAAAGCTTTAAGAACGACTATAAGCCGTAGTAGAGTATTAAACCCGGTACTATAATAGAAAGTATACTCTAATAAGGTTTAAGCTAAGAGACCTAGTATAGCTAAATATAAAGAACCTTAAGCTAAAAGCCCTAAGTAGGAAGCTAATAGATAAATTCGTAGGTCCTTTTCGAGTTAAAGAAGCGATTAACTTATAGGTATATCGCCTATAGCTACTAAGCTCCTATCGTATATACGATATATTCTATATATCTCTACTAGAGCCTTTCTATCTAAGGGAAGGAGAAGAACTACTAAATATAAGAGCCCTAGAGTTAGTAGAAGATAGAGAATAAGTTTAGTATATAGAGAAAATCCTTACTAAGTGTACTATACGCGCGGGAAAGAAAGAATACCTACTTAAATAGGAAGGGTATAACGAGACTAAGAGCTTATAGATAAAAGAAGAGAACTTTAAGGAAATAGATAACTTACTAAGGGAGTTTAGAGAAAGCGATAAGTATAGCTAGGGATAAGATAAGAGTAAGTAACCTAGCCGTAGACTATAGTTAGCTCGTACGAATACCGCTATACGCTCGTAGTGAAATACTTAGCACTAGAGACTTTAGCTTTATAACTATAATAGGAATATTAGCTTAAGGATTAAGACTATCTATTTCTATCTATAGGCCTTCTAGCTAGGTATCTTTACGAGAATCACCCTAGAAATACCTACGCTATACTAGCTCTATATAGCCGAGTCGTAGTTAATAAGTACGCCTACTTATCTTATATCTTAACATCTAAATTACCTAAGTTATTAACCTTACTATCCTCCTTACTAAATTCCTTAAACTTATTCTCCCTACTAGCCTTACCCCCCTTAATAGGCTTACTCTCCTTACTAGACTTATCCTAAACGACGATATTAGCTTATAAGTAAATAGCGAGGAAGGTGCGAACTTACGCTACTACTACTACTATTATTACTACTATTATTACTACTATTATTACTACTATTATTACTACTCTTATTACTACTACTACTATTACTATTACTATTACTATCCCTATTAGGACTACTATTTCTATTACTACTACTATCCTATACTACGATATTAGCTTATAAGATAATAGCGAGGAAGGTATAAACTTATAGCTCTATTCTCGCTACTATTACTACTACTACCTCTATTACTACCTCCTCTACTACTACTCTAACCTCTAGGGCTAGGCCTAAATATAGAGTAGGGGCCACTACTAGGAGTACTACTACTAAAACTAAGGGGTCTAGGCTATCTTAGCTATTAGTATACGATCTAGACGCGATTAAGGTGCGAACTTACGTAGCTAAAGGCCTATATAGCTATATACTCTAGAACATTAGTAATCCTCCTCTACTCTAATAGCTATAGCCTCTCTATATTAGGACTAGACTTAGGGACTTTAGTAGGTATCTCTAATAGATTACCCCTAAGAGCTACGATTCTCCTATAATTCTCTAGCTATTAGGTTAAGGTACGCTAGGTACGCGTAAGAGCTAATCCTATACGGTAGATATTAGGATCCTATCTTCTCCTCCTAATAGGAAAAGTACTAGTAGTAATAGCCCTAGTATAGGAGTCGTAGAATCTATAGACGCGCTCGACGCGCCTATTAAAGACGATAGGAACCTAAAGGTATTAGTAAGGTCGTATACGGGTCTCGTTTTAAGGATTCCTACTAGTGTATAAGAGGACCTATTCCTAGAAGTGTAGTAGCTATACCTCCTTAGAGTTAGTTTATTATAGATAATACTATAGTAGGTAATCTCGTATATATAGCGTATATAAGTAGGTACGCGAGGCGTAGTTATGTCGCTAGCGACTCGGGCGCTAAAATTATAGTCGGGAGCTATACTAAGAGTAGTAGTAGTAATATATTAAGGTCTACTAAAGGCGACTATAATACTAGGCGAGAAAGGTGCGGTATACGTAATAGGTGTTATTAATAAAGTTAAGGAGTGTAGGCGCGTCGTAGAAATATATATTAGCCGTATTTATTGTTATTACCCTACGTAATAAAGGCAATCCTAGCACTAAGGACCTAGGGGGGCAAAAATCCTAAATAAAGCCTAAATAAAGCGTATATTACCTACCTTTCTAGAAGCGATAAAGCCGCGATAACCTTACTAATCGTATATAGTTCGCGTAAAAATCACATAAGGGACGCGAGTAGGTAAAGTAGTAATACTAGACACTCTTTTCTTATAGTAGCTATAAAGGCTAATAGGTTTTTATTAAGGCTAGCTACTAAGGATATTAGCTTAGAGAAGGAGGTAATATTATAGGTATTTTTAGAGATAAGGTGTAGACTTCTAATTAGGTGTAAGGATCTAGGGTCTAGCCGGCTTTAGATAGCCTAAGTATATAGCCTCTAGTCTAGCTACGTATAGACTAAGGGATTTTCCCTCCTTAAGTATTATTTATATTACTAATCGAGAGCTATCCTTATACTACTATAAGTAGGTTATTATATATATAAACTAGTATTAATATAATCTACCCCTAATACGAGGTTATCGAGGTCTTTAAATAATTAGGTAGCATCGGTCCTAGCTATAATATTATACGAGAAGAGCTAGAATATCGACTAGGAGTTTCGGTTTCTATTTCTTCTTTATAGATTACTTATAGTTTAGATCTCTCTATTTCTTATATTAATAATACGTATACGGATTTAATTCTTTATAAACTACTAGAAAACGATAAAAATAATTCTCTACTTTTATAGATTACTTAGGATAAGAGAGTTCGTATATTCGAGAAGAGTATAGGAGAATAGGAGGATTTCCTTTTTAGGAATAGCGTAAAAATTCCTAGATCTAAGCTAGGCTTAGAACTAGCATTACCGGAGATTTACCGAATTTACTATATAGCTAATATTCTACTCTCTAGAGAGGAATAGCTAGCTAACCTACTATATAGATATTTTTAGTTTATACTATTATTAGAGGATAATAGTATACCTTAGATCTCTCGAAAGAATAATATATAATTAATACTTATAGCTATATAGCTTAGAATATATCGAGTCTTCTATAGAGTACTAAGAGTAGAGGTAAATACCTTATATAAAAGAAAGAATAAGAAGGTTCGGCTAGTAGATACTTTAATCTTAGATAGTTCTATACCTAGAGAGGTAAATACGTAGCGAGAATAGTACTTAGCTTATAAAGTATTACGACCTTTCTAGTTAGCGCTATATAGTTACCTACTTATTACTAAGTTTTCTAATATTAAGGAGCGATTATAACTTATACCCGAGAGAGAGTATAAGCTTATTATTAGTTACGAAGTTACGCTAGCTAAACGAGAGATATTAATATAAGTACTCCTAAACCGAGAAGCTATTCTAGCTTAGGACTTCTCTAAGATTAGTATAGTAAAAAGTAACGTTACGCTAGCGTAGTCTATTAGAACTATAGACTATATACTATAGTAAGAACCTAGTTTCCCTATTCCGCGATCTTTAATAGGGATTATAGTAGATATAGTAAAAGAGAGGATTATAAATAGACTTCTTAAGCTAAGTTACGTACTATATAGGAATCTCTATTTCCTAGTTAAGAAGAAGAATACGAATAAGTATCGGCTAGTTAATATAGCGATAAGTATTAATTATATAATAATTAGAGATACTAATCTCTCTCCTTCTATAGATAAATTCTCGGAGTCTTTTACTAGTATATATATCGCCTTACTTATAGATTACTTTTCTAGATACGACTAAGTTCCCCTTATAGAGGAAAGCTATAATATTACCTTATTTATAATACCTATTAGACTCGTCTAATAGATAAGACTTCCTTAGAGAGCTACGAATTTAGTTACGTAGTTCTATAGGATTAATAATATAATTCTATAGAATCGGATACTCTATAATATATAATCTTTCGTAGATAATAATAGTATTAAGGGACCTCGTATAGATTATAGTAGAGAGGAGTCTTTTCCTAGTATTAGATATTTTATACTCGAATATATATAGATATTAGACTATACGCTTACCGATATAGAGAGAGCTAGAGTTACTATTTCTAGTAGAAAGTCCTAGTTTTTATAGTTAGGTCTTAAGGTAGTAGGGTTTATCTATAATTCTAGAGAGCGTTATCTAGACTAGTCTAAGATTATTAAGATTATAGAGTAGCCGCTATATAAGAACGGTACTAAGGTACGCGCTTTCCTTAGTATCTATATATATTACCGAATATAGGTTAAGGATTTTACTATCGTTACTAGGCTATTATATTAGCTACTTTAGACTAGTATCGTTTTTAAATAGACCGAGGAGGTATAATCCTCTATAAACGTACTTAAATAAGTACTAACTTCTATACCTATACTTATATTAATTAATTATAGTAAATAAGCTAGATCGATTATCTTAGCTATAGATACTAGTTTAATAGGTTAGAGTATAATCCTTATATAGGAGAATTTAGGGGCTAAGAAGAAACGTTATATCGTTCGTTTCGAATCTAGTATATAGTCTAAAGCTAAAAAGAAGTATAATACTAGTAAGAGAGAGTATCGTAGTGTACTTAAAGCACTATAGAAGGTCCGTTTATATCTTTATAGAGTTCTATTTATTATCGAGACTAACGCTAATACCTTAGTAGTATAACTTAATCGATCTACTACTAATCTTCCTAGTTTAGTTACTACTTAGTAGATTACGTAGATACGCTTATTCGCTTTCGACGTTCGATATATTCCTAGTAAGAAGAATAGAGCTACTAATAGGCTTTCTCGTCGCCTACGAGGTCCGTTAGATAATAATAATAAGGTATATAATGTAGACGTAGACGAATTAATCGATTTAGAGTTATTTTACGTATCTATTTACTCTCTCTAGGTAGATAGGAGTAATAAGCGAACTACTCTAGTTCGCGAGGAATATTTAGTAGAATTATAAGATATTACCGACTATCTTATAACGTTATAACGACTACTATATTTAGATATATCCGAATTTATTAAATTTAAGAGGTATACGTCGATATTCCTTATTAATAATAGTTACCTTTTTAGACGTAGTTAGAGATTAATACTATTACGTTACGTTATCGATATAGAGGACTATAAAGATAAGATTATTAGGGAGCTTTATAACGGAAGTAGTTATAAGAGTTATAAGGGTACTTAGAGAAAGATTACTAACTAGTACTAGTAGAAGACGCTATATACCGATATTCGTTACTACGTAGCTATATATAACGAATGTTAAAGAAGAGCGCTTTTACGAGAAATAGAGGAGCTATATCCGAGTAGCGTCTCTACTCTTTATATAAAGTAGTACATCGATATCGTTTATATACCTATATTAGAAGGATATTAATATCTTATTATTACTCGAGAGGCTATTAGTTTATAGCTAGAGGCTAAGACACTATATAATTCCGATAGTAAGTCTACTACGAAATTCCTATATAAAGAGGTTATATATAGATTTAGCGCTATTAAGACACTAGTAGCGGATAGAGGTTCTAAGTTTAAAGGGTTAGTCTACTCTCTTACTAAGTAGTTTAGTATAGACTACGTTGTTACTTTAGCCTATAATCTATAATCTAATAAGGCTAAACGAGAGTATCTAAATATTATAGATAGTCTTTCGAAGATTATAGGTAAGGATAATCGCTAATAGGTTTAATATCTTACTTACGTCCTATAGGCTAAATAGTTAACTATTAATAGAATTACTAGTTAAATACCTTCGTTACTTATATTTAGGACCGATACTATTCTTCTAGTAGAATTCGATATTTATAGTTAGTAAATATAGAATTAGTCGTAGGTTTATACTACTAAAGAGCTTATTACTACTCGTACTCGATAACTTAAATAGAGAGACGAGGATCTTTAGGAGATATAGGATTGTATATATCGTCTTCGTTAAGAATATAAAGAGGTATAGGATCTACGTCGTAGGATTTAATATAATAAGCTTAATATTAACGATATCGTCCTTATCTATAATACTTATTATAAGAAGATTTAATAAGATAAGCTTAAGAATAGATAGCGGGGCCTATATCGTATTATTAAAGTTTACGATTTAGGCTTATATAAAATTACCGAGCTAGATAGCGTCGAGGTTCGTAGTATATATATACGTTAGAGATTAAAGAAGTACTTATTAGTAGATAAGGAGTAAGTATATATAGTAGTACTTCGTTATATATTAGAATAAGAACCTATTGTCGAGATTATACGTCTAGAGGGCTTTAATCGCGACGAGTACGAGATTATAGATTAGGTTTAGTATCTAGGTTAGATACTAGAGAGAGAGAGTAGAGTTAATAAAAGAGGGATTTTTATTATATATATAGTCGGTTATAACTATTATATATATATTACGTCGCCGCTATTAAGGGTAGTAGATCTAATAAGGTATTAGAATAGATAAATAGTAAGGTAAAAGGTTTCCTTTATTATTTCTATTTATAGTACCTAGATTATTTCCTTAAAGTACTTCTATATTTCCTTAGTTCCGAATTCGATTTCTTTATATATATTTATAGAGGTTCTATATAGTAAATAGTATAGTAAAAGAATAAAGAGGAAGAAGGTATAAAGGTACTATATAAATATATAGTACCGCTATATATAGTAAATTATAAAAGGTATAGCGCTTACTAGATATACCTATATATAGATATTACTATAGTAGAGCTAGTGTTGCCGCGCGAAAATTTTCTAATATAACCCCTCGATCTTCTATACCTTATAGAAATCTACCTTTTATTTCTATAAGATAACTTATCTAACGAAGCTCTTAGAAGGTCTCCTTTTCGTAGTAAGATAAGACTATAGCGTTATTAGACAATAGTTACGCTATTTAATCGTAATACTCTATTAATAGCTATAGGTTTTATAGCCTTATAGCTTTTATACTATATATAGAGGTAGAGATTAGTCTAAGACTAATCCTATCTTAAGCGTAATAATACTATTAGGTAATTCTAAGGTAATAAATAGAGATAGTAGTTAGAATAGAGGAGTTAGAGTCTTTATATATAAGGATAAGAGCTTTACGAATACCGAGGAGGTCTTAAAGTACGTCTATAAGTATAATAATAATATCCGTATAGATTTTATCGCGTAGGTCCTTAGTATCGCTATAAAGGCTTAGAACTACGTCGAGATACTTATCTACGACATCGTCTATAGTCTCCTCGAGAGTAATATTATCGCCTTAAGTAAGAAGGATTAGGAGGAAATATTTCCTAAGGCTTATAATATATATAAGAGAGTTAAGGAGAATAGGAATAAGAGTTTAGAATATTATAGCGCTCTCTAGTATAGTATTTCGGACTACGAGTAGTCTTATAAGCTCTATAAGGATTAGTACTCTAGTCTAGGAGATTATTCTCGTTAGTAGTTTAACTATATCTCTAGAGAGAAGACTTTCTATTAGACTATTAATATAGTAGTTCGCGTAACTATTAAGCGTATTAGTACTCTAAAGAGTATTATTAGTTACGACGTCCGCCTATAAGACATTACTACTATAGCTAAATTAGTCGAATTCTCGAAGTAGCTAAGTATTAAGGAACTTAATGTAAAGGAGCTTTATATTATCTATAAAGGATAATTTACTTAGTATTTCGCCTAGAATAAGCTCGGTTTCTTATATAAGGTTCCTACTCTATCCTAGATTACTAGTAGTACCTCTACTACCTCGTCTACTACTACGTTTAGAAGTCGTTAAGCTTCGGTTTCTAGTTATCCTAGTATCTCTAATACTAACGTAGTATATATTACTAAAGCTATAATATTCGTAGAAGGAAGTTCTTAGGTAAACCTTAGTAGTACTAGACCTAAGCTAGACTTAGGAGTAGCTACTCCTATATAGGTTTTAAGCTACTTACGTCGTTCTATACGTCTCTATCTTAGTCGCTTAGAAGAAGAAGAGGATAAAGAAGAGCTAGTCGAATAAGAGGCTATTCTATTAGTAGAGACTAGTTATAAAGGTTCTCCTTCTAAGAAGTATTACTTTAATAAATTCGATAATAGTAATAGATAGTACGAGATACCTAATTACTCTATTTCTATATTAGTTACTCTATAGAATAAGAGTAAGAGTAAGGCTATTACTTTATTAATTAAGAAGGAGTATAACTATACTAGTATCTCTCTAAGGGTTAAGGCCGAGTTTACCTCGAAGGAGCTACTCTCTAATTCCGAACTCGCTATTATTATAAATACTTAGATACGTAAGGATTTAGCTACTAATACGACCGTCTATTACTTATATACTCGTCTTCTAGCTCGTCGTCTATACCTACTTACTAACCTTAAGTATAAAGTTTTAGCTATACGTATTCGCTATTAGTATAACGCCTACTATAGTAGTACTCTAGACTTAATATATATATAGAAAGAGATAGCTAAGTAGCTTATTCTAACTTTCTATATCGCTCGCGAGTCTACTAAGTATAGTATTTTTAAGTATAAGTCTATAGTTATAGATTATTACGTCTCTAAGGATATAAGGAAGCTTATTCTCGATAGTTTCTATAAGAGACTTTACGATAAATAGGTTACTAATAGTAATATAGTTATTAATATTTTTAAATAGTAGACTAAAGGGGATTCCTCTCTTATAGATATCTTCTATACTAAGATAGATATATATCTTTACTATTTTAGTTATCCTAAGGGTAAGAACTAGCTAGGGTAGTTACGTAATATATTTTACTCTCTCGGATAGTAGGCTATATATATAGATCCTAAATACTATCGAGTATATATTACTAGTCGTCCTAATAAGCTTACTTAGTTAATTTCCTACCCTTACTACGCTAAATATACTATCCCTAGAGATTATATATAGTTCTACTATATTAATATTAACCCTAGCTATCTTACTAATAGATATAGAGGAGATACTATATAAGGTTCTATTAGCCTTAATAATAAGACGCTAAAGAATTATACTATCGTTATACCTAAGATATATTACTATATAAAGGAGTAGGTTTAGAATATAAAGACTTATAAGGTTCTTACTAACGCTCTAGTTATTAATATTACCGATAAGTACTTTATATAGGACAATATTAAGAAGTATAAGGCCGACTAGGAGTTAATAATTTATAAGGCTAGTAATATTCGTATTACTATACCTTATACCCTATATAGTTCGACTAGTCCTACCGATTCTATTCGTCGTACTATACTCTCTTAGTTCTATAGGATTAGTACTAATTATAAGACTCTAGAGTAGTTCGAGAGTAGTTTATATAGCGAGCTTACTCTCGCTTATATATAAAAGCGCTCTAGTCCTAGGACTTCTTCTAGTAAGCTAAATATATATAGAAGTATATACTCTACTTTCCCCGCTACTATTACTCTATAAATCGATAGTCCTATTAGTAACGCTCTAGTTAGCTATATTCGTTAGAATAATCCTACTATTATCGAGGAAAGAGACATCCTATTAGGTAATAATCTCTAAGCTACTAAGGATTATATTAGGGAGATTTATATAGAGATTACTATAGCTATAGAGAAGGCTTAGGTTAAGGTCTAGTAGTATAAGAAGGCCTACTTTATTAGTACTCGTTCTTTCTTCTATTATACTAAGGAGGGTCTAGTCTCTACTACGAAGGATAATTCTAATCCTAATATAGTCGAGAGTAATAAGGAGGATATAGAGATAGATTCTAATAAGGAAGAGAAGAGAGTAGATTTAGATTCTAGAGAAGAGAATAATAAGAGTAAAATAGATTTATTAGAGAATAAAGAGAAAGGTCTTTCTAGTAATAATTTAGAGATATAGCGTCGTTAGCGTAAGGAGGCGGAGGATAGAGCTACTAGCCTCGGCAAGGAGCTCGTTATTAGTAAGAGTCGTCGTCGTATAGCTCGTCGTTAAGGACTCTAAGGCGTATAGGTCGTTCGTATCTAGGTTAGATACTAGAGGGAAGGAGATAGTTATAGTAGACTCGGTCGTTATAGTTATAGCTATAGTTATAGGTTACGATATATAGTCTATTAAAGGGCTTAGGTAGAAAGGTAGCGATTAGTTATATATATAAGGTTTCTACGACTACGAGGTTTCCGAGTATAGTAACTAACTAACGAGTATCGTCGACGAGCGTATACTATTTACTAACTACCTCGACTAGGAAGATACCTATATAGTAACACTAGGTACTAAGTTACTATATATATTATAAGAAAGAAGGCTTAAAGTATAATTACTTACTATTACTACTAATAATACTACTAATAATAATACGCTTCGTAGTACTATATAAAGAGGACTATAGGATAAGAAGATATCCTAGAAAGTATACGAAAACGTAGTTCTATATCTTATATATATTATTAACCTTATAGTGTAGGACATTATTAAGTACCTCTAACTTACTATAATAGAGAATAACGAGCTAGCTCTAAAGCTATAGAAGCGCTATATAAGAGTAATCTAGTTAATAATTTCTATACTAAACTTATTATAAAAGGTACGTTAATATAATTATAGTATATTATTATAGACTAAGACATTAAATAGCTCCGAGCGATCTATATTACGATTAACTAATCTCTATAGCGATTTAAACGATTTTAGGTACTTTAAAAAGAGCTACTACTAAGGTAACGACTAAACGTTATTCGTAATATAAAGATAAGATAGAACTTAATATTCGATATATATAAGCGAGCTCTTAAGCTATAATAATACTATTATTAGAGGACGATAGTATACCTTAGATCTCTTAAAAGAATAATATATAATCGATACTTATAGCTATATAGCTTAGAATATATCGAGCCTTCTATAGAGTACTAAGGGTAGAGGTAAATACCTTATATAAAAGGAAGAATAAGAAGGTTTAGCTAGTAGATACTTCGATTTTAGATAGTTCTATACCTAGAGAGGTAAATATATAGCGAGAATAGTACTTAGCTTATAAAGTATTATAACCTTTCTAATTAGCGCTATATAGTTACCTACTTATTACTAAGTTTTCTAATATTAAGAAGTAATCGCGACTTATACCCGAGAGAGAGTATAAGCTTATTATTAGTTACGAAGTTATACTAGCTAAATAGGAGGTATTAATATAAGTACTCCTAAACCGAGAAGCTATTCTAGCTTAGGACTTCTCTAAGATTAGTATAGTAAAAAGTAATATTATACTAGTATAGTCTATTAGGACTATAGACTATATACTATAGTAAGAACCTAGTTTCCCTATTCTATAATCTTTAATAGGTATCGTAGTAGATATAGTAAAAGAGAGGATTATAAACGGACTCCTTAAGCTAAGTTATATACTATATAGGAATCTCTATTTCCTAGTTAAGAAGAAGAATATAAATAAGTATTAGCTAGTTAATATAGCGATAAGTATTAATTATATAACGATTAGAGATACTAACCTCTCTCCTTCTATAGATAAATTCTCGGAGTCTTTTACTAGTATATATATCGTCTTACTTATAGATTACTTTTCTAGATATAACTAAGTCTCTCTTATAGAGGAAAGCTATAATATTACCTTATTTATAACACCTATTAGACTCGTCTAATAGATAAGACTTCCTTAGGGAGCTAAGAATTTAGTTACGTAGTTCTATAGGATTAACGATATAATTCTATAGAATCGGATACTTTATAATACGTAACCTTTCGTAGACGATAATAGTATTAAGGGACCTCGTATAGATTATAGTAGAGAGGAGTCTTTTCCTAGTATTAGACGTTTTATACTCGAATATATATAGACGTTAGACTATATACTTACCGATATAGAGAGAGCTAGAGTTACTATTTCTAGTAGAAAGTCCTAGTTTTTATAGTTAGGTCTTAAGGTAGTAGAGTTTATCTATAATTCTAGAGAGCGTTATCTAGACTAGTCTAAGATTATTAAGATTATAGAGTAGCTACTATATAAGAATAGTACTAAGGTACGCGCTTTCCTTAGTATCTATATATATTACCGAATATAGGTTAAGGATTTTACTATCGTCGCTAGGCTATTATATTAGCTACTTCGGGCTAGTATCGTTTTTAAATAGACTAAGGAGGTATAATTCTCTATAAACGTACTTAAATAAGTACTAACTTCTATACCTATACTTACGTCGATTAATTATAGTAAATAAGCTAGATCGATTATCTTAGCTATAGACGCTAGTTTAATAGATTAGAGTATAATCCTTATATAGGAGAATTTAGAGACTAAGAAGAAACGTTATATCGTTCGTTTCGAATCTAGTATATAGTCTAAAGCTAAAAAGAAGTATAATACTAGTAAGAGGGAGTATTATAGTATACTTAAAGTACTATAGAAGGTCCGTTCGTATCTTTATAGGGTTCTATTTATTATCGAGACTAACGCTAATACCTTAGTAGTATAACTTAATCGATCTACTACTAATCTTCCTAGTTCGGTTACTACTTAGTAGATTATATAGATACGCTTATTCGCTTTTAACGTTCGATATATTCCTAGTAAGAAGAATAGAGCTACTAATAGACTTTCTCGTTGTCTACGAGGTCTATTAGATAATAATAATAAGGTATATAATGTAGACGTAGACGAATTAATCGATTTAGAGCTATTTTATATATCTATTTACTCTCTCTAGATAGATAGGAGTAATAAGCGAACTACTCTAGTTCGCGAGGAATATTTAGTAGAATCGTAAGACATTACCGACTATCTTATAACGTTATAACGACCGCTATATTTAGATATATCCGAATTTATTAAATTTAAGAGGTATACGTCGATATTCCTTATTAATAATAGTTACCTTTTTAGACGTAGTTAGAGATTAATACTATTACGTTACGTTATCGATATAGAGGACTATAAAGATAAGATTATTAGGGAGCTTTATAACGGAAGTAGTTATAAGAGTTATAAGGGTACTTAGAGAAAGATTACTAACTAGTACTAGTAGAAGACGCTATATACCGATATTCGTTACTACGTAGCTATATACGACGAATATTAAAGAAGAGCGCTTTTACGAGAAATAGAGGAGCTATATCTAAGTAGCGTCTCTACTCTTTATATAAAGTAGTACGTTAATATCGTTTATATACTTATATCGAAAGGATATTAATATCTTATTATTACTCGAGAGACTATTAGTTTATAGCTAGAGGCTAAGGTACTATATAATTCCGATAGTAAGTCTACTACGAAATTCCTATATAAAGAGATTATATATAGATTTAGCGCTATTAAGACACTAGTAGTAGATAGAGGTTCCGAGTTTAAAGAGTTAGTCTACTCTCTCGCTAAGTAGTTTAGTATAGACTACGTCGTTACTTTAGTCTATAATCTATAATCTAATAAGGCTAAACGAGGGTATCCGAATATTATAGATAGTCTTTTAAAGATTATAAGTAAGGATAATTACTAATAGGTTTAATATCTTACTTACGTCCTATAGGCTAAATAGTTAACTATTAATAGAATTACTAGTTAAATACCTTCGTTACTTATATTTAGGACTAATACTATTCTTCTAGTAGAATTCGATATTTATAGTTAGTAAATATAGAATTAGTCGTAGGTTCGTACTACTAAAGAGCTTATTACTACTCGTACTTAATAACTTAAATAGAGAGATAAGGATCTTTAGGAGACGTAGGATCGTATATATTATCTTCGTTAAGAATATAAAGAGGTATAGGATCTACGTTATAGAATTTAATATAATAAGCTTAATATTAACGATATCGTCCTTATCTATAATACTTATTATAAGAAGATTTAATAAGATAAGCTTAAGAATAGATAGCGAGGCCTGTATTATATTATTAAAGTTCACGATTTAGACTTATATAAAATTACTAAGCTAGATAGCGTCGAGGTTCGTAGTATATATATATATTAGAGATTAAAGAAGTACTTATTAGTA
This sequence comes from Elsinoe necatrix, assembly GCA_033846785.1. NCBI lineage: Eukaryota > Fungi > Ascomycota > Dothideomycetes > Myriangiales > Elsinoaceae > Elsinoe > Elsinoe necatrix. The sequence goes on from JANZYI010000004.1 coordinate 2,026,778, forward strand.
GATAAGGAGTAAGTATATATAGTAGTACTTAGTTATATATTAGAATAAGAACCTATTGTCGAGATTATACGTCTAGAGGGCTTTAATCGTAACGAGTATAAGATTATAGATTAGGTTTAGTATCTAGATTAGATACTAGAGAGAGAGAGTAGGGTTAATAAAAGAAGGATTTTTATTATATATATAGTCGGTTATAACTATTATATATATATTACGTCGCCGCTATTAAGGGTAGTAGATCTAACGAGGTATTAGAATAGATAAATAGTAAGGTAAAAGGTTTCCTTTATTATTTCTATTCGTAGTACCTAGATTACTTCCTCGAAGTACTTCTATATTTCCTTAGTTCTAAATTGGATTTCTTTATATATTTTTATAGAGGTTCTATATAGTAAATAGTATAGTAAAAGAATAAAGAGAAAGAAGGTATAAAGGTGCTATATAAACATATAGTACCGCCGTATATAGCGAATTATAAGAGGTATAGCGCTTACTAGATATACCTATATATAGATATTACTATAGTAGAGCTAGTGTTACCGCGCGAAAATTTTCTAATATAACCCCTCGATCTTCTATACCTTATAGAAACCTACCTTTTATTTCCGTAAGATAATATATCTAACGAAGCTCTTAGAAGGTCTCCTTTTCGTAGTAAGACGAGGCTATAGCGTTATTAGACAATAGTTACGCTATTTAATCGTAATACTCTATCGATAGCTATAGGTTTTATAGCCTTATAGCTTTTATACTATATAGAGAGGTAGAGGTTAGTCTAAGACTAATCCTACCTTAAGCTTAATAATCCTATTAGGCAATTCTAAGGTAATAAACGGAGATAGTAGTTAGAATAGAGGAGTTAGAGTCTTTATATATAAGGATAAGAGCTTTACGAATACCGAGGAGGTCTTAAAGTACGCCTATAAGTATAACAATAATATCTATATAGATTTTATTACGTAGGTCCTTAGTATCGCTATAAAGGCTTAGAACTACGTCGAGATACTTATCTACGATATTATTTATAGTCTCCTCGAGAGTAATATTGTCGCCTTAAGTAAGAAGGATTAGGAGGAAATATTTCCTAAGGCTTATAATATATACGAGAGAGTTAAGAAGAATAGGAATAAGAGTTTAGAACATTATAGCGCTCTCTAGCGTAGCGTTTTAGACTACGAGTAGTCTTATAAGCTCTATAAGGATTAGTACTCTAGTCTAGAGAATCGTTCTCGTTAGTAGTTTAACTATATCTCTAGAGAGAAGACTTTCTATTAGACTATTAATATAGTAGTTCGCGTAACTATTAAGTGTATTAGCACCCTAAAGAGTATTATTAGTTACGATATCTACCTATAAGATATTACTACTATAGCTAAATTAGTCGAATCCTCGAAGTAGCTAAGTATTAAGGAACTTAATATAAAGGAGCTTTATGTTATTTATAAAGGATAATTTACTAAGTATTTCATCTAGAATAAGCTCGGTTTCTTATATAAGGTTCCTACTCCGTCCTAGATTACTAGTAGTACCTCTACTACCTTATCTACTACTATATTCGGAAGTTATTAAGCTTCGGTTTCTAGTTATTCTAGTATCTCTAATACTAACGTAGTATATATTACTAAAGCTATAATATTCGTAGGAGGAAGTTCTCGGGTAAACCTTAGTAGTACTAGACCTAAGCTAGGCTTAGAAGTAGCTACTCCTATATAGGTTTTAAGCCGCTTACGTCGTTCTATACATCTCTATCTTAGTCGCTTAGAAGAAGAAGAGGATAAAGAAGAGCTAGTCGAATAAGAGACTATTCTATTAATAGAGACTAGTTATAAAGGTTCTCCTTCTAAGAAGTATTACTTTAATAAATTCGATAATAGTAATAGATAGTACGAGATACCTAATCGCTCTATTTCTATATTAGTTACTCTATAGGATAAGAGTAAGAGTAAGGCTATTACTTCGTCGATTAAGAAGAAGTATAACTATACTAGTATCTCTCTAAGGGTTAAAACTAAGTTTATCTCGAAGGAGCTACTCTCTAATTCCGAACTCGCTATTATTATAAACACTTAGATATATAAGGATTTAGCTACTAATACGACTATCTATTACTTATATACTCGTCTTCTAGCTCGTTATCTATATCTACTTACTAACCTTAAGTATAAAGTTTTAGCTAGGCGTATTCGCTATTAGTATAATGCCTACTATAGTAGTACTCTAGACTTAATACGTATATAGAAAGAGATAGCTAAGTAGCTTATTCTAACTTTCTATATCGCTCGCGAGTCTACTAAGCGTAGTATTTTTAAGTATAAGTCTATAGTTATAGATTATTACGTCTCTAAGGATATAAGGAAGCTTATCCTCGATAGTTTCCGTAAGAGACTTTACGACGAATAGGTTACTAATAGTAATATAGTTATTAACATTTTTAAATAGTAGACTAAAGAGGATTCCTCTCTTATAGATATCTTCTATACTAAGATAGATATATATCTTTACTATTTTAGTTATTCTAAGAGTAAGAACTAGCTAGAGTAGTTACGTAATATATTTTACTCTCTTAGATAGTAGACTATATATATAGATCCTAAATACTATCGAGTATATATTACTAGTCGTCCTAATAAGCTTACTTAGTTAATTTCCTACTCTTACTATACTAAATATACTATCTCTAGAGATTATACGTAGTTCTACTATATTAACGTTAACCCTAGCCGCCTTACTAATAGGTATAGAGGAGATACCGTATAAGGTTCTATTAGCCTTAATAATAAGACGCTAAAGAATTATACTATTATTATACCTAAGATATATTACTATATAAAGGAGTAGGTTTAGAATATAAAGGCTCGTAAGGTTCTTACCGACGCCCTAGTTATTAATATTACTAATAAGTACTTTATATAGGACGATATTAAGAAGTATAAGGCCGACTAGGAGTTAATAATTTATAAGGCTAGTAATATTTATATTACTATACCTTATACTCTATATAGTTCGACTAGTCCTACCGATTCTATTCGTCGTACTATACTCCCTTAGTTCTATAGGATTAGTACTAATTACGAGACTCTAGAGTAGTTCGAGAGTAGTTTATATAGCGAGCTTACTCTCGCTTATATATAAAAGCGCTCTAGTCCTAGGACTCCTTCTAGTAAGCTAAATATATATAGAAGTATATACTCTACTTTCCCCGCTACTATTACTCTATAAATCGATAGTTCTATTAGTAACGCTCTAGTTAGCTATATTCGTTAGAACGATCCTACTATTATCGAAGAAAGAGATATTCTATTAGGTAATAATCTCTAAGCTATTAAGGATTATATTAGAGAGATTTATACGGAGATTACTATAGCTATAGAGAAGACTTAGATTAAGGTCTAGTAGTATAAGAAGGCCTACTTTATTAGTACTCGTTCTTTCTTCTATTATACTAAGGAGAGTCTAGTCTCTACTATAAAGGATAATTCTAATCCTAATATAGTCGAGGGTAATAAGGAGGATATAGAGATAAGTTCTAATAAGGAAGGAAAGGGAGTAGATTTAGATTCTAAAGAAGAGAATAATAAGGGTAAAATAGATTTATTAGAGAATAAAGAGGAAGGTCTTTCTAGTAATAATTTAGAGATATAGCGTTATTAGCGTAAGGAGGCGGAGGACGGGGCTACTAGCCTCGGTAAGGAGCTTATTATTAGTAAGAGTCGTCGTCGTATAGCTCGTCGTTAAGAACTCTAAGGCGTATAGGTCGTTCGTATCTAGGTTAGATACTAGAGAGAAGAGGATAGTTATAGTAGACTCGGTCGTTATAGTTATAGCTATAGTTATAGGTTACGATATATAGTCTATTAAAGAGCTTAGGTAGAAAGGTAGTAATTAGTTATATATATAAGGTTTCTACGACTACGAGGTTTCTAAGTATAGTAACTAACTAACGAGTATCGTCGACGAGCGTATACTATTTACTAACTACCTCGACTAGGAAGATATCTATATAGTAACACTAGGTACTAAGTTACTATATATATTATAAGAAAGAAGGCTTAAAGTATAATTACTTACTATTACTACCGATAATACTACTAATAATAATACGCTTCGTAGTGCTATATAAAGAGGACTATAGGATAAGAAGATATCCTAGAAAGTATACGAAAACGTAGTTCTATATCTTATATATATTATTAACCTTATAGTGTAGGACATTATTAAGTACCTCTAACTTACTATAATAGAGAATAACGAGCTAGCTCTAAAGCTATAGAAGCGCTATATAAGAGTAATCTAGTTAATAATTTCTATACTAAACTTATTATAAAAGGTACGTTAATATAATTATAGTATATTATTATAGACTAAGACATTAAATAGCTCCGAGCGATCTATATTACGATTAACTAATCTCTATAGCGATTTAAACGATTTTAGGTACTTTAAAAAGAGCTACTACTAAGGTAACGACTAAACGTTATTCGTAATATAAAGATAAGATAGAACTTAATATTCGATATATATAAGCGAGCTCTTAAGCTATAATAATATATTAATATATAGCTAGATTAGGAAATTACTTAGTAGAGCCTAAAGGCTTTAACTACTAATAAGGATTATAAAGATATTAATTAGTAGGACCTTCGGCGACTCTAAATAAGCTATATAGAGTAGTTATATCTCTCTCTACTTACGAAGATACTAGAGAATTTTAAGATAGTAATAAACGCTCTTAGCGAGTTAAATTAGCTAACTATTTAATATATCTAGTAGATATATAACTACCTATTCGACTTTCTTAATAATATAATAGTAGACTAGAAAGATAGTAACGACACTAATAATAATTCTTCGTAGCCTAATATTGTTATTATAGCTACTAATTAGAGTAGAACTAAGCTTTTAAAGTACTATTAACGTACGGATAAAGACCGAGGCTTTTTATTTAACTATACTATAATTCTCGATCTAATATAAAAGCTTATAGCTTATAAGGTTTTTATTACGGATAATTATTATAGTTCTATACTAATAATTTATCTAGGATAGTACTTAGGAGTACTCCGATAAGATTATATACTATAAGTAATTCTTATAATATCTAGAGTAATATAATAAGTAGACTAGTTATTAGGTAGGTATTAATCTAACTTAGGTAGGGGTTAGATTCTAGGTCGTATAGGCTTTAGGTTAGGGAGGTACTAGGTTATATAGACTCTAGGTTAGAGAAGTATTAGGTTCTAGGTAGGTTATACTAGTCTATACCTAACCTAATATAACCTAATATAACCTAAACGGGTTATATTAGGTTATACTCTATATTATAAACCTTAATTATAATATATTTATCTATATATACTTTAGAATATTAGTATTATTATTAAAAACTAAAAGTTAGAAGTATATTTAAGTATTATTATAGTAAATAATTATAGGTCTAGAAGAATAGGTTAAATTCGAGCTAACTCTTATTATTAACGCGACACTACTTTAGATACCTTCTACTAACTTTATTATTACTATTATAGTCCTTATCTTCTTCTAAAGTATTCTCGCTTATATTAGAGATATATACTATTATAGGGAGGTTAAATAAGTCGTCTACTTCGTTAAAGGGCTCTTCTTCGTCTTATAATAAGTCTAAAGTCTATAAGCTAGTATTATCTAAGTCTCTACTATTTAATATAGTATACTTTATAATAATAATCTACCTAATTACTTATATACGAAGATTATACCGATAGTCTCTAATTATATCCTTTATAGTGTTAAAGATACACTTAATACCTATACTAGTAATTAGAATTACTAGAATATCCTTAGCTACCTATACTAGACGAGGATAGGTCTTCTCGTTTATATACTACTATAGAAGGATATTAAAGTTATTAAGCTTATAGAGTATAAATATACTAAGGTAGTCTTCGCCTTTACTTCTTATAGTATAAGGAACTTCTTCGTATAATATTAAACTATAGCTAGAGAGTATACTAGGTCGAGGAGATAATAAAGGAAAAGTAACTATTAAGACTAGCTTTAAAGCTAGCCTTCGAAACTATAGCTAATTAGTGCTTACTACTAGAGAGCTTATATACTCGCGTTATATAGTAGGACCTATTACTTACTTATTATATTACTCTAGATATTATAAGAATTACTTATAGTATATAATCTTATCGAAGTACTTCTAAGTACTATCCTAGGTAAATTATTAGTATAAAACTATAATAATTATCCGTAATAAAAACCTTATAAGCCGTAAGCTTTTATATTAGATCGAGAATTATAGTATAGTTAAATAAAAAGCCTTAGTCTTTATCTATACGTTAATAGTACTTTAAAAGCTTAGTTTTACCCTAATTAGTAGCTATAATAACAATATTAAGCTACGAAGAATTGTTATTAGTATCGTCGCTATCTTTCTAGTCTACTATTATATTATTAAGAAAGTCGAATAGGTAGTTATATATCTACTAGATATATTAAATAGTTAGCTAATTTAACTCGCTAAGAGCGTTTATTACTATCTTAAAATTCTCTAGTATCTTCGTAAGTAGAGAGAGGTATAACTACTCTATATAGCTTATTTAGAGTCGCCGAAGGTCCCGCTAATTAATATCTTTATAATCCTTATTAGTAGTTAAAGCCTTCGGGCCCTACTAAGTAATTTCCTAATCTAGCTACGTATTAATATATTATTATAGCTTAAGAGCTCGCTTATATATATCGAATATTAAGTTCTATCTTATCTTTATATTACGAATAACGTTTAGTCGTTACCTTAGTAGTAGCTCTTTTTAAAGTGCCTAAAATCGTTTAAATCGCTATAGAGATTAGTTAATCGTAATATAGATCGCTTAGAGCTATTCGATGTCTTAGTCTATAATAATATACTATAATTATATTAACGTACCTTTCGTAATAAGTTTAGTATAGAAATTATTAACTAGATTACTCTTATATAGCGCTTCTATAGCTTTAGAGCTAGCTCGTTATTCTCTATTATAGTAAGTCGGAGGTACTTAATAATATCCTATACTATAAGGTTAATAATATATATAAGATATAGAACTATGTTTTCGTATACTTTCTAGGATATCTTCTTATCCTATAGTCCTCTTTATATAGTACTACGAAGTGTATTATTATTAGTAGTATTATCGGTAGTAATAGTAAGTAATTATACTTTAAGCCTTCTTTCTTATAATATATATAGTAACTTAGTACCTAGTACTTCTCTAGTATACTAATCTCTAACTAGTATAAAGTTAAGTAGAATCTCCCGTAGTTACTATTAGTTATTAATATAGTATACCTTAATCCTAATAAAGCTAAGATAGTTATTTACTATCTAACTATTAAGAGCTATTAAAACCTTTATACTACGAGGGAGATCTTTATATAGATTCCGCTAGATAGTATTAAATTACTCTTAGAAGATCTATAAAAATATTATTCGACTAGGAATAGATATACCTTAATAGAGAAAGTATAGAAACCTTTAAAAAGACTTACGTTTAACTATATAGAAGGACTAATTATAATTAATAAATACTCTAATAAGCTTAGTCTTAAAGCGACTACTTAAGTAGATAGAAGTAATTATATCTTAAGTAGTATAAGACTTAAGTTACGTAAGTAAGGTTTAAGTAATTAAGCGTTAGTACTTAAAAGCTATTATATTCTTATATCGCCTCGAGGTATAGTAATTTAATAGATACTTATTACTAATACTACTAGGAGTAGGATAAGTAAGAGTATCGCTATAGCGTAGGTAGTATATAAATAGCTAACTAGTAGAAAGCTAAGTAGCTTCTCTAAACTATAACTAGATAATACTAGTTCGAGCTTCGGAATTCTAGCTTAGAGTATTATAAGCTTTATTAAAGCTAGAGATAGTTACCTATAAGGTTTTAGTCTACTAATTATACTATACTTAAGCTATAGATTAGTCCTTAGTTCTTTACTTAGAGTTAAATAGTAGATATTTAACTAAGTAGAGTACTTCGCGGGACTTTATTAATATTATATAACTAGCTATAAATTAGAAAGGTTTAAGTAGAGAAGGAAGGTAGTCTAAAGTTATCTTAGAAGTCGAAGTAGGTCGTAGCTCTAGATTAAGTAAGTCTTCGTTAAAGTCTAATATTTTAAATAAAGTAGTAGGTTATACGCTATAATTATACGCTATAATTATATAATATAAAGATAGTAGAATTTTCGTTATATATAGAATCTAGTAATTACCTATTGTCTTTTTAAAATCTCTACTACTCTTAGTTACCTTAGCTACTTTTAATTAGTAGAATAGGTACTAGCGTTTAATCGTTAATATTATTAGTTAATTTAGTAACGAATTAGAATCTAAAATATAGTATAGTAAAAATTTTTACCTCTATTTAGTATTATCTATTTCCTTATTCTCGTCCTTATTCTCTATTTTCTCGTTCTTATCCTCTATTTCCTTATTATTATTATTATTATTATTATTATTATTATTATTATTATTATTATTATTATTATCCTTAATAACTTTACTAATATCCTCTTTAGAGTTACTATCTAACTCTTCCTACTTATCGCTCTTAGCTTTAACCTTATATTTATCGACTCCTACTATATCCTATACTTTCTCTACTTTATTATTATCGAATTCGATCTCTTCCTTATACTTATTATTATTATTATCTTTAATATAGAGAATATATTCTTTAACTTTAAGATCGATATTCTCTAAATACTCTAGTAGAGGCGTCGAATTACGTTATCTAGTATTTATTAGTAGAGGTCTATAATTATATACTATAATTAATATACTACTATACTAGATCTTAGACTATTACTAGCTCCTTAGGAGTTATTCTCTAGACGAAATCGACCTATTCCTTCTTAGCTATCTCGCTATTTCCCTTATCTACTATAAGCTTAGTATAGCCTTACTTATAAATATCGCGCTAGAGCTTCTTAATAACGCCTTCTTTACTATAGAGCTATTTAGTAAATCTTATAGGGAAGTAAAATCCCTCGTCTTTCTTAGTAGCTTCTTTACGTATTTTACTAATAGTATCTTAATACTACTATCTATTATTAGTCTTATAGATCTTTTACTACTTTTTATAGACTTCTATAAGTTTAGATTTAAGCTATTTACCTAGTCCTTATTAGTGTTATATAATAATACTCTATAATAATATATACTACTCTACTAGCCTTTAAAGCGCTTCTATATTATCTTCTCTATTCTCTTCTACTTTATTACCTTTCTAGCTATTCCCTCTATAGCTAGCTTCTTAAGTAGAGTTAATTTCGCTTTATAATCTATATTTCTAGTAGCTATAATAGCCTTCTCTTTAGCGGATTACTAAGCTACTATATCTCTCTACTAAATAGTATAGTAGCTATTACTAAGCCTACTAGAGAATCTAGCTTAAAATCTAGTAGAGTAGCCTCTATAAGTTTATCCTTATCTACGCTATAAAATCTAGAAAGTAACTTCTTATAGCTTAGTCTTAAATCCCTAGCCTTATTAGATAATATCTATAATAATATACTATAATAAATACCTTTCTAGGATCTAAAGAATTATTAATATTAAGATCTAACTCGATCTTAATAATTAGAGAAGAACTTAATACTATAGTAGGAACTAAATTTAGATATTACTAAGTAATATCTAACTTAGTAGAGTAAAAGAGGTTAGATAGAATAAAGGAGTAGGAGGATATAAAGTAAAGTAAATTCTATAAGGTTATAAGTATAGAATATAAAATATAAATTTATTATTATTATTATTATAAATAACTTCTATTATTATTAATAGTTACTTATACTATAAATATATATTATCGTTATAAAGTATTAGTAATTATTATATTATTAATAATAATAATAACAATTTTATATTTTATATTTTATATTTTATATTTTACTTTAGCTCCTAATTAATATTTATATCTATCTACTTACTTCTTTTATAATTATACCTTTACTAATTAATAATACTACTATATTACTAATATAGCTCGTACTAAGCTAGCTAAACCTTACTAGAATAAGTCTAGAGAGAAAGGTAAGAATAAGTCTAGATTAAAAGGCTCTAGAAAGATAGTTAGTCCTAAAGATATTATAAAGAGAAGATATAAGCTAGGTAGTATATTATTATAGTCTATTATTATAGTATATAGCTAATAGTTATTAGCTATTACTCTCTATAAGATCCGCTACTACTAGAAAAGTACTAACCTTCTTATCTATAAGCTTCTATTCTCTTATTTTATTTATAAAATTATAGAAGATATTCTACTATTTAGAAGTCTTAGCTATAGTAAGCTACGCTTCTAGGTATCTACTATAGATATAATTTAGGAGGTAGCTAAGGTATACCTTATAGGTATTTTAGAAGATAGTAAGAAAACTTAATATATATTTAACTCTATACTAATATACTATATAGATTATAATCTAAATACTATTTATACTAAGAGAGTTACTATCTAGAATAAGGATATATACCTAGTAAAGTATTACTATACTAAATTTATAGCTAGTAATATTAATAGATCTAGAATATATAATATAGGTATATAGATAGAGTCTCTAGATTAATATAACCTCTCTTCTATAATAATAATCTATAATAATACTATATAAAATTTTAGGTAGATAAAAAAATATATAATAATATAATAATATAATAATATAATAATATAATAATATAATAATATAATAATATAATAATATAATAATATAATAATATAATAATATAATAATAGAATAATAGGATAATAGGATAATAGGATAATAGGATAATAGAATAATAGGATAATAGGATAATAGGATAATAGAATAATAGGATAATAGGATAATAGAATAATAGGATAATATAGTAGCCTCTAATATATCTAGATTATATCTAATTCTCTACTCTAATTTAGTTCTATACCTTATAATATCTCGCTATTACTATATTATCTTTAACTAGTAATACTACCTTTAGAATTAACCTAAGTATCGATATAACGCTAAATAGTTATATACGTAATCTTAATAGTATATATAGTAGCTAGGTTAGTACGACTAATATACCTACCTTATATAATTTAAATAGCTAGCTTCTAGTATAAGAATATAATTAGGATATATATAAGCGCTATATAGACCTTATACGCCGCTATACTCTTAGCGACTAGCCTAATATAATATAGGACCCTTACTATATTTACTATCTTAAGGTCTATATAGACTACTAGGTCTATACTCGTATTAAGGAGAAATACGATTATATATATATTATACCTATACTAATAATAAGTACTAATAAGTCTAGTATTCTCCTAAGAAGGAATATCTAACCCTAGCTATAAATAACGCCCGCTATAAGGTTTATAGCCTATACGACTCCTTCTTCCTAGAAGACTATCTAGATATAAAGGAGGTAAAGAGGGATATAATAATTACTTACGCTCTACTAAATATAGAGATTCCTTATAATCTAGAGATTTAGGAGATAATAGAGAATACCGATAGAGAGAGTTCTATATCTCTTCTAATTAAGGAGACTACTATTATTAGCTAAATTTAGCTTAAATAGGCAATAAAAGCCTTAGATAGCTACTATAACCTTACGACTTATAAACTAAATATTAATCTATTTTATAAAATTACTCTATAATTATATACTATAATAATAATATATAGGGAGGATACTTATTCTATTTATATAGGGAAGATTTATACTAACTAAGACCTAATTATAACCTAGCGAGTACCTATAATACTATCTCGATACTAACCTCTACCTAATATAGAGTAATACTCCTATAACCTAATATACTAAGCGATTATATTAGGTAGACTCTAGAGAGATATCGGTATTAGGTCTAGTATCGACTAGTAACGACCTAATACCTACCTAACGACTAGTCTAATAATAAGTAAGTAATAGGTCCTACTATATAACGCGAGTATATAAGCTCTCTAGTAGTAAGCACTAATTAGCTATAGTTTTAAAGGCTAGCTTTAAAGCTAGTCTTAATAGTTACTTTTCCTTTATTATCTCCTCGACCTAGTATACTCTCTAGCTATAGTTTAATATTATACGAAGAAGTTCCTTATACTACGAGAAGTAAAGGCGAAGACTACCTTAGTATACCTATACTCTACGAGCTTAATAACTTCGATATCCTTCTATAGTAGTATATAAACGAGAAGACCTATCCTTGTCTAGTATAGATAGCTAAGGATATTCTAGTAATTCTAATTACTAGTATAGATATTAAGCGTGTCTTTAACACTATAAAGGATATAATTAGAGACTATTAGTATAATCTTTATATATAAGTAATTAGGTAGATCGTTATTATAAAGTATACTATATTAAATAGTAGAGGCTTAGATAATACTAGCTTATAGGCTTTAGACTTATTATAAGACGAAGAAGAGCTTTTTAATAAAGTAGACGACTTATTTAACCTCTCTATAATAGTATATATCTCTAATATAAGCGAGGATACTTTAGAAGAAGATAAGGACTATAATAGTAATAATAAAGTTAGTAGAAGGTATCTAAAGTAGCGTCGCGTTAATAATAAGAGTTAGCTCGAATTTAACCTATCCTCCTAGACCTATAATTATTTACTATAATAATACTTAAATATACTTCTAACTTTTAGTTTTTAATAATAATACTAATATTCTAATATATATATAGATAAATATATTATAATTAAGGTTTATAATATAGAGTATAACCTAATATAACCTATTTAGGTTATATTAGATTATATTAGGTTAGGTATAGACTAGTATAACCTACCTAGAACCTAATACCTCTCTAACCTAGAGTCTATATAATCTAGTACCTCTCTAACCTAAAGTCTATACGATCTAGAACCTAACTCCTACCTAAGTTAGGTTAATACCTACCTAATAACTAGTCTACTATAAGCTTTCTAAGGAGGTTACTATTCGAAGATTACCTTAGTATTATAGTATTAAGATCTATAGATAAGTAAAATCCTATCTTAGTTAGACTTTAAGAGACTAGGTTAGTCTTAAGAAGGAGATAAAGCTTAGTTTCGAGGATAAGGACTTAGATTACCTAATAACGTCTTATACTTACCTTAAATAATTAAGAGATATACTAAGAGAGACCTTCTCTAATATACTTTAGTACTATAGAATATTTAGGAAGACTACTAACGCTCTAGGTAAGACTCGACTCGATATTATTACGAGAGGTACGTAGTTTACTAAAGGTCTTCTAGCTAATATTCGTAGTTATATTAGAGTAAAGAGTAGTATAGATATAAAGTACCCTAATACCTTTAAGAATTTTCCGAGGATCTACTATTTAGCTAAAGAGAAGATCTCTAAGATATAATAACTCGAATCCTTCTAGTTAGTTTATAAGGAGCGTAAGAAGGTTACCTCGGTTATTACTAAGGAAAGTACTACTTAGTCTTATATCTCCGACGTTTCTACTAAGACTTAAACGAATACTTCTACTACTATCTCTCCTTCGGATTTAAATATATAGGCTCTTTATAAGAGAATAGATAAGCTATCGGTCTAAGTTATATAAGTAATAAACGGCTAGTCTTCTCCTATAGAACTACCTTATCTAGCCCTAGTTTCGTATTAACTATCTAGATTTATACTAGCTACTAGTTTAAATACTATTCCTCTTAGTCCTTATAGGTACTAGTACTATAAAAAGAAAGGTTACTCTTAACCTAATTATCTAGAGCTTCGAAAGCTTATTAATCTTAGTCTCCTTTATTTAGAAGGTAATAGCTTAGTTTAGGGAACTATAGAGAACCTATAGCGTCTAGTTAGTTATCTAGTAAGACGTAATAAGGGAGCTACTTAGTTATAATAAGAATAGATTAAGGCTAGACTTCGAGCTACTAGGAAGTTAGTAGTTAATAACCTAGACTATAAGATACTAACTATTAACGATAATTCTAAGGATAAAGTATCTAAGTCTATTTAGTATAAGGATTTCTACCTAGAGAATCTAGTTAGGAGAGATAATAACGATAATAATAACCTCGTTAAGGAAGTTCTAGTTATAGCTACTACTTAGCTAAGTACTATACCTTATAATACTCGAATAGATAAAGGTAAGAGTCCTACTAATAGAGTTATAAAGGTAGGTCCTTCTAAACTATTCTATAGCGTTACTAAGTCCCTTCGTACTAGTACTTATCGTCTAGTAGCTATTACTAATATTCTAGAAGGTATAACTATTACTAGGTCTCGTTTAGCTACTATTAAAGCTATTACTAAGACTAAGGAGGAAGACGCTAATATAGAGAATCTAGTCGCTAAGGAGGCTCCTCGACCTATAAAGTATATTCCTTATACTAAGTACTTCGATAAGGTACTATAATAAGTTACTAATCCGTAGTAAGCTATATAATCCTTATTAAACTCTAATATTATAATAAGGATAGAGTCTCTCCTCGGAATCTTATAACTATTATCTAAGATCTTTTATCGAAGATTTAATAACTCTAATCTTTCTAGTAATAATATTCCTAAGCTCTTTCGCTCTTATACTAAAGTAAATCTAGTCTAATAACCGGAGAAATTCGTAAATCTCGATCCTAATATAGATATAGATTAGAAGAGAGCTTCTACCGATTTAATAACTATCGCTAGTCTAAGATTAATTACTAGTCTTAGATATAGTATAACTATAGTTCGTATACTTCTTAATAGTAGTACTAAATATAACCTTATATTATTAAGGTTAGCTAAAGAACTAGGTTTACCGATTTAGCGAGATATTAAGATTATTATAGATAGTATAATAGGTATAGACTCTTTCTCTAGAGCTTATATTAATATACCTATTAATATTAGAGGTATCGTAATCTATATATATTTCTTATTAACTAGGAAGAGATTAGAATATATTATTCTAGGAAGGTCTTTCGAACGTAAGTCTTATCTTATTTCTTATAATATAGATAATAGTTCCTAGTATAGGACGATCTAGTTAGCTAATAGTTCGTAAAAGGTTACCTTTTAGAGTACGAAATCGAGCGGACTAAAGAATAGATATTTCTATAAGTTAACGAGGTTATCGAGGTCTTTAAACAATTAGGCGGTATTAGTCCTAGCTATAATATTACGTAAGGAGAGCTAAGATATCGACTAGGAGTTTTAGTTTCTATTTCTTCTTTATAGGTTACTTATAGTTTAGATCTCTCTATTTCTTATATTAATAATATATATATAGATTTAATTCTTTATAAACTACTAGAAAATAATAAAAATAATTCTCTACTTTTATAGGTTACTTAGGATAAGAGAGTTTATATATTTAAGAAGAGTATAGGAGAATAGGAGAATTTCCTTTTTAGGAATAGCGTAAAAATTCCTAGTTCTAAGCTAGACTTAGAACTAGTATTACTAGAGATTTACTAAATTCGCTATATAGCTAATATTCTACTCTCTAGAGAGGAATAGCTAGCTAATCTAGTATATAGATATTTTTAGTTTATACTATTATTAGAGGACGATAGTATACCTTAGATCTCTTAAAAGAATAATATATAATCGATACTTATAGCTATATAGCTTAGAATATATCGAGCCTTCTATAGAGTACTAAGGGTAGAGGTAAATACCTTATATAAAAGGAAGAATAAGAAGGTTTAGCTAGTAGATACTTCGATTTTAGATAGTTCTATACCTAGAGAGGTAAATATATAGCGAGAATAGTACTTAGCTTATAAAGTATTATAACCTTTCTAATTAGCGCTATATAGTTACCTACTTATTACTAAGTTTTCTAATATTAAGAAGTAATCGCGACTTATACCCGAGAGAGAGTATAAGCTTATTATTAGTTACGAAGTTATACTAGCTAAATAGGAGGTATTAATATAAGTACTCCTAAACCGAGAAGCTATTCTAGCTTAGGACTTCTCTAAGATTAGTATAGTAAAAAGTAATATTATACTAGTATAGTCTATTAGGACTATAGACTATATACTATAGTAAGAACCTAGTTTCCCTATTCTATAATCTTTAATAGGTATCGTAGTAGATATAGTAAAAGAGAGGATTATAAACGGACTCCTTAAGCTAAGTTATATACTATATAGGAATCTCTATTTCCTAGTTAAGAAGAAGAATATAAATAAGTATTAGCTAGTTAATATAGCGATAAGTATTAATTATATAACGATTAGAGATACTAACCTCTCTCCTTCTATAGATAAATTCTCGGAGTCTTTTACTAGTATATATATCGTCTTACTTATAGATTACTTTTCTAGATATAACTAAGTCTCTCTTATAGAGGAAAGCTATAATATTACCTTATTTATAACACCTATTAGACTCGTCTAATAGATAAGACTTCCTTAGGGAGCTAAGAATTTAGTTACGTAGTTCTATAGGATTAACGATATAATTCTATAGAATCGGATACTTTATAATACGTAACCTTTCGTAGACGATAATAGTATTAAGGGACCTCGTATAGATTATAGTAGAGAGGAGTCTTTTCCTAGTATTAGACGTTTTATACTCGAATATATATAGACGTTAGACTATATACTTACCGATATAGAGAGAGCTAGAGTTACTATTTCTAGTAGAAAGTCCTAGTTTTTATAGTTAGGTCTTAAGGTAGTAGAGTTTATCTATAATTCTAGAGAGCGTTATCTAGACTAGTCTAAGATTATTAAGATTATAGAGTAGCTACTATATAAGAATAGTACTAAGGTACGCGCTTTCCTTAGTATCTATATATATTACCGAATATAGGTTAAGGATTTTACTATCGTCGCTAGGCTATTATATTAGCTACTTCGGGCTAGTATCGTTTTTAAATAGACTAAGGAGGTATAATTCTCTATAAACGTACTTAAATAAGTACTAACTTCTATACCTATACTTACGTCGATTAATTATAGTAAATAAGCTAGATCGATTATCTTAGCTATAGACGCTAGTTTAATAGATTAGAGTATAATCCTTATATAGGAGAATTTAGAGACTAAGAAGAAATATTATATCGTTCGTTTCGAATCTAGTATATAGTCTAAAGCTAAAAAGAAGTATAATACTAGTAAGAGAGAGTATCGTAGTATACTTAAAGCACTATAGAAGGTCCGTTTATATCTTTATAGAGTTCTATTTATTATTAAGACTAACGCTAATACCTTAGTAGTATAACTTAATCGATCTACTACTAATCTTCCTAGTTTAGTTACTACTTATTTAATAGGTATCGTAGTAGATATAGTAAAAGAGAGGATTATAAACGGACTCCTTAAGCTAAGTTATATACTATATAGGAATCTCTATTTCCTAGTTAAGAAGAAGAATATAAATAAGTATCGGCTAGTTAATATAGCGATAAGTATTAATCGTATAACGATTAGAGATACTAACCTCTCTCTCTCTATAGATAAATTCTTAGAGTCTTTTACTAGTATATATATCGCCTTACTTATAGATTACTTTTCTAGATATAACTAAGTCTCCCTTATAGAGGAAAGCTATAATATTACCTTATTTATAACACCTATTAGACTCGTCTAATAGATAAGACTTCCTTAGAGAGCTACGAATTTAGTTATATAGTTCTATAGGATTAACGATATAATTCTATAGGATTAGATACCTTATAATATATAACCTTTTATAGATAATAATAGTATTAAGGGACCTCGTATAGATTATAGTAGAGAGAAGTCTTTTCCTAGTATTAGACGTTTTATACTCGAATATATATAGACGTTAGACTATATACTTACTAATATAGAGAGAGCTAGAGTTACTATTTCTAGTAGAAAGTCCTAGTTTTTATAGTTAGGTCTTAAGGTAGTAAGGTTTATCTATAATTCTAGAGAGCGTTATCTAGACTAGTCTAAGATCGTTAAGATTATAGAGTAGCTACTATATAAGAATAGTACTAAGGTATATACTTTCCTTAGTATCTATATATATTACTAAATATAGGTTAAGGATTTTACTATCGTCGCTAGGCTATTATATTAGCTACTTTAGACTAGTATCGTTTTCGAATAGACTAAGGAGGTATAATCCTCTATAAATATACTTAAATAAGTACTAACTTCTATACCTATACTTATATTAATTAATTATAGTAAATAAGCTAGATCGATTATCTTAGCTATAGACGCTAGTTTAATAGGTTAGGGTATAATCCTTATATAGGAGAATTTAGAGACTAAGAAGAAATATTATATCGTTCGTTTCGAATCTAGTATATAGTCTAAAGCTAAAAAGAAGTATAATACTAGTAAGAGAGAGTATCGTAGTATACTTAAAGCACTATAGAAGGTCCGTTTATATCTTTATAGAGTTCTATTTATTATTAAGACTAACGCTAATACCTTAGTAGTATAACTTAATCGATCTACTACTAATCTTCCTAGTTTAGTTACTACTTAGTAGATTACGTAGATACGCTTATTCGCTTTCGACGTTCGATATATTCCTAGTAAGAAGAATAGAGCTACTAATAGACTTTCTCGTCGCCTACGAGGTTCGTTAGATAATAATAATAAGATATATAATATAGATATAGACGAATTAATCGATTTAGAGCTATTTTACGTGTCTATTTACTCTCTCTAGGTAGATAGGAGTAATAAGCGAACTACTCTAGTTCGCGAGGAATATTTAGTAGAATCGTAAGACATTACTAACTATCTTATAACGTTATAACGACTACTATATTTAGATATATCCGAGTTTATTAAATTTAAGAGGTATATATCGATATTCCTTATTAATAATAGTTACCTTTTTAGACGTAGTTAGAGATTAATACTATTACGTCGCGTCGTCGATATAGAGGACTATAAAGATAAGATTATTAGAGAGCTTTATAACGGAAGTAGTTATAAGAGTTATAAGGGTACTTAGAGGAAGATTACCGACTAGTACTAGTAGAAGACGCTATATACTAATATTCGTTACTACGTAGCTATATATAACGAATATTAAAGAAGAGTACTTTTACGAGAAATAGAGAAGCTATATCCGAGTAGCGTCTCTACTCTTTATATAAAGTAGTACGTCGATATTATTTATATACCTATATTAGAAGAATATTAATATCTTATTATTACTCGAGAGGCTATTAGTTTATAGCTAGAGACTAAGGCACTATATAATTCCGATAGTAAGTCCGCTACGAAATTCCTATATAAAGAGGTTATATATAGGTTTAGCGCTATTAAGATACTAGTAATAGATAGAGATTCCGAGTTTAAAGAGTTAGTCTACTCTCTCGCTAAGTAGTTTAGTATAGACTACGTCGTTACTTTAGCCTATAATCTATAATCTAATAAGGCTAAACGAGGGTATCTAAATATTATAGATAGTCTTTCGAAGATTATAGGTAAGAATAATTACTAATAGGTTTAATATCTTACTTACGTTCTATAGACTAAATAGTTAACTATTAATAGAATTACTAGTTAAATACCTTCGTTACTTATATTTAGGACCGATACTATCCTTCTAGTAGAATTCGATATTTATAGTTAGTAAATATAGGATTAGTCGTAGATTCGTACTATAGAAGAGCTTATTACTACTCGTACTTAATAACTTAAACGGAGAGATAAGGATCTTTAGGAGACGTAGAATCGTATATATCGTCTTTATTAAGAATATAAAGAGGTATAGGATCTACGTCGTAGAATTTAATATAATAAGCTTAATATTAACGATATCGTCCTTATCTATAATACTTATTATAAGAAGATTCGATAAGATAAGTTTAAGAATAGATAGCGGGGCCTATATCGTATTATTAAAGTTCACGATTTAGGCTTATATAAAATTACTAAGCTAGATAGCGTCGAGGTTCGTAGTATATATATACGTCGGAGATTAAAGAAGTACTTATTAGTAGATAAGGAGTAAGTATATATAGTAGTACTTCGTTACGTATTAGAATAAGAACCTATCGTCGAGATTATACGTCTAGAAGGCTTTAATTATAATAAGTACGAGATTATAGATTAGGTTTAGTATCTAGGTTAGATACTAGAGAGAGAGAGTAGGGTTAATAAAAGACGGATTTTTATTATATATATAGTTAGTTATAACTATCGTATATATATTACGTCGCTACTATTAAGAGTAGTAGATCTAACGAGGTATTAGAATAGATAAATAGTAAGGTAAAAGGTTTCCTTTATTATTTCTATTCGTAGTACCTAGATTACTTCCTTAAAGTACTTCTATATTTCCTTAGTTCCGAATTCGATTTCTTTATATATATTTATAGAGGTTCTATATAGTAAATAGTATAGTAAAAGAATAAAGAGGAAGAAGGTATAAAGGTACTATATAAATATATAGTACTACTATATATAGCGAATTATAAGAGGTATAGCGCTTACTAGATATACCTATATATAGATATTACTATAGTAGAGCTAGTGTTACTACGCGAAAATTTTCTAATATAACCCCTCGATCTCTTATACCTTATAGAAATCTACCTTTTATTTCTATAAGATAATATATCTAACGAAGGTCTCCTTTTCGTAGTAAGATAAGACTATAGTATTATTAGACAATAGTTACGCTATTTAATCGTAATACTCTATCGATAGCTACGAGTTTTATAGCCTTATAGCTTTTATACTATATAGGGAGGTAGAGATTAGTCTAAGGCTAATCCTACCTTAAGTATAATAATCCTATTAGGCGATTCTAAGGTAATAAATAGAGGTAGTAGTTAGAATAGAGAAGTTAGAGTCTTTACGTATAAGGATAAGAGCTTTACGAATACCGAGGAGGTCTTAAAGTACGTCTATAAGTATAATAATAATATCTATATAGATTTTATTACGTAGGTTCTTAGTATCGCTATAAAGGCTTAGAACTACGTCGAGATACTTACCTACGACATTATCTATAGTCTCCTCGAGAGTAATATTATCGTCTTAAGTAAGAAAGATTAGGAGGAAATATTTCCTAAGGCTTATAATATATACGAGAGAGTTAAGGAGAATAGGAATAAGAGTTTAGAACATTATAGCGCTCTCTAGCGTAGTGTTTCGGACTATAAGTAGTCTTATAAGCTCTATAAGGATTAGTACTCTAGTCTAGGGAATTATTCTCGTTAGTAGTTTAACTATATCTCTAGAGGGAAGACTTTCTATTAGACTATTAATATAGTAGTTCGCGTAACTATTAAGCGTATTAGTACTCTAAAGAGTATTATTAGTTATAACGTCTACCTATAAGATATTACTACTATAGCTAAATTAGTCGAATCCTCGAAGTAGCTAAGTATTAAGGAACTTAACGTAAAGGAGCTTCGTGTTGTCTATAATAGGTAATTCACTAAGTATTTCGCCTAGAATAAGCTTAGTTTCTTATATAAGGTTCCCGCTCTATCCTAGATTACTAGTAGTACCTCTACTACCTCGTCTACTACTACGTTCGGAAGTCGTTAAGCTTCGGTTTCTAGTTATCCTAGTGTCTCTAATACTAATATAGTACGTATTACTAAAGCCGTAATATTCGTAGGTAGAAGTTCTCGAGTAAACCTTAGTAGTACTAGATCTAAGCTAGACTTAGGAGCGGCTACTCCTATATAGGTTTTAAGCCGCTTACGTCGTTCTATACGTCTCTATCTTAGTCGCTTAGAAGAAGAAGAGGATAAAGAAGAGCTAGTCGAATAAGAGACTATTCTATTAGTAGAGACTAGTTATAAAGGTTCTCTTTCTAAGAAGTGTTACTTTAATAAATTCGATAATAGTAATAGATAGTACGAGATACTTAATCGCTCTATTTCTATATTAGTTACTCTATAGGATAAGAGTAAGGGTAAGGCTATTACTTCGTCGACTAAGAAGGAGTATAACTATACTAGTATCTCTCTAAGAGTTAAGACTAAGTTTACCTCGAAGGAGCTACTCTCTAATTCTAAACTCGCTATTATTATAAACACTTAGATATATAAGGATTTAGCTACTAATACGACTATCTATTACTTATATACTCGTCTTTTAGCTCGTTATCTATACCTACTTACTAACCTTAAGTACGAAGTTTTAGCTAGATATATTTACTATTAGTATAATACCTACTATAGTAGTACTCTAGACTTAATATATATATAGAAAGAGATAGCTAAGTAGCTTATTCTAACTTTCTATATCGCTCGCGAGTCTACTAAGTATAGTATTTTTAAGTATAAGTCTATAGTTATAGATTATTACGTCTCTAAGGATATAAGGAAGCTTATTCTCGATAGTTTCCGTAAGAGACTTTATAACGAATAGGTTACCGATAGTAATATAGTTATTAATATTTTTAAATAGTAGACCGAAGAGGATTCTTCTCTTATAGATATCTTCTATACTAAGATAGATATATATCTTTACTATTTTAGTTGTTCTAAGAGTAAGAACTAGCTAGAGTAGTTATATAATATATTTTACTCTCTTAGATAGTAGGCTATATATATAGATTCTAAATACTATCGAGTATATATTACTAGTTATCCTAATAAGCTTACTTAGTTAATTTCCTACCCTTACTACGCTAAATATACTATCCCTAGAGATTATATATAGTTCTACTATATTAATATTAACCCTAGCTACCTTACTAATAGATATAGAGGAGATACTATCTAAGGCTCTATTAGCCTTAATAATAAGACGCTAAAGAATTATACTATTGTTATACCTAAGATATATTACTATATAAAGAAGTAGATTTAGGATATAAAGGCTCGTAAGGTTCTTACTAACGCCCTAGTTATTAATATTATCGATAAGTACTTTATATAGAACGATATTAAGAAGTATAAGGCCGACTAGGAGTTAATAATTTATAAGACTAGTAATGTTCGTATTACTATACCTTATACCCTATATAGTTCGACTAGTCCTACCGATTCTATTCGTCGTACTATACTCCCTTAGTTCTATAGGATTAGTACTAATTATAAGACTCTAGAGTAGTTCGAGAGTAGTTTATATAGTAAGCTTACTCTTACTTATATATAAAAGCGCTCTAGTCCTAGAACTCCTTCTAGTAAGCTAAATATATATAGAAGTATATACTCTACTTTCCCCGCCGCTATTACTCTATAAATCGATAGTTCTATTAGTAACGCTCTAGTTAGCTATATTCGTTAGAACGATTCTACTATTATTAAGGAAAGAGATATCCTATTAGGTAACGATCTCTAAGCTACTAAGGATTATATTAGGGAGATTTATACGGAGATTACTATAGCTATAGAGAAGGCTTAGATTAAGGTCTAGTAGTATAAGAAGGCCTACTTTATTAGTACTTATTCTTTCTTCTATTATACTAAGGAGAGTCTAGTCTCTACTATAAAGGATAATTCTAATCCTAATATAGTCGAGAGCAATAAGGAGGATATAGAGATAGATTCTAATAAGGAAGAGAGAGGAGTAGATTTAGATTCTAGAGAAGAGAATAATAAGAGTAAAATAGATTTATTAGAGAATAAAGAGGAAGGTCTTTCTAGTAATAATTTAGAGATATAGCGTCGTTAGCGTAAGGAGGTAGAGGACGGAGCTACTAGCCTCGGTAAGGAGCTCGTTATTAGTAAGAGTCGTCGTTATATAGTTCGTTATTAAGGACTCTAAGGCGTATAGGTCGTTCGTATCTAGGTTAGATACTAGAGAGAAAGGGATAGTTATAGTAGACTCGGTCGTTATAGTTATAGCTATAGTTATAGGTTACGATATATAGTCTATTAAAGGGCTTAGGTAGAAAGGTAGCGATTAGTTATATATATAAGGTTTCTATAACTATAAGATTTCCGAGGGTAGTAACTAACTAACGAGTATTATTAACGAGTATATACTATTTACTAACTACTATAGTAGGCTCGGTCGTTATAGTTATAGCTATAGTTATAGGTTACGATATATAGTCTATTAAAGGGCTTAAGTAGAAAGGTAGCGATTAGTTATATATATAAGGTTTCTACGACTATAAGGTTTCCGAGTATAGTAACTAACTAACGAGTATCGTCGATAAGCGTATACTATTTACTAACTACCTCGACTAGGAAGATACCTATACTATAATAATAGTAATTTAGTACTAGGGGTAGTACCTTACTATTATTATCGAGTAGTATTATAGTAGCTATTAAACGAGTAGCTCGTTATTAGTTATATTAGGTTTATTAGACTTATTAGGTTTATTAGGTTTCTTTAGTGTTCTATAGCTGTTATTATAGCACTATACGAGGACACTAGGATAAGACTACTACTATCTCTTAGGATTTAAAGTTTTTTTATACCTCTAAGGACGATTTCTAGTATATATAGAGTATAACGAGTTTCGTAATAGAGAATTAGTTAGACATCTAGAAGACCCTAATAGGAGTAGCTATAGCTAGTCGATTTAAACGATGTTTAATACGAGTATAGATTAGGAGTCTCTAACTCGTAAGAGTTATCTATATAGATAGAGAATATAGTAACTCTAGACCTAGAATAGACCTAGGTTTAGAAGTAGTAGAAGTAAATAGAGACGACGACTAATATAGAAGGCCTAAGCCTTTATAGATAAAGGGGCTAAAAGTATATAATATAGCGTATAAGGGTTATCTAGATTTAGTCTAGATACTACGTAGTAGTATAGAGTTTACTAATAGTTTATTCGAATACTAAGGCTAATTCTACTACTATTCGAGAATATTCTAGTAGTACTAGTTCTTTATTCTAAGAGAATATCGAGGTTACTAGAAGAGTTCGGTACTAGATAAGGATTTTCTAAATTCTATAAAGCTACTTATTTAGTTATAAGTAACGAGTCTAAGGATAAAGGAAATATTATAATAAATACTAGTCTTAATCCGGAGAGTACCTCTTTCCCTTAGCTAATATCTCCTTCTATAGAGAAGTATATAACCTCTTCGAACCTACTAAAGAATAAGGAACGAACTCCTCTAATAGCTAAAGATTTAGTATTAATATAATAGAGAGAGTAGTCTTTTATAGTATAGATAACACTACTAGCTCCTAGTTCTAGATAATAAGGTACTCCTTACTTTAATAGCTATAACGTTATAGAGTTTATAGAAGAATAGGAGACCTTTATTTAATCCTATAACCTTTCTAAGGAGGTTACTATTCGAAGGTTACTTTAGTATTATAGTATTAAGATCTATAGATAAGTAAAATCCTATCTTAGTTAGGCTTCGAGAGACTAGATTAGTCTTAAGAAGGAGATAAAGCTTAGCTTCGAGGATAAGGACTTAGATTACCTAATAACGTCTTATACTTACCTCGAATAATTAAGAGATATACTAAGAGAGACCTTCTCTAATATACTTTAGTACTATAGAATATTTAGGAAGACTACTAACGCTCTAGGTAAGACTCGACTTAATATTATTACGAGAGGTATATAGTTTACTAAAGGTCTTCTAGCTAATATTTATAGCTACGTTAGAGTAAAGAGTAGTATAGATATAAAGTACCTTAATACCTTTAAGGATTTTCCGAGGATCTACTATTTAGCTAAAGAGAAGATCTCTAAGATATAATAACTCGAATCCTTCTAGTTAGTTCGTAAGGAGTATAAGAAGGTTACCTTAGTTATTACTAAGGAAAGCACTACTTAGCCTCGTATCCTCGACGTTTCTACTAAGACTTAAACGAATACTCCTATAGCTATCTCTTCTTTAGATTCGAGTATATAGACTCTTTATAAGAGAATAGATAAGCTATTAGTCTAAGTTATATAAGTAATAAATAGCTAGTCTCTTCCTATAGGACTACCTCGTCTAGCTCTAGTTTCGTATTAACCGTCTAGATTTATACTAGCTACTAGTTCGAATACTATTCCTCTTAGTTCTTATAGGTACTAGTACTATAAAAAGGAAGATTACTCTTAACCTAATTACCTAGAGCTTCGAAAGCTTATTAATCTTAGTCTTCTTTATTTAGAAGGTAATAGCTTAGTTTAGGGAACTATAGAGAACCTATAGTATCTAGTTAGTTATCTAGTAAGACGTAATAAGGGAGCTACTTAGTTATAATAGAAATAGGTTAAGGCTAGACTTCGAGCTACTAGAAAGTTAGCGGTTAATAACCTAGACTATAAGATACTAACTATCGACGATAATTCTAAGGATAAAGTATCTAAGTCTATTTAGTGTAAGAATTTCTACCTAGAGGATCTAGTTAGGAGCGATAATAACGATAATAACGATTTCGTTAAGGAAGTTCCGGTTATAGCTACTACTTAGCTAAGTATTATACCTCGTAATACTCGAATAGATAAAGGTAAGAGTCCTACTAATAGAGTTATAAAGGTAGGTCCTTCTAAACTATTCTATAGCGTTACTAAGTCCCTTCGTACTAGTACTTATTATTCGATAGCTACTACTAATATTCTAGAAGATATAACTATTACTAGGTCTTATTTAGCTACCGTTAAAGCCGTTACTAAGACTAAGGAAGAAGACGCCGATATAGAGGATTTAGTCGCTAAGGAGGCTCTATAACCTATAAAGTATATTCCTCGCACTAAGTACTTCGATAAGGTTCTATAATAGGTTACTAATCCGTAGTAAGCTATATAATCCTTATTAAACTCTAATATTATAATAAGAATAGAGTCTCTCCTCGGAATCTTATAACTATTATCTAAGATCTTTTATCGAAGGTTTAATAACCCTAATCTTCCTAGTAATAATATTCCTAAGCTCTTCTACTCTTATACTAAGATAAATCTAGTCTAATAACTAGAGGAATTCGTAAATCTCGATTCTAATATAGATATAGATTAGAAGAGAGTAGGCTAGTCGTTAGGTAGGTATTAACCTAACTTAGGTAGGGGTTAGGTTCTAGGTCGCATAGGCTTAGGGTTAGGGGGGTGTTAGGTCGCACGGACCCTGGGTTAGGGGGGTGTTAGGTTCTAGGTGGGTTATACTAGCCTATACCTAACCTAATACAACCTATTACAACCTAAACGGGTTGTATTAGGTTATACCCCGCATCATGAACCTTAATTACAACATATTTATCTATGTATGTATTAGAACATTAGTATTATTATTAAAAACCAAAAGTTAGAAGTATATTCACGTATTATTATAGTAAATAATTACAGGTCTAGGAGGATAGGTTGAATTCGAGCTAACTCTTATCATGAACGCGACGCCGCTTTAGATACCTTCTACTAACTTCATTATTACTATTATAGTCCTTATCTTCTTCTAAAGTATCCTCGCTTATGTTAGAGATATATACTGTTATAGGGAGGTCAAATAAGTCGTCTACTTCGTTAAAGGGCTCTTCTTCGTCTTACGACAAGTCTAAAGCCTATAAGCTAGTATCATCTAAGCCTCTACTATTTGATATAGCATGCTTCATAATAACGATCTGCCTAATTGCTTATGCACGAAGATTGTGCCGACGGTCTCTAATTACATCCTTTGCAGTGTTAAAGACACGCTTAACACCCACACTAGCAATTAGAATTGCTAGAATATCCTTAGCTACCTATGCTAGACGAGGATAGGTCTTCTCGTTTATATGCCACTATAGAAGGATGTCGAAGTTATTAAGCTCGCGGAGTATAGGTGTACTAAGGTAGTCTTCGCCTTTACTTCTCGTAGTGTAAGGAACTTCTTCGTGTGATGTTAAACTACGGCTAGAGAGTACACTAGGTCGAGGAGATAACGAAGGAAAAGCAACTATTAAGACTAGCTTTGAAGCTAGCCTTCGAAACTATGGCTAATTAGTGCTTACTACTAGAGAGCTTATATACTCGCGTTATATAGTAGGACCTGTTGCTTGCTCATCGTATCGCTCTAGATATTACAAGAATTGCTCACGGTATGTAATCTTGTCGGAGTGCTCCTAAGTACTATCCTAGGTAAATTATTAGTATAGAACTGTAATAATCATCCGTGATAAAAACCTTATAAGCCGTAAGCTTTTGTGTTAGATCGAGAATTGTAGCACAGTTAAATAAAAAGCCTCGGTCTTTGTCCGTACGTTGATAGTACTTTAAAAGCTTAGTTCTACCCTAATTAGTAGCTACAATAACAATATTAGGCCACGAAGAATTGTTATTAGTGTCGTCGCTATCTTTCTAGTCTACTGTCATATCATTAAGAAAGTTAAATAGGCGGTTATACATCTACTAGATGTATTGAATGGTTAGCTAATTTAACTCGCTAAGAGCGTTTGTTGCTGTCTTAAAATTCTCTAGTATCTTCGTAAGTAGAGAGAGGTATAACTACTCTATGTAGCTTATTCGGAGTCGCCGAAGGTCCCGCTAATCAACATCTTCGTAATCCTTATTAGTGGTTAAAGCCTTCGGGCCCCACTAAGCAATTTCCTGATCTAGCCACGTATTAATATATTGTTATAGCTTAAGAGCTCGCTTACATATATCGAATGTTAAGTTCCATCTTGTCTTTACATCACGAATAACGTTTAGTCGTTGCCTTAGCGGTAGCTCTTTTTAAAGTGCCTAAAATCGTTTAAATCGCTATAGAGATCGGTTAATCGCAATATAGATCGCTCGGAGCTATTCGATGTCTTAGTCTATAATAATATACTGTAATTATATACTGTGATTATATTAACGTACCTTTCGTAATAAGTTTAGCACAGAAATTGTTAACTAGATTACTCTTACATAGCGCTTCTATAGCTTTAGAGCTAGCTCGTTATTCTCTGTTACAGCAAGTCGGAGGTGCTTAATGATGTCCTACACTACAAGGTTAATAATATATGCAAGATATAGAACTACGTTTTCGTGTGCTTTCTAGGATATCTTCTTATCCTATAGTCCTCTTTGTATAGCACTACGAAGCGTGTTGTTGTTAGTAGCATTGTCGGTAGTAATAGCAAGTAATTGTGCTTTAAGCTTTCTTTCTTGTAATACACGTAGTAACTTAGTACCTAGTGCTTCTCTAGTATACTAACCTCTAACTAGTACAAAGTCAAGCAGAATCTCCCGCAGTTGCCATTAGTCATTGACATAGTATGCCTTAATCCTAATAAAGCTAAGGTGGTTGTTTGCTGTCTAACTATTAAGAGCTATTGAAACCTTTATACTGCGAGGGAGATCTTCGTATAGATTCCGCTAGATAGCATTAAATTGCTCTTAGAAGATCTGTGAAAACATCGTTCGACTAGGAATAGATATACCTTAACGGAGGAAGTGTAGAAACCTTTAAAAAGACTTACGTTTAACTGTACGGAAGGACTAATTGCAATCAATGAACACCCTAATAAGCTTAGCCTTAAAGCGACTACTTAAGTAGGTAGGAGCAATTGCATCTTAAGTAGTATAAGACTTAAGTTGCGCGAGTAAGGTTTAAGCAATTAAGCGTTGGTACTTAAAAGCTATTATGTTCTTACATCGCCTCGAGGCATAGTGATTTAACAGATGCTTATTACTAATGCTACTAGGAGTGGGATAAGCAAGAGCATCGCTATAGCGTAGGTAGTATATAAATAGCTAACTAGTAGAAAGCCGAGCAGCTTCTCTAAACTGTGACTAGACAATACCAGTTCGAGCTTCGGAATTCTAGCTTAGAGCATTATAAGCTTTATTAAAGCTAGAGGTAGTTGCCTATAAGGTTTTAGTCCACTAATTGTACTATGCTTAAGCTATAGGTTAGTCCTTAGTTCTTTACTTAGAGTTAAATAGTAGACATTTAACTAAGTGGAGTACTTCGCGGGACTTTATTAATATTGTATAAGTAGCTATAAATTAGAAAGGTTCGAGTAGAGGAGGAAGGCGGCCTAAAGTTATCTTAGGGGTCGGAGCAGGTCGTAGCTCTAAATTAAGCAAGTCTTCGTTAAAGTCTAACATTTTAAATGAAGTAGTAGGTTACACGCTATGATTATGCGCTATAATTATATAACGTGAAGATAGCAGAATTTTCGTTATATGTAGAATCTAGCGATTACCTATTGTCTTTTTAAAATCTCTACTACTCTTAGTTACCTTAGCTACTTTTAATTAGTAGGATAGGCACTAGCGTTTAATCGTCAATGTTATTAGTTAATTTAGTGACGAATTAGAATCTAAAATATAGTGTAGTGAAAATTTCTACCTCTACTTAGCATCGTCCATTTCCTTATCCTCGTCCTTATCCTCTATTTCCTCGTCCTTATCCTCTATTTCCTTATCATTATTATTATTATTATTATTATTATTATTATCCTTAATAACCTCACTAATATCCTCTTTAGAGTCACTATCTAACTCTTCCTGCTTATCGCCCTTAGCTTTAACCTTATATTCATCGACCCCTGCTGCATCCTATACTTCCTTAACTTCATTATTATCGAATTCGACCTCCTCCTTACACTCGTCATCGTTGTCGCCTTTAATGTAGGGGACGTATCCTTTAACTTTAAGATCGACGTTCCCTAAATACTCCGGTAGAGGCGTCGGATCGCGTTGTCTAGCATTTGTTAGTAGAGGTCTGTGATTATACACTGTGATTAATATACTACTATACTAGATCTTAGACTATTACTAGCTCCTTAGGAGTTATTCCCTAGACGAAATCGACCTATTCCTTCTTAGCTATCTCGCTGTTTCCCTCGTCTACTATAAGCTTAGTATAGCCTTGCTTATAAATATCGCGCTAGAGCTTCTTAATAACGCCTCCTTCACTATAGAGCTATTTAGTAGATCTTGTAGGGAAGTGAAATCCCTCGTCTTTCTTAGTAGCTTCTTTACGCATTTTGCTAATAGCATCTTAATGCTACTATCTGTTATTAGCCTTACGGATCCTTTGCCACTTTTTGTAGACTTCTATAAGTTTAGATTTAAGCTATTCACCTAGTCCCTGTTAGTGTTATGTAATAATACTCTATGATAATATATACTGCTCTACTAGCCTTTAAAGCGCTTCTGCATTATCTCCTCTATTCTCTCCTGCTTTATTACCTCTTCGGCTATTCCCTCTATAGCTAGCTTCTTAAGTAGAGTTGATTTCGCTTTGCGATCTGCATTTCTAGTAGCTACAATAGCCTTCTCTTTAGCGGATTGCTAAGCTGCTATATCTCTCTACTAAATAGCACGGCGGCTGTTGCTAAGCCCACTAGAGAATCTAGCTTAAAATCTAGTAGGGCGGCCTCTATGAGTTTATCCTTGTCCGCGCTATGAAATCTAGAAAGTAACTTCTTGTAGCTTAGTCTTAAATCCCTAGCCTTGTCAGATAATGTCTATAATAATACACTATAATAAATACCTCTCTAGGATCTAAAGAATTGTCAATGTTAAGATCTAACTCGACCTTAATAATTAGAGAAGAACTTAATGCTATAGTAGGAACTAAATTTAGATATTGCTAAGTGATATCTAACTTAGTAGAGTAAAAGAGGTTAGATAGAATAAAGGAGTAGGAGGATATAAGGTAAAGTAAATTCCACGAGGTTATAAGTGTAGAATGTGAAATATGAATTTGTTATTATTATTGTTATAAATAACTTCTATTGTTGTTAATAGTTACTCATGCTATAAATACATATTATCGTTATAAAGTATTAGTAATTGTTATATTATTAACAATAATAATAACAATTTCACATTTCACATTTTATATGTCACTTTAGCTCCTAATTAATATTTACATCTATCTACTTACCTCTTTTATAATCATACCTTCACTAATTAACAACACTACTATATCACTAATATAGCTCGCACTAAGCCAGCTAACCCTCGCTAGAATAAGCCTAGGGGGAAAGGCAAGACTAAGCCTAGGTTAAAAGGCCCTAGAAAGACAGTTAGTCCTAAAGACATTATAAAGAGAAGATACAAGCTAGGTAGTATGTTATTACAGTCTATTATCACAGTATATAGCTAATAGTTGTCAGCTGTCGCTCTCCGTAAGATCCGCCGCTACTAGAAAAGTGCCGACCTCCTCATCCGTAAGCTTCTATTCTCTCGTCTTATTCGTAAGATTATAGAAGACATCCTACCGTTTAGAAGTCTTAGCCGTAGTAAGCTACGCTTCTAGGCATCTACTATAGGTACAATTTAGGAGGTGGCTAAGGCATACCTTGTAGGCATTTTAGAAGGTAGTAAGAAAACTTAATATACATTTAACTCTATACTAATATACTATATAGATTGCAATCTAAATGCCATTTATGCTAAGAGGGTCACTATCCAGAATAAGGATATATACCTAGCAAAGCATTACTATGCTAAATTCATAGCTAGTAATGTTAACAGATCTAGGACGTACGATGTAGGCATGTAGATAGAGTCTCTAGGTCAATATAACCTCTCTTCTGTGATAATAATCTATAATAATACTATATGAAATTTTAGGCAGATAAAAAAATATGTAACAATGTGATAATATGACAATGTGACAATGTAACCCTAGGATAATAGGACAATAGGACAATAGGAAAATAGGACAATAGGACAATAGGACAATAGGACAATATAGTAGCCTCTAATATATCTATATTATATCTAATCCTCTACTCTAATCTAGTTCTACACCTTATAACATCTCGCTATCACTATGTTATCTTTAACTAGCAATACTACCTTTAGAATTAACCTAAGTATCGATATAACGCCAAATAGTCGTACACGTAATCTTAATAGTGTACGCAGCGGCTAGGTTAGCACGACTAATATACCTACCTTATACAATTCGAATAGCTAGCTTCTAGTATAAGGACATAATTAGGATATGTGTAAGCGCTGTATAGACCTTGTACGCCGCTATGCTCTTAGCGACTAGCCTAATACAACATAGGACCCTCACTATATTCGCTATCTTAAGGTCTATATAGACTACTAGGTCTATACTCGTATTAGAGAGAAATGCGATTATATACGTATTGTGCCTATACTAATAATAAGTACTAATAAGTCTAGTATCCTCCTAAGAAGGAACACCTAATCCTAGCTACAAATAACGCCCGCTATGAGGTTTACGGCCTACGCGACTCCTTCTTCCTAGAAGACTATCTAGATATAAAGGAGGCAAAGAGGGATATAACAATTGCTTACGCTCTACTAAATATAGAGATTCCTTGTAATCTAGAGGTTTAGGAGATAACGGAGGATACCGATAGAGGGAGTTCTATACCTCTTCTAATTAAGGAGACTACTGTTATTAGCTAAATTTAGCTTAAATAGGCAATAAAAGCCTTAGATAGCTACTATAACCTTACGATATATAAACTAAATATTAATCTATTTTGCAAAATTACTCTATAATTATACGCTGTAATAATAATACGTAGGGAGGACACTTATTCTATTTATATAGGGAAGATTTATGCTAACTAAGACCCAATCACAACCCAGCGAGTACCTACGACACTACCTCGACACTAACCTCTACCTAATGCGGGGTAATACCCCCACAACCTAATATACTAAGCGATTGTATTAGGTAGGCTCCGGGGGGGTGTCGGTGTTAGGTCTAGTGTCGACTAGGGACGACCTAACACCTACCTAACGACTAGTCTAGAAGAGAGCTTCTACCGATTTAATAACTATTACTAGTCCGAGATTAATTACTAGTCTTAGGTATAATATAACTATAGTTCGTACGCTTCTCGATAGTAGTACTAAATATAACCTTATATTGTTAAGGTTAGCTAAGGAACTAGGTTTACTAATCTAGTAAGATATTAAGATTATTATAGATAGTATAATAGGTATAGACTCTTTCTCTAGAGCTTATATTAATATACCTATTAATATTAGAGGTATTATAATCTATATATATTTCTTATTAACTAGAAAGAGGTTAGAATACGTTATTCTAGGAAGGTCTTTCGAATATAAGTCTCGTCTTATTTCTCGAAATATAGATAATAGTTCCTAGTATAGAACGATCTAGTTAGCTAATAGTTCGTAAAAGGTTACCTTTTAGAGTACGAAATCGAGCGAACTAAAGAATAGATCTTTCTACGAGTTAACGAGGTTATCGAGGTCTTTAAACGATTAGGCGACATCGGTCCCGGCTATAATATCGCGTAAGGAGAGCTAGGATATCGACTAGGAGTTTCGGTTTCTATTTCTTCTTTATAGGTTACTTATAGTTTAGATCTCTCTATTTCTTATATTAATAATATATATACGGATTTAATTCTTTATAAACTACTAGAAAACGATAAAAACAATTCTCTACTTTTATAAGTTACTTAGAATAAGAGAGTTCGTATATTCGAGAAGAGTATAGGAGAATAGGAGGATTTCCTTTTTAGGAATAGCGTAAAAATTCCTAGTTCTAAGCTAGACTTAGAACTAGTATTACTAGAGATTTACTAAATTCGCTATATAGCTAATATTCTACTCTCTAGAGAGGAATAGCTAGCTAACCCGCTATATAGATATTTTTAGTTTATACTATTATTAGAGGACGATAGTATACCTTAGATCTCTTAAAAGAATAATATATAATTAATACTTATAGCTATATAGCTTAGAATACGTCGAGTCTCCTATAGAGTACTAAGGGTAGAGGTAAATACCTTATATAAAAGAAAGAATAAGAAGGTTTAGCTAGTAGATACTTCGATCTTAGATAGTTCTATACCTAGAGAGGTAAATACGTAGCGAGAATAGTACTTAGCTCGTAAAGTATTATAACCTTTCCGGTTAGCGCTATATAGTTACCTACTTATTACTAAGTTTTCTAATATTAAGGAGCGATTACGACTTATACCCGAGAGAGAGTATAAGCTTATTATTAGTTACGAAGTTACGCTAGCTAAATAGGAGGTATTAATATAAGTACTCCTAAACTAAGAAGCTATCCTAGCTTAGGACTTCTCTAAGATTAGTACGGTAAAAAGTAACGTTACGCTAGTATAGTCTATTAGGACTATAGACTATACGCTATAGTAAGAATCTAGTTTCCCTATTCCGCGATCTTTAATAGGTATTATAGTAGATATAGTAAAAGAGAGGATTACGAACGGGCTTCTTAAGCTAAGTTACGTACTATATAGGAATCCCTATTTCCTAGTTAAGAAGAAGGATATAAATAAGTATCGACTAGTTAATATAGTAATAAGTATTAATTACGTAACGATTAGAGATACTAACCTCTCTTCTTCTATAGATAAATTCTCGGAGTCTTTTACTAGTATATATATCGCCTTACTCGTAGATTACTTTTCTAGATACGACTAAGTCCCCCTTATAGAGGAAAGCTATAATATTACCTTATTTATAATACCTATTAGACTCGTTCGATAGATAAGACTTCCTTAGGGAGCTACGAATTTAGTTACGTAGTTCTATAGGATTAATAATATAATTCTATAGAATTAGATACCTTATAATACGTAACCTTTCGTAGATAATAATAGTATTAAGGGACCTCGTACGGATTATAGTAGAGAGGAGTCTTTTCCTAGTATTAGACATTTTATACTCGAATATATATAGATATTAGACTATACGCTTACCGATATAGAGAGAGCTAGAGTTACTATTTCTAGTAGAAAGTCCTAATTTTTATAGTTAGGTCTTAAGGTAGTAGGGTTTATCTATAATTCTAGAGAGTATTATCTAGACTAGTCTAAGATTATTAAGATTATAGAGTAGCTACTATATAAGAATAGTACTAAGGTACGCGCTTTCCTTAGTATCTATATATATTACTATATATAGGTTAAGGATTTTACTATCGTTACTAGGCTATTATATTAGCTACTTTAGACTAGTATTATTTTCGAATAGACCGAGGAGGTATAATTCTCTATAAATATACTTAAATAAGTACTAACTTCTATATCCGTACTTACGTCGATTAATTATAGTAAATAAGCCGGATTAATTATCTTAGCTATAGACGCTAGTTTAATAGGTTAGGGTATAATCCTTATATAGGAGAATTCGGAGGCTAAGAAGAAACGTTATATCGTTTATTTCGAATCTAGTATATAGTCTAAAGCTAAAAAGAAGTATAATACTAGTAAGAGAGAGTATCGTAGTATACTTAAAGCACTATAGAAGGTCCGTTCGTATCTTTATAGGGTTCTATTTATTATCGAGACTAACGCTAATACCTTAGTAGTATAACTTAATCGATCTACTACTAATCTTCCTAGTTTAGTTACTACTTAGTAGATTACGTAGATACGCTTATTCGCTTTCGACGTTCGATATATTCCTAGTAAGAAGAATAGAGCTACTAATAGGCTTTCTCGTCGCCTACGAGGTCCGTTAGATAATAATAATAAGGTATATAATGTAGACGTAGACGAATTAATCGATTTAGAGTTATTTTACGTATCTATTTACTCTCTCTAGGTAGATAGGAGTAATAAGCGAACTACTCTAGTTCGCGAGGAATATTTAGTAGAATTATAAGATATTACCGACTATCTTATAACGTTATAACGACTACTATATTTAGATATATCCGAATTTATTAAATTTAAGAGGTATACGTCGATATTCCTTATTAATAATAGTTACCTTTTTAGACGTAGTTAGAGATTAATACTATTACGTTACGTTATCGATATAGAGGACTATAAAGATAAGATTATTAGGGAGCTTTATAACGGAAGTAGTTATAAGAGTTATAAGGGTACTTAGAGGAAGATTACTAACTAGTACTAGTAGAAGACGCTATATACCGATATTCGTTACTACGTAGCTATATATAACGAATGTTAAAGAAGAGCGCTTTTACGAGAAATAGAGGAGCTATATCCGAGTAGCGTCTCTACCCTTTATATAAAGTAGTACGTCGATATCGTTTATATACCTATATTAGAAGGATATTAATATCTTATTATTACTCGAGAGGCTATTAGTTTATAGCTAGAGGCTAAGACACTATATAATTCCGATAGTAAGTCTACTACGAAATTCCTATATAAAGAGGTTATATATAGATTTAGCGCTATTAAGACACTAGTAGCGGATAGAGGTTCTAAGTTTAAAGGGTTAGTCTACTCTCTTACTAAGTAGTTTAGTATAGACTACGTCGTTACTTTAGCCTATAATCTATAATCTAATAAGGCTAAACGAGAGTATCTAAATATTATAGATAGTCTTTCGAAGATTATAGGTAAGGATAATCGCTAATAGGTTTAATATCTTACTTACGTCCTATAGGCTAAATAGTTAACTATTAATAGAATTACTAGTTAAATATCTTCGTTACTTATATTTAGGACCGATACTATCCTTCTAGTAGAATTCGATATTTATAGTTAGTAAATATAGGATTAGTTATAGGTTCGTACTATAGAAGAGCTTATTACTACTCGTACTCGATAACTTAAATAGAGAGACGAGAATCTTTAGGAGACGTAGGATCGTATATATCGTCTTCGTTAAGAATATAAAGAGGTATAGGATCTACGTTATAGAATTTAATATAATAAGCTTAATATTAACGATATCGTCCTTATCTATAATACTTATTATAAGAAGATTCGATAAGATAAGCTTAAGAATAGATAGCGAGGCCTATATTATATTATTAAAGTTTACGATTTAGGCTTATATAAAATTACTAAGCTAGATAGCGTCGAGGTTTATAGTATATATATATATTAGAGATTAAAGAAGTACTTATTAGTAGATAAGGAGTAAGTATATATAGTAGTACTTCGTTACGTATTAGAATAAGAACCTATCGTCGAGATTATATGTCTAGAGAGCTTTAATCGCGACGAGTACGAGATTATAGATTAGGTTTAGTATCTAGGTTAGATACTAGAGAGAGAAGGTAGGGTTAAAAAAAGGGGGATTTTTATTATATATATAGTCGGTTATAACTATTATATATATATTACGTCGCTACTATTAAGGGTAGTAGATCTAACGAGGTATTAGAATAGATAAATAGTAAGGTAAAAGGTTTCCTTTATTTTTTTCTATTCGTAGTACCTAGATTACTTCCTCGAAGTACTTCTATATTTCCTTAGTTCCGAATTCGATTTCTTTATATATATTTACGGAGGTTCTATATAGTAAATAGTATAGTAAAAGAATAAAGAGGAAGAAGGTATAAAGGTACTATATAAATATATAGTGCTACTATATATAGCGAATTATAAGAGGTATAGCGCTTACTAGATATATCTATATATAGATATTACTATAGTAGAGCTAGTATTACTACGCGAAAATTTTCTAATATAACCCCTTAATCTCCTATACCTTATAGAAATCTACCTTTTATTTCTATAAGATAATATATCTAACGAAGCTCTTAGAAGGTCTCCTTTTCGTAGTAAGATAAGACTATAGCGTTATTAGACAATAGTTACGCTATTTAATCGTAATACTCTATCGATAGCTACGGGTTTTATAGCCTTATAGCTTTTATACTATATAGAGAGGTAGAGGTTAGTCTAAGACTAATCCTACCTTAAGTATAATAATCCTATCTAGTAATTCTAAGGTAATAAACGGAGATAGTAGTTAGAATAGAGGAGTCGGAGTCTTTACGTATAAGGATAAGAGCTTTACGAATACTAAGGAGGTCTTAAAATACGCCTATAAGTATAATAATAATATCTATATAGATTTTATCGCGTAGGTCCTCGGTATTACTATAAAGGCTTAGAACTATATCGAGATACTTACCTATAATATTATCTATAGTCTCCTCGAGAGTAATATTATCGCCTTAAGTAAGAAGGATTAGGAGGAAATATTTCCTAAGGCTTATAGTATATACGAGAGAGTTAAGGAGAATAGAAATAAGAGCTTAGAATATTATAGCGCTCTCTAACGTAGCATTTTAGACTATAAGTAGTCTTACGAGCTCTATAAGGATTAGTACTCTAGTCTAGGAGATTATTCTCGTTAGTAGTTTAACTATATCTCTAGAGAGAAGACTTTCTATTAGACTATTAATATAGTAGTTTACGTAACTATTAAGTATATTAGTACCCCGAAGAGTATTATTAGTTACGACGTCCGCCTATAAGATATTACTACTATAGCTAAATTAGTCGAATCCTCGAAGTAGCTAAGTATTAAGGAACTTAACATAAAGGAGCTTCGTATTGTCTATAATAGGCAATTTACTAAGTATTTCGTCTAGAATAAGCTCGGTTTCTTATATAAGGTTCCCGCTCTATCCTAGATTACTAGTAGTACCTCTACTACCTCGTCTACTACTATATTCGGAATTTGTTAAGCTTCGGTTTCTAGTTATTCTAGTGTCTCTAATACTAACGTAGTATATATTACTAAAGCTATAATATTCGTAGAAGAAAGTTCTCGGGTAAACTTTAGTAGTACTAGACCTAAGCTAGACTTAGGAGCGGTTACTCCTATATAGGTTTTAAGCTACTTACGTCGTTCTATACGTCTCTATCTTAGTCGCTTAGAAGAAGAAGAGAATAAAGAAGAGCTAGTCGAATAAGAGGCTATTCTATTAGTAGAGACTAGTTATAAAGGTTCTTCTTCTAAGAAGTATTACTTTAACGAATTCGATAATAGTAATAGATAGTACGAGATACCTAATTACTCTATTTCTATATTAGTTACTCTATAGGATAAGGGTAAGAGTAAGGCTATTACTTCGTCGACTAAGAAGGAGTATAACTATACTAGTGTCTCTCTAAGGGTTAAGACTAAGTTTACCTCGAAGGAGCTACTCTCTAATTCTAAACTCGCTATTATTATAAATACTTAGATACGTAAGGATTTAGCTACTAATACGACCGTCTATTACTTATATACTTATCTTCTAGCTCGTTATCTATACCTACTTACTAACCTTAAGTACGAAGTTTTAGCTAGGTATATTCGCTATTAGTATAATACCTACTATAGTAGTACTCTAGACTTAATACGTATATAGAAAGAGATAGCTAAGTAGCTTATTCTAACTTTCCGTATCGCTTACGAGTCTACTAAGCGTAGTATTTTTAAGTATAAGTCTATAGTTATAGATTATTACGTCTCTAAGGATATAAGGAAGCTTATTCTCGATAGTTTCTATAAGAGACTTTACGATAAATAGGTTACCGATAGTAATATAGTTATTAACATTTTTAAATAGTAGACCGAAGAGGATTCTCCTCTTATAGATATCTTCTATACTAAGATAGATATATATCTTTACTATTTTAGTTATCCTAAGAGTAAGAACTAGCTAGGGTAGTTACGTAATATATTTTACTCTCTCGGATAGTAGACTATACGTATAGATCCTAAATACTATCGAGTATATATTACTAGTTGTCCTAATAAGCTTACTTAGTTAATTTCCTACCCTTACTATACTAAATATACTATCTCTAGAGATTATACGTAGTTCTACTATATTAACGTTAACCCTAGCTACCTTACTAATAGATATAGAGGAGATACTATCTAAGGTTCTATTAGCCTTAACGATAAGACGCTAAAGAATTATACTATCGTTATACCTAAGATATATTACTATATAAAGGAGTAGGTTTAGAATATAAAGACTCGTAAGGTTCTTACTAACGCTCTAGTTATTAATATTACCGATAAGTACTTTATATAGGACGATATTAAGAAGTATAAGACCGACTAGGAGTTAATAATTTATAAGGCTAGTAATGTTCGTATTACTATACCTTATACTCTATATAGTTCGACTAGTCCTACCGATTCTATTCGTCGTACTATACTCCCTTAGTTCTATAGAATTAGTACTAATTACGAGACTCTAGAGTAGTTTAAGAGTAGTTCGTATAGTAAGCTTACTCTCGCTTATATATAAAAGCGCTCTAGTCCTAGAACCTCTTCTAGTAAGCTAAATATATATAGAAGTATATACTCTACTTTCCCTACTACTATTACTCTATAAATTAATAGTCCTATTAGTAACGCTCTAGTTAGCTATATTCGTTAGGATAATCCTACTATTATCGAGGAAAGAGATATCCTATTAGGTAACGATCTCTAAGCTACTAAGGATCGTATTAGAGAGATTCGTACGGAGATTACTATAGCTATAGAGAAGGCTTAGGTTAAGGTCTAGTAGTATAAGAAGGCCTACTTTATTAGTACTTATTCTTTCTTCTATTATACTAAGGAGGGTCTAGTCTCTACTATAAAGGATAATCCTAATCCTAATATAGTTAAGAGCGATAAGGAGGATATAGAGATAGGTTCTAATAAGGAAGAGAGGGAAGTAGATTTAGATTCTAGAGAAGAGAATAATAAGGGTAAAATAGATTTATTAGAGAATAAAGAGGAAGGTCTTTCTAGTAATAATTTAGAGATATAGCGTCGTTAGCGTAAGGAGGCGGAGGACGGAGCTACCGGCCTCGACGAGGAGCTCGTTATTAGTAAGAGTCGTCGTTATATAGCTCGTTATTAAGGACTCTAAGGTATATAGGTCGTTCGTGTCTAGGTTAGATACTAAAGAGAAGAGGATAGTTATAGTAGACTCGGTCGTTATAGTTATAGCTATAGTTATAGGTTATAATATATAGTCTATTAAAGAGCTTAGGTAGAAAGGTAGCGATTAGTTATATATATAAGGTTTCTACGACTATAAGGTTTCCGAGTATAGTAACTAACTAACGAGTATCGTCGACGAGCGTATACTATTTACTAACTACCTCGACTAGGAAGACATCTATACTATAATACTACCTCGACTAGGAAGATACCTATATAGTAATACTAGCCGATAGTTATTCGTATCCTTCTTCTTAACTAGGAAATAGAGATTCCTATATAGTATATAACTTAGCTTAAGAAGTCTATTCGTAATTCTCTCTTTTACTATCTCTACTATAATACCTATTAAAGATTAAGGAATAGGGAAGCTAGGTTCCTACTATAGCGTATAGTCTATAGTCCTAATAGACTATACCGGTATAACGTTACTTTTTACTATACTAATCTTAGAGAAATCCTAAGCTAGAATAGCTTCTTAGTTTAGAAGTACTTATATTACTATCTCTCGTTTAGCTAGCGTAACCTCGTAACTAATAATAAGCTTATACTCTCTCTCGGGTATAAGTCGAGATTACTCCTTAATATTAGAAAACTTAGCGATAAGTAGGTAACTATATAGCGCTAATTAGAAAGGTTATAATACTTTATAAGCTAAGTACTATTCTCGCTATATATTTACCTCTCTAGGTATAGAACTATCTAAGATTAACTCTAAGATTAAAGTATCTACTAGCTATACCTTCTTATTCTTTCTTTTATATAAAGTATTTACCTCTACTCTTAGTACTCTATAGAAGGCTCGACGTATTCTAAGCTATATAGCTATAAGTATTAATTATATATTATTCTTCTAAGAGATCCGAGGTATACTATTATTCTCTAAGGATAGTATAAACTAAAAATATCTACGTAGCGAGTTAGCTAGTTATCTCTCTCTAGAGAGTAGAATATTAGCTAAATAGCGAATTTAGTAATTCTCTAGTAATACTAGTTCTAAGCCTAGCTTAGATCTAGGAATTTTTACGCTATTCCTAAAAAGGAAATCTTCCCGTCCTTCTATATTCTTCTTAAATATATAAACTCTCTTATTCTAAGTAACCTATAAAAGTAGAGAATTATTTTTATTATTTTCTAGTAGTTTATTAAGAATTAAATCTATATATATATTATTAATATAAGAAAGAGGAAGATCTAAACTATAAGTAGTCTATAAAGAAGAAATAGAAACTAAAACTTCTAGTCGATATTCTAGCTTACCTTACGTAATATTATAGCTAGGACCGATACTATCTAATTATTTAAAGACCTCGATAACCTCG
The DNA here is from genome assembly GCA_033846785.1 of Elsinoe necatrix. Lineage (NCBI taxonomy): Eukaryota > Fungi > Ascomycota > Dothideomycetes > Myriangiales > Elsinoaceae > Elsinoe > Elsinoe necatrix. The sequence continues at coordinate 2,069,503 of JANZYI010000004.1, forward strand.
TTAACTCGTAGAAAGATCTATTCTTTAGGTCGCTTAATTTTATACTCTAAAAGGTAACCTTTTACGAACTATTAACTAACTAGATTATTCTATACTAGGAACTATTATTTATATTTTAAGAAATAAGACGAGACTTATATTCGAAAGGCCTTCCTAGAATAATATATTCTAATCTCTTCCTAGTTAATAAGAAATACGTATAGATTATAACACCTCTAATATTAATAGGTATATTAATATAAGTCCTAGAGAAAGAGTCTATACCTATTATACTATCTATAATAATCTTAATATCTCGCTAGATTAGTAAGCCTAATTCTTTAGCTAACCTTAGCGATATAAGGTTATATTTAGCTATACTATTAAGAAGTATATAAACTATAGTTATATTATACCTAAGACTAGTAATTAACCTTAGACTAGCGATAGTTATTAAATTAGTAGAAGCTCTCTTCTAATCTATATCTATATTAGGATCGAGATTTACGAATTCCTCTAGTTATTAGACTAGATTTACCTTAGTACGAGAGTAGAAGAGCTCTAGAATATCGTTACTAGGAAGATTAGGATTATTAAACTACTAATAAAAGATCTTAGATAGTAGTTATAAGATTCCGAGGAGAGACTCTATCCTTATTATAATATTAGAGTTTAATAAGGATTATATAGCTTACTATAGATTAGTAACTTATTATAGTACCTTATCGAAGTACTTAGTACGAGGAATATACTTTATAGGTTAAGGAGCCTCCTTAGTAACTAGATCCTCTATATCGGCGTCTTCCTTCTTAGTTATAGTAATAGCTTTAATAGTAGCTAAACGAGACCTAGTAATAGTTATACCTTCTAGAATATTAGTAATAACTACTAGACGATAAGTACTAGTATAAAGGGACTTAGTAACGCTATAGGATAGTTTAGAAGAACCTACCCTTATAACTCTATTAGTAGAACTCTTACCCTTATCTATTCTAGTATTACGAGGTATAGTACTTAACTAAGTAGTAGCTATAACTAGAACTTCCTTAACGAAATCGTTATTATTATTATTATCGCTTCTAACTAGATTCTCTAGATAGAAATCCTTATACTAAATAGACTTAGACGCTTTATCCTTAGAATTATCGTCGATAGTTAGTATCTTATAGTCTAGGTTATTAACTACTAACTTCCTAGTAGCTTAGAGTCTAGCCTTAATCTATTCTTATTATAACTAAGTAGCTCCCTTATTACGTCTTACTAGATAACTAACTAGATACTATAGGTTCTCTATAGTTCTCTAAACTAAGCTATTACTTTCTAAATAAAGGAGACTAAGATTAATAAGCTTTTAAAGCTCTAGGTAATTAGGTCGAGAGTAACCTTTCTTTTTATAGTACTAGTACCTATAAGGACTAAGAGGAATAGTATTCGAACTAGTAGCTAGTATAAATCTAGACAGCTAATATAAAACTAGAGCTAGACGAGATAGTTCTATAGGAAGAGACTAGCTATTTATTACTTATATAACTTAGACTAATAGCTTATCTATTCTCTTATAAAGAGTCTATATACTCGAATCTAAAGAAGAGATAGCTATAGAAGTATTCGTTTAAGTCTTAGTAGAAACGTTAGAGATATAAGGCTAAGTAGTACTTTCCTTAGTAATAACCGAGGTAATCTTCTCGCGCTCCTTATAAACTAACTAGAAGGATTTAAGTCGTTATATCTTAGAGATCTTCTCTTTAGCTAAATAGTAGATCCTCGGAAAATCCTTAAAGGTATTAGAGTACTTTATATCTATACTACTCTTTACTCTAATATAACTATAAATATTAGCTAGAAGACCTTTAGTAACTATATATCTCTTATAATAATATTAAGTCGAGTCTTACCTAGAGTATTAGTAGTCTTCCTAAATATTCTATAGTACTAAAGTATATTAGAGAAGGTCTCTCTTAGTATATCTCTTAGTTATTCGAGGTAAGTATAAGACGTTATTAGGTAATCTAAGTTCTTATTCTCGAAACTAAGCTTTATCTTCTTCTTAAGACTAATCTAGTCTCTTAAAGTCTAACTAAGATAGGATTTTACTTATCTATAGATCTTAATACTATAATACTAAGGTAATCTTTAAATAGTAACCTCTTTAGAAAGGTTATAGGATCGAATAAAGGTCTCCTATTCTTCTATAAACTCTATAACGTTATAGCTATTAAAGTAAGAAGTACTTTATTATCTAGGACTAGGAGCTAGTAGTATTATCTATACTATAAAAGGCTACTCTCTCTATTATATTAATACTAAACCTTTAGCTATTAAAGGAGTTCGTTCCTTATTCTTTAGTAGGTTCGAAGGGGTTATATACTTCTCTATAGAAGAAGGTATTAACTAAGGAGAAGAGATACTCTCTAGATTAAGACTAGTATTTATTATAATATTTCCTTTATCCTTAGACTTATTACTTACGACTAAATAAGTAGCTTTATAGAATTTAGAAAATCCTTATCTAGTACTAAACTCTTCTAGTAACCTTAATATTCTCTTAGAATAAAGAACTAGTACTACTAGGATATTCTCGAATAGTAGTAGAATTAGCCTTAGTATTTAAATAAACTATTAGTAAACTCTATACTACTATATAGCGTCTAGACTAACTCTAGATAACTCTTATACGCTATATTATATACTTTTAGCCCCTTTATCTATAAAGACTTAGGCCTTCTATATTAGTCGTTATCTCTATTAACTTTCGCTACTTCTAAATCTAGGTCTATTCTAGGTCTAGAGTTACTATATTCTTTATCTATATAGATAACTCTTACGAGTTAGAGACTCCTAATTAATACTTATATCGAATATTATTTAAATCGAGTAGCTATAGCCGATAATATTAGAGTCTTCTAGATATCCTTCTAATTCTCTATAACGAAACTCGCTATACTCTATATATACTAGAGATTATCCCTAGAGGTATAGAAAACTTTAAATTCTTAAGAGATAGTAGTAGTCTTATCCTAGTATCCTTATATAGTACTATAATAATAGCTATAGAACACTAAAGAAACCTAATAAACCTAATAAGTCTAATAAATCTAATATAACTAATAACGAGCTACTCGTTCGATAGCTACTATAATACTACTTAATAATAATAGTAAGGTACTACCTCTAGTACTAAATTACTATTATTATAGTATAGGTATCTTCCTAGTCGAGGTAATTAGTAAATAGTATATACTTATCGAAGATACTCGTTAGTTAGTTACTACCCCTAGAAACCTTATAGTTATAGAAACCTTATATATATAACTAATCGCTACTTTTCTATCTAAGCCCTTTAATAGACTATATATCGTAACCTATAACTATAGCTATAACTATAACGACTAAGCCTACTATACTAGTTCGAATACTATTCCTCTTAGTCCTTATAGGTACTAGTACTATAAAAAGGAAGGTTACTCTTAACCTAATTATCTAGAGCTTTAAAAGCTTATTAATCTTAGTCTCCTTTATTTAGAAGGTAATAGCTTAGTTTAGAGAACTATAGAGAATCTATAGTATCTAATTAGTTATCTAGTAAGATATAATAAGAGAGCTACTTAGTTATAATAAGAATAGGTTAAGACTAGACTCTAAGCTACTAGGAAGTTAGTAGTTAATAACCTAGACTATAAGATACTAACTATCGATAATAATTCTAAGAATAAAGTATCTAAGTCTATTTAGTATAAGGATTTCTATCTAGAGAATCTAGTTAGGAGTAATAATAATAATAAAAATAATTTTATTAAGGAAGTTCCGGTTATAGCTACTACTTAGCTAAGTACTATACCTCGTAATACTCGAATAGATAAAGGTAAGAGTCCTACTAATAGAGTTATAAAGGTAGGTCCTTCTAAACTATTCTATAGCGTTACTAAGTCCCTTTATACTAGTACTTATTATCTAGTAGCTATTACTAATATTCTAGAAGGTATAACTATTACTAGGTCTCGTTCGGCTACTATTAAAGCTATTACTAAGACTAAGGAGGAAGACGCTAATATAGAGAATCTAGTTACTAAAGAGACTTCTTAAATAATAAAGTATATTTCTCGTACTAAGTACTTTAATAAGGTTCTATAATAAGTTACTAATCTATAGTAAGCTATATAGTCCTTATTAAACTCTAATATTATAATAAGAATAGAGTCTCTCCTTAGAATCTTATAACTATTATCTAAGATCTTTTATCGAAGGTTTAATAACCTTAATCTTTCTAGTAATAATATTCCCGAGCTCTTCTACTCTTATACTAAGATAAATCTAGTCTAATAACTAGAGGAATTCGTAAATCTCGATCCTAATATAGATATAGATTAGAAGAGAGCTTCTACTAATTTTATAACTATTACTAGTCTAAGGTTAATTACTAGTCTTAGGTATAATATAACTATAGTTTATATACTTCTTAATAGTAGTACTAAATATAACCTTATATCGCTAAGGTTAGCTAAGGAACTAGGTTTACTAATCTAGTAAGATATTAAGATTATTATAGATAGTATAATAGGTATAGACTCTTTCTCTAGGGCTTATATTAATATATCTATTAATATTAGAGGTGTTATAATCTATATATTTCTTATTAACTAGGAAGAAGTTAGAATATATTATTCTAGGAAGGCCTTTCGAATATAAGTCTCGTCTTATTTCTTAAAATATAGATAATAGTTCCTAGTATAGAATAATCTAGTCGGCTAATAGTTCGTAAAAGGTTACCTTTTAGGGTACGAAATTAAGTAGTCTAAAGAATAGATCTTTCTACGAGTTAATAAGGTTATTAAGGTCTTTAAATAATTAGGTAGTATCGGTCCTAGCTATAATATTATACGAGGAGAGCTAGGATATTAGCTAGGAGTTTCGGTTTCTATTTCGTCTTTATAGGTTACTTATAGTTTAGATCTCTCTATTTCTTATATTAATAATATATATACGGATTTAATTCTTTATAAACTACTAGAAAATAATAAAAATAATTCTCTACTTTTAGACTAGTTATTAGATAGGTATTAATCTAACTTAGGTAGGGATTAGGTTCTAGGTCGTATAGACTTTAGGTTAGAGGGGTACTAGGTCGTATAGACCCTTAGTTAGAGGAGTATTAGGTTCTAGGTAGGTTATACTAGTCTATACCTAACCTAATATAATCTAATATAACCTAAACGGGTTATATTAGATTATACCCTATATTATAAACCTTAATTATAACATATTTATCTATATATATATTAGAATATTAGTATTATTATTAAAAACTAAAAGTTAGAAGTATATTTAAGTATTATTATAGTAAATAATTATAGGTCTAGGAGGATAGATTAAATTCGAGCTAACTCTTATTATTAACGCGACGCTACTTTAGATACCTTCTACTAACTTTATTATTACTATTATAGTCCTTATCTTCTTCTAAAGTATTCTCGCTTATATTAGAGATATATACTATTATAGGGAGGTTAAATAAGTTATCTACTTCGTTAAAGGACTCTTCTTTATCTTATAATAAGTCTAAAGTCTATAAGCTAGTATTATCTAAGCCTCTACTATTTAATATAGTATACTTTATAATAACGATCTACCTAATTACTTATATACGAAGATTATACTAATAGTCTCTAATTATATCCTTTATAGTATTAAAGATACGCTTAATACCTATACTAGTAATTAGAATTACTAGAATATCCTTAGCTACCTATACTAGATAAGGATAGGTCTTCTCGTTTATATACTACTATAGAAGGATATCGAAGTTATTAAGCTTATAGAGTATAAATATACTAAGGTAGTCTTCGCCTTTACTTCTCGTAGTATAAGGAACTTCTTCGTATAATATTAAACTATAGCTAGAGAGTATACTAGGTCGAGGAGATAACGAAGGAAAAGTAACTATTAAGACTAGCTTTAAAGCTAGCCTTCGAAACTATAGCTAATTAGTACTTACTACTAGAGAGCTTATATACTCGCGTTATATAGTAGGACCTATTACTTACTTATTATATCGCTCTAGATATTATAAGAATTACTTATAGTATATAATCTTATCGGAGTACTCCTAAGTACTATCCTCGGTAAATTATTAGTATAGAACTATAATAATTATCCGTAATAAAAACCTTATAAGCTATAAGCTTTTATATTAGATCGAGAATTATAGTATAGTTAAATAAAAAGCCTCGGTCTTTATCCGTACATTAATAGTACTTTAAAAGCTTAGTTCTACTCTAATTAGTAGCTATAATAACAATATTAGGCTACGAAGAATTATTATTAGTATCGTCGCTATCTTTCTAGTCTACTATTATATTATTAAGAAAGTTAAATAGGTAGTTATATATCTACTAGATATATTAAATAGTTAGCTAATTTAACTCGCTAAGAGCGTTTATTACTATCTTAAAATTCTCTAGTATCTTTATAAGTAGAGAGAGATATAACTACTCTATATAGCTTATTTAGAGTCGCCGAAGGTTCTACTAATCGATATCTTTATAATCCTTATTAGTAGTTAAAGTCTTCGGGCCCTACTAAGTAATTTCCTAATCTAGCTATATATTAATATATTATTATAGCTTAAGAGCTCGCTTATATATATCGAATATTAAGTTCTATCTTATCTTTATATTACGAATAACGTTTAGTCGTTACCTTAGTAGTAGCTCTTTTTAAAGTGCCTAAAATCGTTTAAATCGCTATAGAGATCGGTTAATTATAATATAGATCGCTTAGAGCTATTCGATGTCTTAGTCTATAATAATATACTATAATTATATTAACGTACCTTTCGTAATAAGTTTAGTATAGAAATAATTATTAACTAGATTACTCTTATATAGTGCTTCTATAGCTTTAGAGCTAGCTCGTTATTCTCTATTATAGTAAGTTAGAGGTGCTTAATAATGTCCTACACTATAAGGTTAATAATATATATAAGATATAGAACTACGTTTTTATATACTTTCTAGGATATCTTCTTATCCTATAGTCCTCTTTATATAGCACTACGAAGCGTATTATTATTAGTAGTATTATTAGTAGTAATAGTAAGTAATTATACTTTAAGCCTTCTTTCTTATAATATACGTAGTAACTTAGTATCTAGTACTTCTCTAGTATACTAACCTCTAACTAGTATAAAGTTAAGTAGAATCTCCTATAGTTACTATTAGTTATTAATATAGTATACCTTAATCCTAATAAAGCTAAGGTAGTTATTTACTATCTAACTATTAAGAGCTATTAAAACCTTTATACTACGAGAGAGATCTTCGTATAGATTCTACTAGATAGTATTAAATTACTCTTAGAAGATCTATAAAAACATCGTTCGACTAGGAATAGATATACCTTAATAGAGGAAGTATAGAAACCTTTAAAAAGACTTATATTTAACTATATAGAAGGACTAATTATAATTAATAAATACTCTAATAAGCTTAGTCTTAAAGCGACTACTTAAGTAGGTAGGAGTAATTATATCTTAAGTAGTATAAGACTTAAGTTACGCGAGTAAGGTTTAAGTAATTAAGCGTTAGTACTTAAAAGCTATTATATTCTTATATTGCCTCGAGGTATAGTAATTTAATAGATACTTATTACTAATACTACTAGGAGTAGGATAAGTAAGAGTATCGCTATAGTATAGATAGTATATAAATAGCTAACTAGTAGAAAGCTAAGTAGCTTCTCTAAACTATAACTAGATAATACTAGTTCGAGCTTCGGAATTCTAGCTTAGAGTATTATAAGCTTTATTAAAGCTAGAGGTAGTTACCTATAAGGTTTTAGTCTACTAATTATACTATACTTAAGCTATAAATTAGTCCTTAGTTCTTTACTTAGAGTTAAATAGTAGATATTTAACTAAGTAGAGTACTTCGCGGGACTTTATTAATATTATATAACTAGCTATAAATTAGAAAGGTTCGAGTAGAGAAGAAAGGTAGTCTAAAGTTATCTTAGAGGTCGAAGTAGGTTATAGCTCTAGATTAAGTAAGTCTTCGTTAAAGTCTAATATTTTAAATAAAGTAGTAGGTTATACGCTATAATTATACGCTATAATTATATAATATAAAGATAGTAGAATTTTCGTTATATATAGAATCTAGCGATTACCTATTATCTTTTTAAAATCTCTACTACTCTTAGTTACCTTAGCTACTTTTAATTAGTAGAATAGGTACTAGCGTTTAATCGTTAATATTATTAGTTAATTTAGTAACGAATTAGAATCTAAAATATAGTATAGTAAAAATTTTTATCTCTACTTAGTATTATCTATTTCCTTATTCTCGTCCTTATCCTCTATTTCCTCGTTCTTATCCTCTATTTCCTCGTCCTTATCCTCTATTTCCTTATCCTTATCCTCTATTTCCTTATTATTATTATTATTATTATTATTATTATTATTATTATTATTATTATTATTATTATTATTATTATTATTATTATTATTATTATTATTATTATTATTATTATTATTATTATTATTATTATTATTATTATTATTATTATTATTATTATTATTATTATTATTATTATTATTATTATTATTATTATTATTATTATTATTATTATTATTATTATTATTATTATTATTATTATTATTATTATTATTATTATTATTATTATTATTATTATTATTATTATTATTATTATTATCCTTAATAACTTTACTAATATTCTCTTTAGAGTTACTATCTAACTCTTCCTACTTATCGCTCTTAGCTTTAACCTTATATTTATCGACCTCTACTATATTCTATACTTCCTCTACTTTATTATTATCGAATTCGATCTCCTTCTTATACTTATTATCGTTATCGCTTTTAATATAGAGGATATATTCTTTAACTTTAAGATCGATATTCCCTAAATACTCTAGTAGAGACGTTAGATCGCGTTATCTAGTATTTATTAGTAGAGGTCTATAATTATATACTATAATTAATATACTACTATACTAGATCTTAGACTATTACTAGCTCCTTAGGAGTTATTCTCTAGATAAAATCGACCTATTCCTTCTTAGCTATCTTACTATTTCTCTTATCTACTATAAGCTTAGTATAGCCTTACTTATAAATATCGCGCTAGAGCTTCTTAATAATACCTCCTTTACTATAGAGCTATTTAGTAGATCTTATAGAGAAGTAAAATCCCTCGTCTTTCTTAGTAGCTTCTTTACGTATTTTACTAATAGTATCTTAATACTACTATCTATTATTAGTCTTATAGATCCTTTACTACTTTTTATAGACTTCTATAAGTTTAGATTTAAGCTATTTACCTAGTCCCTATTAGTATTATATAATAATACTCTATAATAATATATACTACTCTACTAGTCTTTAAAGTACTTCTATATTATCTCCTCTATTCTTTCCTACTTTATTATCTCTTTAGCTATTCCCTCTATAGCTAGCTTCTTAAGTAGAGTTAATTTCGCTTTATAATCTATATTTCTAGTAGCTATAATAGCCTTCTCTTTAGCGGATTACTAAGCTACTATATCTCTCTACTAAATAGTATAGTAGCTATTACTAAGCCTACTAGAGAATCTAGCTTAAAATCTAGTAGAGTAGCCTTTATAAGTTTATCCTTATTCGCGCTATAAGATCTAGAAAGTAACTTCTTATAGCTTAGTTTTAAATCTCTAGTCTTATTAGATAATATCTATAATAATATACTATAATAAATACCTCTCTAGGATCTAAAGAATTATTAATATTAAGATCTAACTCGACCTTAATAATTAGAGAAGAACTTAATACTATAGTAGGAACTAAATTTAGATATTACTAAGTAATATCTAACTTAGTAGAGTAAAAGAGATTAGATAGAATAAAGAAGTAGAAGAATATAAGGTAAAGTAAATTCTACGAGATTATAAGTATAGAATATAAAAAATAAATTTATTATTATTATTATTATAATTAACTTCTATTATTGTTAATAGTTACTTATACTATAAATATATATTATCGTTATAAAGTATTAGTAATTATTATATTAATAATAATAATAATAACAATTTTATATTTTATATTTTATATATTACTTTAGCTCCTAATTAATATTTATATCTATCTACTTACCTCTTTTATAATTATACCTTTACTAATTAATAATACTACTATATTACTAATATAGCTCGTACTAAGCTAGCTAAACCTTACTAGAATAAGTCTAGAAGGAAAGATAAGAATAAGTCTAGATTAAAAGGCTCTAGAAAGATAGTTAGTTCTAAAGATATTATAAAGAGAAGATATAAGCTAGATAGTATATTATTATAGTCTATTATTATAGTATATAGCTAATAGTTATTAGCTATTACTCTCTATAAGATTCGCTACTACTAGAAAAGTACTAACCTCTTTATCTATAAGCTTCTATTCTCTTATCTTATTTATAAGATTATAGAAGATATTCTACTATTTAGAAGTCTTAGCCGTAGTAAGCTACGCTTCTAGATATCTACTATAGGTATAATTTAGAAGGTAGCTAAGGTATACCTTATAGATATTTTAGAAGGTAGTAAGAAAACTTAATATATATTTAACTCTATACTAATATACTATATAGATTATAATCTAAATACTATTTATACTAAGAGAGTTACTATCTAGAATAAGGATATATACATAGTAAAGTATTACTATACTAAATTTATAGCTAGTAATATTAATAGATCTAGGATATATAATATAGGTATATAGATAGAGTCTCTAGATTAATATAACCTCTCTTCTATAATAATAATCTATAATAATACTATATAAAATTTTAGGTAGATAAAAAAATATATAATAATATAATAATATAATAATATAATAATATAATAATATAATAATATAATAATATAATAATATAATAATATAATAATATAATAATAGGATAATAGGATAATAGGATAATAGGATAATAGGATAATAGGATAATAGGATAATAGAATAATAGGAAAATAGGATAATAGGATAATATAGTAGTCTCTAATATATCTAGATTATATCTAATTCTCTACTCTAATCTAGTTCTATACCTTATAATATCTCGCTATTACTATATTATCTTTAACTAGTAATACTACCTTTAGAATTAACCTAAGTATTAATATAATACTAAATAGTCGTATATATAATCTTAATAGTATACGTAGTAGCTAGGTTAGTACGACTAATATACCTACCTTATATAATTCGAATAGCTAGCTTCTAGTATAAGGACATAATTAGGATATATATAAGCGCTATATAGACCTTATACGCCGCTATACTCTTAGCGACTAGTCTAATATAATATAGGACCCTTACTATATTCGCTATCTTAAGGTCTATATAGACTACTAGGTCTATACTTATATTAGAGAGAAATATAATTATATACGTATTATACCTATACTAATAATAAGTACTAATAAGTCTAGTATTCTCCTAAGAAGGAATACCTAACCCTAGCTATAAATAATGCCCGCTATAAGGTTTATAGTCTATACGACTTCTTCTTCCTAGAAGACTATCTAGATATAAAGGAGATAAAGAGGGATATAATAATTACTTATACTCTACTAAATATAGAGATTCCTTATAATCTAGAGATTTAAGAGATAACGGAGAATACTAATAGAGAGAGTTCTATATCTCTTCTAATTAAGGAGACTACTATTATTAGCTAAATTTAGCTTAAATAGGCAATAAAAGCCTTAGATAGCTACTATAACCTTATAACTTATAAACTAAATATTAATCTATTTTATAAAATTACTCTATAATTATATACTATAATAATAATACGTAGAGAGGATACTTATTCTATTTATATAGGGAAGATTTATACTAACTAAGACCTAATTATAACCTAGCGAGTATCTATAATACTACCTCGATACTAACCTCTACCTAATATAGAGTAATACTCCTATAACCTAATATACTAAGCGATTATATTAGGTAGGCTCTAGGAGAGTATCGGTATTAGGTCTAGTATCGACTAGGGACGACCTAATACCTACCTAATAACTAGTCTATCTACTTTTATAGGTTACTTAGGATAAGAGAGTTTATATATTTAAGAAGAGTATAGGAGAATAGGAGAATTTCCTTTTTAGGAATAGTATAAAAATTCCTAGATCTAAGCTAGACTTAGAACTAGTATTACTAGAGATTTACTAAATTTACTATATAGCTAATATTCTACTTACTAGAGAGAGATAACTAGCTAACCTACTATATAGATATTTTTAGTTTATACTATTATTAGAGGATAATAGTATACCTTAGATCTCTTAAAAGAATAATATATAATTAATACTTATAGCTATATAGCTTAGAATATATTAAGTCTCCTATAGAGTACTAAGAGTAAAGGTAAATACTTTATATAAAAGGAAGAATAAGAAGGTTTAGCTAGTAGATACTTCGATCTTAGATAGTTCTATACCTAGAGAGATAAATATATAGCGAGAATAGTACTTAGCTTATAAAGTATTACGACTTTTCTAGTTAGCGCTATATAGTTACCTACTTATCGCTAAGTTTTCTAATATTAAGGAGCGATTACGACTTATACCTAAGAGAGAGTATAAGCTTATTATTAGTTACGAAGTTATACTAGCTAAATAGGAGATATTAATATAAGTACTCCTAAACTAAGAAGCTATTCTAGCTTAGAACTTCTTTAAGATTAGTATAGTAAAAAGTAATATTACGCTAGTATAGTCTATTAGAACTATAGACTATATACTATAGTAGGAACCTAGCTTCTCTATTCTATAATCTTTAATAGGTATTATAGTAGAAATAGTAAAAGAGAGAATTACGAATAGACTTCTTAAGCTAAGTTATATACTATATAGGAATCTTTATTTCCTAGTTAAGAAGAAGGATATAAATAAGTATTAGCTAGTTAATATAGCGATAAGTATTAATTATATAACGATTAGAGATACTAATCTCTCTCCTTCTATAGATAAATTCTTAGAGTCCTTTACTAGTATATATATCGCTTTACTCGTAGATTACTTTTCTAGATATAACTAAGTCTCCCTTACGGAGAAGAGCTATAATATTACCTTATTTATAATACCTATTAGGCTTATCTATTAGATAAGACTTCCTTAGGGAGCTACGAACTTAGTCGTATAGTTCTATAGGATTAACGATATAATTCTATAGGATCGAATACCTTATAATATATAACCTTTCGTAGATAATAATAGTATTAAGGGGCCTTATATAGATTATAGTAGAGAGGAGTCTTTTCCTAGTATTAGACGTTTTATACTCGAATATATATAGATATTAGATTATATACTTACCGATATAGAGAGAGCTAGAGTTACTATTTCTAGTAGGAAGTCCTAGTTTTTATAGTTAAGTCTTAAGGTAGTAGGGTTTATCTATAATTCTAGAGAGCGTTATCTAGACTAGTCTAAGATCGTTAAGATTATAGAATAGCCGCTATATAAGAATAGTACTAAAGTACGTACTTTCCTTAGTATCTATATATATTACTATATATAGGTTAAGGATTTTACTATAGTCGCTAAGCTATTATATTAGCTACTCTAAGCTAGTATTATTTTCGAATAGACTAATAAGGTATAATCCTCTATAAATATACTTAAATAGGTACTAACTTCTATACCCGTACTTACGTCGATTAATTATAATAAATAAGCTAGATCGATTATCCTAGCTATAGATACTAGTTTAACTAGTTATAGTATAATCCTTATATAGGAGAATTTAGAGGCTAAGAAGAAATACTATATCGTTCGTTTCGAATCTAGTATATAGTCTAAAGCTAAAAAGAAGTATAATACTAGTAAGAGAGAGTATCGTAGTATACTTAAGGCGCTATAGAAGGTCCGTTTATATCTTTATAGAGTCCTATTTATTATCGAGACTAACGCTAATACCTTAGTAGTATAACTTAATCGATCTACTACTAATCTTTCTAGTTCTATTACTACTTAGTAGATTATATAGATATACTTATTTACCTTCGACGTTCGATATATTCCTAGTAAGAAGAATAGAGCTACTAATAGGGTTTCTCGTCGCCTACGAGGTCTATTAGATAATAATAATAAGATATATAATATAGACGTAGACGAATTAATCGATTTAGAGCTATTTTACGTATCTATTTACTCTCTCTAGATAGATAGGAGTAATAAGCGAACTACTCTAGTTCGCGAGGAATATTTAGTAGAATCGTAAGACATTACTGACTATCTTATAACGTTATAATAGCTACTATATTTAGATATATCTAAATTTATTAAATTTAAGAGGTATACGTCGTTATTCTTTATTAATAAGAGTTACCTTTTTAGATATAGTTAGAGGTTAATACTATTACGCTATATCGTCGATATAGAGGACTATAAAGATAAGATTATTAGGGAGCTTTATAATAGAAGTAGTTATAAGAGTTATAAGAGTACTTAGAGAAAGATTACTAACTAGTACTAGTAGAAGACGATATATACTAATATTCGTTACTATATAGCTATATATAATAAATATTAAAGAAGAGTACTTTTATAAGAAATAGAGGAGCTATATCCGAGTAGTATCTCTACTCTTTATATAAAGTAGTATATTAATGTCGTTTATATACCTATATTAGAAGGATATTAATATCTTATCGTTACTTAAGAGGCTATTAGTTTATAGCTAGAGACTAAGGCGCTACGTAATTCTAATAGTAAATCTACTACGAAATTCCTATATAAAGAGATTATATATAGGTTTAGTACTATTAAGACACTAGTAGTAGATAGAGGTTCCGAGTTTAAAGAGTTAGTCTATTCTCTCGCTAAGTAGTTTAGTATAGATTATATCGTTACTTTAGCCTATAATCTATAATCTAATAAGGCTAAACGAGGGTATCTAAATATTATCGATAGTCTTTCGAAGATTACGAGTAAGGATAATAGTTAATAGATTTAATATCTTACTTACGTTCTATAGACTAAATAGTTAACTATTAATAGAATTACTAGTTAAATACCTTCGTTACTTATATTTAGGACCGATACTATCCTTCTAGTAGAATTCGATATTTATAGTTAGTAAATATAGAATTAGTTATAGATTTATACTATAGAAGACCTTATTACTACTCGTACTTAATAACTTAAATAAAGGAACGAAGATCTTTAGGAGATATAGGATTATATATATCGTCTTCGTTAAGAATATAAAGAGGTATAGGATCTATATTATAGGATTTAGTATAATAAGCTTAAGGTTAACAATATTATCCTAGTCTATAATACTTATTATAAGAAGATTTAGTAAGATAAGCTTATAAATAGGTAGTAGGGCCTATATTATATTATTAAAGTTTATAATTTAGGTTTATATAAGATTACTAAGCTAGATAGCGTCGAGGTTTATAGTACCTATATACGTCGGAGATTAAAGAAGTACTTATTACTAGATAAGGAGTAAGTACTTATAGTGTTACGGTGTAGGTGTCTTCCTAGTCGAGGTAGTTAGTGAATAGTATACGCTCGTCGACGACACTCGTTAGTTAGTTACTACCCTCGGAAACCTCGTAGTCGTAGAAACCTTATATATATAACTAATCGCTACCTTTCTACCTAAGCCCTTTAATGGACTATATATCGTAACCTGTAACTATAGCTATAACTATAACGACCGAGTCTACTATAACCGTCCTCTTCCCCCTAGTGTCTAACCTAGACACGAACGACCTACACGCCTTAGAGTCCTTAACGACGAGCTATACGACGACGACCCTTACTAATAACGAGCTCCTCGCCGAGGCCGGTAGCTCCGTCCTCCGCCTCCTTACGCTAACGACGCTATGTCTCTAAATTATTACTAGAAAGACCTTCCTCTTTATTCTCTAATAAATCTATTTTACCCTTATTATCCTCTTCTCTAGAATCTAAATCTACTTCCCCCCCTTCCTTATTAGAACCTATCTCTATATCCTCCTTATCGCTCTCGACTATATTAGGATTAGGATTATTCTTCGTAGTAGGGACTAGGCCCTCCTCGGCATAACGGAAGAAAGAACGAGCACTAATAAAGTAGGCCTTCTTATACTACTAGACCTTAACCTAAGCCTTCTCTATAGCTACGGCAATCTCCGTACGAATCTCTCTAATACGATCCTTAGTAGCTTAGAGATCGTTACCTAATAGGATGTCTCTTTCCTCGACGATAGTAGGATCGTCCTAACGAATATAGCTAACTAGAGCGTTACTAATAGGACTATCGATTTATAGAGTAATAGCGGCGGGGAAAGCAGAGTGTATACTTCCGTATATATTTAGCTTACTAGAAGGAGTCCTAGGACTAGGGCGCTTTTATATATAAGCGAGAGTAAGCTCGCTATACGAACTACCCTCGAACTGCTCTAGAGTCTCGTAATCGGTACTAATCCTATAGAACTAAGGGAGTATAGTGCGACGAATAGAATCGGTAGGACCGGTCGAACTATATAGGGTATAAGGCATAGTAATACGAACGTTACTAGCCTTATAAATTATTAACTCCTAGTCGGCCTTATACTTCTTAATATTATCCTACGTAAAGTACTTATCGGTGATATTAATAACTAGAGCGTCGGTAAGAACCTTACGAGCCTTTATATCCTAAACCTACTCCTTTATATAGTAATATATCTTAGGCATAACGATAGTATAATTCTTTAGCGTCTTATCGTTAAGGCTAATAGAACCTTAGACAGTATCTCCTCTATACCTATTAGTAAGACGGCCAGGGTTAACGTTAATGTAGCGGAACTACGTATAATCTCTAGGGACGGTATATTTAGCGTAGTAAGGGTAGGAAATTAACTAAGTAAGCTTATCGGGACAACTAGCAATATATACTCGATAGTATTTAGGATCTATACGTATAGCCTACTGTCCGAGAGAGTAAAATATATTACGTAACTACTCTAGCTAGTTCTTACCCTTAGGATGACCGAAATAGTAAAGATATATATCTATCTCGGTGTAGAAGATATCTATAAGAGGAGAATCCCCTTCGGCCTACTATTTAAAAATGTTAATAACTATATTACCGTCGGTAACCTATTCGTCGTAAAGCCCCTTACGGAAACTATCGAGGATAAGCTTCCTTATATCCTTAGAGACGTAACGATCTATAACTATAGACTTATACTTAAAAATACTACGCTTAGTAGACTCGCGAGCGACACGGAAAGTTAGAATAAGCTACTTAGCTGTCTCTTTCTGTATACGCATTAAGTCTAGAGTGCCGCCGTAGTAGGCGTTATACTAATAGCGAATACGCCTAGCTAAAACTTCGTACTTAAGGTTAGTAAGTAGATATAGACGACGAGCTAGAAGACGAGTATATAAGTAATAGACGGTCGCATTAGTAGCTAAATCCTTACGTATCTAAGTATTTATAATAATAGCGAGTTCGGAATTAGAGAGTAGCTCCTTCGAGGTAAACTCGGCCTTAACCCTCGGAGAGACACTAGTGTAGTTATACTCCTTCTTAGTCGACGAAGTAATAGCCTTACCCTTACCCTTGTCCTACGGAGTAACTAATGTAGAAATAGAGCGATCGGGTATCTCGTACTGTCTATTACTATCATCGAATTCGTTAAAGCGACGCTTCTTAGAAGGAGAACCTTTACGACTAGTCTCTACCGACGGAATAGCCTCTTATTCGACTAGCTCTTCTTTATCCTCTTCTTCTTCTAAGCGACTAAGACGGAGACGTATAGAACGACGTAAGCGGCTTAAAACCTATACGGGAGTAGCCGCTCCTAAGCCCGGCTTAGGTCTAGCACTACCGAGGTTTACCCGAGAACTTCCTCCTACGAATATTATAGCTTTAGTAATGCGTACTACGTTAGTGTTAGAGACACTAGGATAACTAGAAACCGAAGCTTAACGAATTCCGAACGTAGTAGTAGACGAGGTAGTAGGGGTGCCACCGGTGATCTAGGACGGAGCGGGAACCTTATATAAGAAACCGAGCTTATTCTAGGCGAAATACTTAGTGAATTACCTATTACGGACAATACGAAGCTCCTTTACGTTAAGTTCCTTAACGCTCGGCTACTTCGAGGATTCGACTAATTTAGCCGTAGTAGTAATGTCTTATAGGCGGACATCGTAACTAATAATGCTCTTCGGGGTGCTAATACGCTTAATAGTTACGCGAACCACTATATTAATAGTCTAATAGAAAGTCTTCCCCCTAGAGATGTAGTTAAACTACTAACGAGAACGATCCCCTAGACCGGAGTACTAATCCTTATAGAGCTCGTAAGACTACTCGTAGTCCGAAACGCTACGCTAGAGAGCGCTATAATGTTCTAAACTCTTATTCCTATTCTCCTTAACTCTCTCGTATATACTATAAGCCTTAGGAAATATTTCCTCCTAATCCTTCTTACTTAAGGCGACGATATTACCCTCGAGGAGACTATAGATAATGTCGTAGGTAAGTGTCTCGACGTAGTTCTAAGCCTTTATAGCGATACCGAGGACCTACGCGATGAAATCTATACGGATATTATTATTACACTTACGGGCGTATTTTAAGACCTCCTTAGTATTCGTAAAGCTCTTATCCTTATACGTAAAGACTCCGACTCCTCCGTTCTAACTACTACCTCCGTTTATTACCTTAGAATCGCCGGATAGGATTATTATACTTAAGGTAGGATTAGCCTTAGGCTAACCTCTACCTCCCTATATAGCGTAAAAGCTATAAGGCCGTAAAACCCGCGGCTATCGATAGGGTATTACGATTAAATAGCGTAACTATTGTCTAATAACGCTATAGCCTCGTCTTGCTACGAAAAGGAGACCTTCTAAGAGCTTCGTTAGATATATTATCTTACGGAAATAAAAGGTAGGTTTCTATAAGGTATAGGAGATCGAGGGGTTATATTAGAAAATTTTCGCGCGGCAATACTAGCTCTACTATAGTAACATCTACATGTAGGTGTATCTAGTAAGCGCTACACCTCTTATAATTCGCTATATACGGCGGCACTATATGTTTATATAGCACCTTTATACCTTCTTCCTCTTTATCCTTTTACTACACTATTTACTATATAGAACCTCCGTAAACACATATAAAGAAATCGAATTCGGAACTAAGGAAACGTAGAAGTGCTTCGAGGAAGTAATCTAGGTACTACGAATAGAAAAAAAAAAAAACAAAGGAAACCTTTTACCTTACCGTTTATCCGTTCTAACACCTCGTTAGATCTACTACCCTTAACGGCGGCGACGTAATATGTATACAATGGTTATAACCGACTATATATAGTATATAATAAAAATCCCCCTTTTATTAACCCTACCCCCTCCCCTTAGTGTCTAACCTAGACACTAAACCTAATCTATAATCTCGTACTCGTCGCGATTAAAGCCCTCTAGACGTGTAATCTCGACGATAGGTTCTTATTCTAATACGTAACGAAGTACTACTATATACACTTGCTCCTTATCTATTAATAAGTACTTCTTTAATCTCCGACATGTATATATACTATAAACCTCGACGCTATCTAGCTCGGCAATTTTATATAAGCCTAAATCGTGAACTTTAATAATGCGATACGGGCCCCGCTACCTATTCTTAAGCTTATCTTGTCGAATCTTCTTATAATAAGTATTATAGATAAGGACGATATCGTTAATATTAAGCTTATTATATTAAATCCTACGACGTAGATCCTATGCCTCTTTATATTCTTAATAAAGACAATATATACAATCCTACGTCTCCTAAAGATCCTCGTCCCTCTACTTAAGTTATCGAGCACGAGCGGTAATAAGCTCTTCTATAGTACGAACCTACGACTAATCCTATATTCGCTAACTATAAATATCGAATTCTACTAGAAGGATAGTGTCGGTCCTAAATATAAGTAACGAAGGTGTTTAACCGGTAATCCTATTAATAGTTAACTATTCGGCCTATAGGACGTAAGTAAGATATTAAACCTATTAGCGATTGTCCTCGCCCGTAATCTTCGAAAGACTATCTATAATGTTCGGATACCCTCGTTTAGCCTTATTAGATTATAGATTATAGGCTAAAGTAACGACGTAGTCTATACTAAACTACTTAGCGAGAGAGTAGACTAACCCTTTAAACTCGGAACCTCTATCTACTACTAGTGTCTTAATAGCGCTAAACCTATATATAACCTCTTCGTATAGGAATTTCGTAGCGGACTTACTATCGGAATTATGTAGTGCCTTAGCCTCTAGCTATAAACTAACGGCCTCTCGAGCAATAATGAGATATTAACATCCTTCCGATATAGGTATATAAACGACATCGACGTACTACTTCGTATAAAGGGTAGAGACGCCGCTCGGATGTAGCTCCTCCGTTTCTCGTAAAAGCGCTCTTCTTTAACATTCATCGTATATAGCTACGTAGTAACGAACATCGGTATATAGCGTCTTCTACTAGTACCGGTCGGCAATCTTCCTCTAAGTACCCTTACGACCCTTATAACTACTTCCGTTATAAAGCTCCCTAATAATCTTATCTTTATAGTCCTCTATATCGACGACGCGACGTAACGGTATTAACCTCTAACTACGTCTAAAAAGGTAACTATTATTAATAAGGAACATCGACGTATACCTCTTAAATTTAATAAATTCGGATGTATCTAAATATAGCGGTCGTCGTAACGTTATAAGATAGTCGGTAATGTCTTACGATTCTACTAAATATTCCTCGCGAACTAGAGCAGTTCGCTTATTACTCCTATCTACCTAGAGAGGGCGAATAGACACGTAAAATAGCTCTAAATCGATTAATTCGTCTACGTCTATATTATATACCTTATTATTATTATCTAACGGACCTCGTAGGCGACGAGAAAGCCCATTAGTAGCTCCGTTCTTCTTGCTAGGAACATATCGAACGTCGAAAGCGAATAAGTATATCTACGCGATCTACTAAGTAGTAACCGAACTAGGAAGATTAGTAGTAGATCGATTAAGTTATACTACTAAGGTGTTAGCGTTAGTCTCGATAATAAATAGAACCCTATAAAGATACGAACGGACCTTCTATAGTGCTTTAAGTACACTACGATACTCCCTCTTACTAGTATTATACTTCTTTTTAGCTTTAGACTATATACTAGATTCGAAACGAACGATATAACGTTTCTTCTTAGCCTCCGAATTCTCCTATATAAGGATTGTACCCTAACCTATTAAACTAGCGTCTATAGCTAAGATAATCGATCTAGCTTGTTTACTATAATTAATCGACGTAAGTGCGGGTATAGAAGTTAGTGCTTATTTAAGTACGTTTATAGAGGATTATACCTCCTCGGTCTATTCGAAAACGATACTAGCCCGAAGTAGCTAATATAACGGCCTAGTAACGATAGTAAAATCCTTAACCTATATTCGGTAATATATATAGATACTAAGGAAAGCGCGTACCTTAGTACCGTTCTTATACAGTAGCTACTCTACAATCTTAACGATCTTAGACTAGTCTAGATAACGCCCTCTAGAATTATAGACAAACCCTACTACCTTAAGACCTAACTATAAAAACTAGGACTTTCTACTAGAAATAGTAACTCTAGCTCTCTCTATGTCGGTAAGCGTACGGTCTAACGTCTATATATGTTCGAGTATAAAACGTCTAACACTAGGAAAAGACTCCTCTCTACTATAATCTGTACGAGGTCCCTTAATGCTATTATCGTCTACGAAAGGTTATACATTATAAGGTATCCGATCCCGTAGAATCGTATCGTTAATCCTATAGAACTACGTAACTAAATTCGTAGCTCCCTAAGGAAGTCTTATCTATCGGACGAGTCTAATAGGTGTCATAAATAAGGTAATATTACGGCTCTCCTCCGTAAGAGGGACTTAGTCGTATCCGGAAAAGTAATCTACGAGTAAGGCGATATATATACTAGTAAAAGACTCCGAGAATTTATCTACGGAAGGAGGGAGGTTAGTATCTCTAATCGTTACGCGATTAATACTTATCGCCGCATTAACTAGCCGATACTTATTCGTATCCTTCTTCTTAACTAGGAAATAGGGATTCCTATACGGTGCGTAACTTAGCTTAAGGAGTCCGTTCGTAATCCTCTCTTTTACTATATCTACTACGATACCTATTAAAGATCGCGGAATAGGGAAACTAGGTTCTTACTACGGCGTGTAGTCTATAGTCCTAATAGACTATGCCGGCGTAACGTCACTTTTTACCGTACTAATCTTAGAGAAGTCCTAAGCTAGGATAGCTTCTTAGTTTAGGAGTACTTATATTAATACCTCCCGTTTAGCTAGCGTAACTTCGTGACTAATAATAAGCTTACGCTCTCTCTCGGGTGTAAGTCGCGATCGCTCCTTAATATCGGAAAACTTAGTAATAAGTAGGTAACTATATAGCGCTAACCGGAAAGGTCGTAATACTTTACGAGCTAAGCACTATTCTCGCTACGTATTTACCCCTCTAGGTGTAGAACTGTCTAAGATCGAAGTATCTACTAGCCGAACCTTCTTATCCTTCCTTTTATATAAGGTATTTACCCCTACCCTTAGTACTCTACAGGAGGCTCTACGTATTCTAAGCCGTACGGCCGTAAGCATCGATTATATATTATTCTTTCGAGAGATCCGAGGCACACTATCGTCCTCTAATAATAGTATAAACTAAAAACATCTATATGCGGGGTTAGCTAGCTATTCCCCTCTAGAGGGTAGAACATTAGCTATATAGCGAATTCGGTAAATCTCCGGCAATGCTAGTTCTAAGCCCGGCTTAGAACTAGGAATTTTTGCGCTATTCCTAAAAAGGAAATCCTCCCGTTCTCCTACACTCTTCTCCTTATCCTAAGTAACCTATAAAAGTAGAGAATTGTTTTTGTCGTTTTCTAGTAGTTTATAAAGAATTAAATCCGTGTATGTATTATTAATGTAAGAAATAGAGAGATCCGAACTATAAGTAACCTATAAAGAAGAAACAGAAACCGAAACTCCTAGTCGATATCCCGGCTCTCCTTGCGCGACATTATAGCCGGGACCGATGCCGCCTAATCGTTTAAAGACCTCGATAACCTCGTTAACTCGTAGAAAGATCTATTCTTTAGTCCGCTCGATTTCGCACCCTAAAAGGTAACCTTTTACGAACTATTAGCCGACTAGATCGTCCTATACTAGGAACTATCGTCTATATTATAAGAAATAAGACGAGACTTACATTCGAAAGGCCTTCCTAGAATAACGTATTCTAACCTCTTCCTAGTTAATAAGAAATACGTATAGATTACGACACCTCTAATGTTAATAGGCACATTAATATAAGCCCTAGAGAAAGAGCCTATACCTATTACACTGTCTATAATAATCTTAATATCTCGCTAAATCGGTAAACCTAGTTCCTTAGCTAACCTTAGCGATATAAGGTTGCATTTAGTACTACTATTAAGAAGCGTACGAACCGTAGTCGTATTATACCTAAGACTAGTAATTAACCTTAGACTAGCGATAGTTATTAAATCGGCGGAAGCTCCCTTCTAATCTATATACGGATCGGGATTAAGGTTCACGAATTCCTCTAGTTGTTAGACTAGATTTACCTCGGTACGAGGGTAGAAGAGCTCGGGAATATTATTACTAGGAAGATTAGGGTTATCGAACCTTCGATAAAAGATCTTAGATAATAGTTATAATATTCCGAGGAGAGACCCTATCCTTATTATAATATTAGAGTTTAATAAGGATTATATAGCTTACTACGGATTAGTAACCTATTATAGAACCTTGTCGAAGCGCTTAGTGCGAGGAACACGCTTTATAGGTCGTAGAGCCTCCTTAGCGACTAGATCCTCTATATCGGCGTCTTCCTTCTTAGTCTTAGTAACGGCTTTAACGGTGGCCGAACGAGTCCTAGTAATAGTTACACCTTCCGGAACATTAGTAGTAGCTACCGGACGATAAGCACTAGTACGAAGGGACTTAGTAACGCCGTAGGACGGTTTAGAAGGACCTGCCTTTATAACCCTATTAGTAGGACTCTTACCTTTGTCCGTTCGAGCATTACGAGGTGTAGTACTCGGCTAAGTAGTAGCTATAACCGGAACTTCCTTAACGAAGTCGTTATTATTATTATTATCCCTCCTAACTAGATCCTCTAGGTAGAAATCCTTACACTAAATAGACTTAGACGCTTTATCCTTAGAATTATCGTCGACTGTTAGTATCTTATAGTCTAGGTTATTAACTACTAACTTCCTAGTAGCTCGGAGTCTAGCCTTAACTTATTCTTATTATAACTAAGTAGCTCCCTTATTACGTCTTACTAGACGACTAACTAGACGCTATAGGTTCTCCGTAGTTCCCTAAACTAAGCTATTACCTTCTAAATAAAGGAGACTAAGATTAATAAGCTTTCGAAGCTCTAGGTAATTAGGTCGAGAGTAACCTTCCTTTTTATAGTACTAGTACCTACGAGGACCGAGAGGAATAGTATTCGAACCAGTAGCTAGTGTAAATCTAGACGGTTAATACGAAACTAGGGCTAGACGAGGTAGTCCTATAGGAAGAGACTAGCCGTTTATTACTTATACGACTTAGACCGACAGCTTATCTATTCTCTTATAAAGAGCCTATATACTCGAATCCGAAGGAGAGGTAGCTATAGGAGTGTTCGTTTAAGTCTTAGTAGAAACGTCGGGGATATAAGGCTAAGTAGTGCTTTCCTTAGTAATAACCGAGGTAACCTTCTCGCGCTCCTTACGAACCGACTAGAAGGATTCGAGTCGTCGTATCTTAGAGATCTTCTCTTTAGCTAAATAGTAGATCCTCGGAAAATCCTTAAAGGTGTTAGGGTGCTTTATATCTATACCACTCTTTACTCTAACGTAACTACGAATATTAGCTAGAAGACCTTCGGTGAACTACGTACCTCTCGTAATAATATCGAGTCGAGTCTTACCTAGAGCGTTAGTAGTCTTCCTAAACATCCTATAGTACTAAAGTATATTAGAGAAGGTCTCCCTTAGTATATCCCTTAATTGTTCGAGGTAAGTACGAGACGTTATTAGGTAATTAGAGTCCTTATCCTCGAAACTAAGCTTTATCTCCTTCTTAAGGCTAACCTAGTCTCTCGAAGCCTAACTAAGATAGGATTTTACTTATCTACGGATCTTAACACTATAATACTAAGGCAACCTTCGAATAGTAACCTCCTTAGAAAGGTTATAGGATCGAATAAAGGTCTCCTATTCTTCTATAAACTCTATAACGTTATAGCTATCGAAGTAAGGAGTACCTTATTACCTAGGACTAGGAGCTAGTAGTGTTATCTACACTATAAAAGGCTACCCTCTCTATTATATCGATACTAAACCTTTAGCTATTAGAGGAGTTCGTACCTTATCCTTTAGTAGGTTCGAAGAGGTCGTACGCTCCTCTATAGAAGGAGGTATTAGCTAAGGAGAAGGGGTACTCTCCGGATTAAGGCCGGCATTTATTATAACGTTTCCTTTGTCTTTAGACTCGTTGCTTACGACTAAATAAGTAGCTTTACGGAATTTAGAAAATCCTTATCTAGCACCGAACTCTTCTAGTAACCTCGACATTCTCTTAGAATAAAGAACTAGTCCTACTAGGATATTCTCGAATAGTAGTAGGATTAGCCTTAGTATTCGAATAAACTATTAGTGAACTCTATACTACTACGTAGCATCTAGACTAAATCTAGATAACCCTTATACGCTATATCGTATACTTTTAGCCCCTTTATCTATAAAGGCTTAGGCCTTCTACATTAGTCGTCGTCTCCGTTTACTTCTACTACTTCTAAACCTAGGTCTATTCCGGGTCTAGGGTTACTATATTCTCTATCTATATAGATAACTCTTACGAGTTAGAGACTCCTAATTAATACTCGTGTCGAATATCGTTTAAATCGACTAGCTGTAGCCGCTCCTATTAGGGTCTTCTAGATGCCTAACTAATTCTCCGTTACGAAACTCGTCGTACTCTATATATACTAGAAATCGTCCTCGGAGGTATAAAAAACTTTAAATCCTAAGAGATAGCGGCGGTCTTGTCCTAGTGTCCTCGTATAGTGCTACAATAACGGCTATAGAACACTAAAGAAACCTAATAAACCTAATAAGCCTAATAAACCTAATATAACTAATAACGAGCTACTCGTTCGATAGCTACCGTAACACTGCTCGATAATAATAGTAAGGCACTACCCCTAGCACTAAATTACTATTATTACAGTGTAGGTGTCTTCCTAGTCGAGGTAGTTAGTGAACAGTATACGCTCGTCGACGACACTCGTTAGTTAGTTACTACCCTCGGAAACCTCGTAGTCGTAGAAACCTTATATATATAACTAATCGCTACCTTTCTACCTAAGCCCTTTAATGGACTATATATCGTAACCTGTGACTATAGCTATAACTATAACGACCGAGCCTACTATAATAGTAGTACTTCGTTATATATTAGAATAAGAATCTATTATCGAGATTATACGTCTAGAGAGCTTTAATTACGACGAGTACGAGATTATAGAGTAGGTTTAGTATCTAGATTAGATACTAGAGAGAGAGAGTAGAGTTAAAAAAAGAGAGATCTTTATTATATATAGTCGGTTATAACTATTATATATATATTACGTCGCTGTTGTTAAGAGTAGTAGATCTAACGAGGTATTAGAATAGATAAATAGTAAGGTAAAAGGTTTCCTTTATTATTTCTATATATAGTAGCTAGATTACTTCCTCGAAGTACTTCTACGTTTCCTTAGTTCCGAATTCGATTTCTTTATATATATTTATAGAGGTTCTATATAGTAAATAATATAGTAAAAGAACAAAGAGAAAGAAGGTATAAAGGTACTATATAAATATATAGTACTACTATATATAGCGAATTAAAAGAGATATAGCGCTTACTAGATATACCTATATATAGATATTACTATAGTAGAGCTAGTATTACTACGCGAAAATTTTCTAATATAACCCCTCGATCTTCTATACCTTATAGAAACTTACCTTTTATTTCTATAATATAACTTATCTAACGAAGCTCTTAGAAGGTCTCCTTTTCGTAGTAAGTCGAAGCTATAGCGTTATTAGATAATAGCTATACTATTTAATCGTAATACTCTATCGATAGCTACGGGTTTTATAGCCTTATAGCTTTTATACTATATAGAGAGGTAGAGGTTAGTCTAAGACTTATTCTACCTTAAGTATAATAATCCTATCTAGTAATTCTAAAGTAAGAAATAGAGATAGTAGTTAGAATAGAGAAGTTAGAGTCCTTACGTATAAAGATAAGAGCTTTATAAATACTAAGGAGGTCTTAAAATACGTCTATAAGTATAATAATAATATCTATATAGATTTTATTATATAGGTCCTTAGTGTCGCTATAAAGGCTTAGAACTACGTCGAGATACTTATCTATAATATTATCTATAGTCTCCTCGAGAGTAATATTATTATCTTAAGTAAGAAGGATTAGAAGGAAATATTTCCTAAGGCTTATAGTATATATAAGAGAGTTAAGGAGAAGAGAAATAAGAGCTTAGAATATTATAGCGCTCTCTAGTATAGCGTTTTAGACTACGAGTAGTAGACTAGTCGTTAGGTAGGTATTAGGTTATCCCTAGTCGATACTAGACCTAATACTAATACCTCTCTAGAGTCTATCTAATATAATCGCTTAGTATATTAGGTTATAGAGGTATTACTCTATATTAGGTAGAGGTTAGTATCGAGATAGTATCGTAGGTACTCGCTAGGTTATAATTAGGTCTTAGTTAGTATAAATCTTCCCTATATAAATAGAATAAGTGTCCTCTCTATATATTATTATTATAGTATATAATTATAGAGTAATTTTGTAAAATAGATTAATATTTAGTTTATAAGTTATAAGGTTATAGTAGCTATCTAAGGCTTTTATTGCCTATTTAAGCTAAATTTAGCTAATAATAGTAGTCTCCTTAATTAGAAGAGATATAGAACTCCCTTTATTAGTACTCTCTATTATCTCCTAAACCTCTAGATTATAAGAAATCTCTATATTTAGTAGAGCGTAAGTAATTATTATATCCCTCTTTATCTCCTTTATATCTAGATAGTCTTCTAGGAAGAAGAAGTCGCGTAGGCTATAAACCTTATAGTAGGCGTTATTTATAGCTAGAGTTAGGTATTCCTTCTTAGGAGAATACTAGACTTATTAGTACTTATTATTAGTATAGGTATAATATATATATAATCGTATTTCTCTCTAATATAAGTATAGACCTAGTAGTCTATATAGACCTTAAGATAGTAAATATAGTAAGAGTCCTATATTATATTAGACTAGTCGCTAAGAGTATAGCGGCGTATAAGGTCTATATAGCGCTTATATATATCCTAATTATATTCTTATACTAGAAGCTAGCTATTTAAATTATATAAGATAGGTATATTAGTATAGTAGGCTCGGTCGTTATAGTTATAGCTATAGCTATAGGTTACAATATATAGTCTATTAAAAGAGCTTAGGTAGAAAAGTAGCGATTAGTTATATATATAAGGTTCCTATAACTACGAGGTTTCTAAGTATAGTAACTAACTAACGAGTATTATCGATAAGCGTATACTATTTACTAACTACCTCGACTAGGAAGATACCTATACTATAATAATAGTAATTTAGTACTAGGGGTAGTACCTTACTATTATTATCGAGTAGTATTATAGTAGCTATTAAACGAGTAGCTCGTTATTAGTTATATTAGATTTATTAGACTTATTAGGTTTATTAGGTTTCTTTAGTATTCTATAGCTATTATTATAGTACTATATAAGGATACTAGGATAAGACCGCTACTATCTCTTAGGATTTAAAGTTTTTTATACCTCTAAGAACGATTTCTAGTATATATAGAGTATAACGAGTTTCGTAATAGAGAATTAGTTAGGTATCTAGAAGACTCTAATAGGAGCGGCTATAGCTACTCGATTTAAACGATGTTTAATACGAGTATTAATTAGGAGTCTCTAACTCGTAAGAGTTATCTATATAGATAGAGAATATAGTAACTCTAGACCTAGAATAGACCTAGATTTAGAAGTAGCGAAAGTTAACGGAGATAACGACTAATATAGAAGGCCTAAGCCTTTATAGATAAAAGGGCTAAAAGTATACGATATAGTATATAAGGGTTATCTAGATTTAGTCTAGATATTACGTAGTAGTATAGAGTTTACTAATAGTTTATTCGAATACTAAGACTAATTCTACTACTATTCGAGAATATTCTAGTAGTACTAGTTCTTTATTCTAAGAGGATATCGATATTACTAGAAGAGTTCGGTACTAGATAAAGATTTTCTAAATTCCGTAAAGCTACTTATTTAGTAGTAAGTAACGAGTCTAAGGATAAAGGAAATATTATAATAAATACTAGTCTTAATTTAGAGAGTATCTCTCTCTCTTAACTAATATCTCCTTCTATAGAGAAGTATATAACCTCTTCGAACCTACTAAAGAAAGAGGAACGGACTCCTCTAATAGCTAAAGGTTTAGTATCGATATAATAGGGAGAGTAGTCTTTTATAGTATAGATAATACTACTAGCTCCTAGTCCTAGATAATAAAGTACTCCTTACTTCGATAGTTATAACATTATAGAGTTTATAGAAGAATAGGAGACCTTTATTCGATCCTATAATCTTTCTAAGGAGGTTACTATTTAAAGATTACCTTAGTACTATAGTATTAAGATCCGTAGATAAGTAAAATCCTATCTTAGTTAGACTTCGAGAGACTAGATTAGTCTTAAGAAGGAGATAAAGCTTAGTTTTAAGAATAAGGACTTAGATTACCTAATAACGTCTTATACTTATCTCGAATAACTAAGAGATATACTAAGAGAGACCTTCTCTAATATACTCTAGTACTATAGGATATTTAGGAAGACTACTAACGCTCTTAGTAAAACTTAGCTCGATATTATTATAAGAGATATATAGTTTACTAAAGGTCTTCTAGTTAATATTTATAGTTATATTAGAGTAAAGAGTAGTATAGATATAAAGTACCTTAACACCTTTAAGGATTTTCTAAGGATCTACTATTTAGCTAAGGAGAAGATCTTAGAGATATAACGACTAGAATCCTTCTAGTTAGTTCGTAAGGAGTACGAAAAGGTTATAGCGGTTATTACTAAGGAAAGTACTACTCTACCTTATATCTCTAATATTTCTACTAAGGCTCTAATAAACGCTCCTACTACTATCTCTTCTTTAGATTTAAGTATATAGACTCTTTATAAGAGAATAGATAAGCTATCTATCTAAGTTATATAGGTAATAAATAGCTAGTCTCTTCCTATAGAGCTACCTTACCTAGCCTCTATTTTATATTAGCTATCTAGATTAATACTAGCTACTAGTTCGAATACTATTCCTCTTAGTCCTTATAGATACTAGTACTATAAAAAGAAAGGTTACTCTCGACCTAATTATCTAGAGCTTTAAAAGCTTATTAATCTTAGTCTCCTTTATTTAGAAGGTAATAGCTTAGTTTAGGGAACTATAGAGACCCTATAGTATCTAGTTAGTCGTCTAGTAAGACGTAATAAGAGAGCTACTTAGTTATAATAAGAATAGATTAAGGCTAGACTCCGAGCTACTAGAAAGTTAGTAGTTAATAACCTAGACTATAAGATACTAACTATTAACGATAATTCTAAAGATAAAGCGTCTAAGTCTATTTAGTATAAGGATTTCTATCTAGAGAATCTAGTTAGGAGTAATAATAATAATAATAATAATTTCGTTAAGGAAGTTCTAGTTATAGCTACTACTTAGCTAAGTATTATACCTCGTAATACTCGAATAGATAAAGGTAAGAGTCCTACTAATAGAGTTATAAAGGTAGGTCCTTCTAAACTATTCTATAGCGTTACTAAGTCCCTTCGTACTAGTACTTATTATTCGATAGCTACTACTAATATTCCGGAAGATATAACTATTACTAGGTCTTATTTAGCTACTATTAAAGCCCTTACTAAGACTAAGGAGAAAGACGCCGATATAGAGGATCTAGTCGCTAAGGAGGCTCTATAACCTATAAAGCGTATTCCTCGTACTAAGTACTTTAATAAGGTTCTATAATAGGTTACTAATCCGTAGTAAGCTATATAATCCTTATTAAACTCTAATATTATAATAAGGATAGAGTCTCTCCTCGGAATCTTATAACTATTATCTAAGATCTTTTATTAAAGGTTTAATAACTCTAATCTTTCTAGTAATAATATTCCCGAGCTCTTCTACTCTTATACTAAGGTAAATCTAGTCTAATAACTAGAGGAATTCGTAAATCTCGATTCTAATATAGATATAGATTAGAAGAGAGCTTCTACTAATTTAATAACTATCGCTAGTCTAAGGTTAATTACTAGTCTTAGGTATAGTACGACTATAGTTCGTATACTTCTTAATAGCGATACTAAATATAACCTTATATCGTTAAGGTTAGCTAAAGAACTAGGTTTACCGATTTAGCGAGATATTAAGATTATTATAGATAGTATAATAGGTATAGACTCTTTCTCTAGGGCTTATATTAATATACCTATTAATATTAGAGGTGTCGTAATCTATATATATTTCTTATTAACTAGGAAGAGGTTAGAATATATTATTCTAGGAAGGCCTTTCGAACGTAAGTCTTATCTTATTTCTTATAATATAGATAATAGTTCCTAGTATAGGACGATCTAGTCGGCTAATAGTTCGTAAAAGGTTACCTTTTAGAGTATAAAATCGAGCGGACTAAAGAATAGATCTTTCTACGAGTTAACGAGGTTATTAAGGTCTTTAAATAATTAGGTAGTATCGGTCCTAGCTATAATATTATACGAGGAGAGCTAGGATATTAACTAGGAGTTTTAGTTTCTATTTCTTCTTTATAGATTACTTATAGTTTAGATCTCCCTATTTCTTATATTAATAATATATATACGGATTTAATTCTTTATAAACTACTAGAAAACGATAAAAATAATTCTCTACTTTTATAGGTTACTTAGGATAAGAGAGTTCGTATATTCGAGAAGAGTATAAGAGAATAGGAGGATTTCCTTTTTAGAAATAGCGTAAAAATTCCTAGTTCTAAGCTAGGCTTAGAACTAGTATTATTAGAGATTTACTAAATTCGCTATATAGCTAATATTCTACTCTCTAGAGAGGAATAGCTAGCTAACCTACTATATAGATATTTTTAGTTTATACTATTATTAGAGGATAATAGTATACCTTAGATCTTTCGAAAGAATAATATATAATTAATACTTATAGCTATATAGCTTAGAATATATTATACCTCCTATAGAGTACTAAGAGTAGAGGTAAATACTTTATATAAAAGAAAGGATAAGAAGGTTCGGCTAGTAGATACTTCGATCTTAGATAGCTCTATACCTAGAGAGGTAAATATATAGCGAGAATAGTACTTAGCTCGTAAAGTATTATAACCTTTCCGGTTAGCGCTATATAGTTACCTACTTATTACTAAGTTTTCTAATATTAAGGAGCGATTATAACTTATACCTAAGAGAGAGTATAAGCTTATTCTTAGTTACAAAGTTACTCTAGCTAAATAGGAGATATTAATATAAGTACTCCTAAACTAAGAAGCTATTCTAGCTTAGGACTTCTCTAAGATTAGTATAGTAAAAAGTAACGTTATACTAGCGTAGTCTATTAGGACTATAGACTATATACTATAGTAGGAACCTAGTTTCCCTATTCTATAATCTTTAATAGGTATTATAGTAGATATAGTAAAAGAGAGAATTACGAATAGACTTCTTAAGCTAAGTTATATACTATATAGGAATCCCTATTTCCTAGTTAAGAAGAAGGATACGAATAAGTATTAGCTAGTTAATATAGCGATAAGTATTAATCGTATAACGATTAGAGATACTAACCTCTCTTCTTCTATAGATAAATTCTTAGAGTCTTTTACTAGTATATATATCGCCTTACTTATAGATTACTTTTCTAGATATAACTAAGTCCCCCTTATAGAGGAAAGCTATAATATTACCTTATTTATAACACCTATTAGACTCGTCTAATTAGACTAGTCGTTAGATAGGTATTAGGTCGTCCCTAGTCGATACTAGACCTAATACTAATACTCCCCTAGAGTCTACCTAATATAATTACTTAGTATATTAGGTTATAGAGTTACTATCCTATATTAGGTAGAGATTAGTATCGAGGTAGTATCGTAGGTACTCGCTAGGTTATAATTAGGTCTTAGTTAGTATAAATCTTCCCTATATAAATAGAATAAGTATCCTCTCTATATATTATTATTATAGTATATAATTATAGAGTAATTTTGTAAAATAGATTAATATTTAGTTTATAAGTTATAAGGTTATAGTAGCTATCTAAGGCTTTTATTACCTATTTAAGCTAAATTTAGCTAATAATAGTAGTCTCCTTAATTAGAAGAGGTATAGAACTCTCTCTATTAGTATTCTCTATTATCTCCTAAACCTCTAGATTATAAGGAATCTCTATATTTAGTAGAGCGTAAGTAATTATTATATCTCTCTTTATCTCCTTTATATTTAGATAGTCTTCTAGGAAGAAGGAGTTACGTAGACTATAAACCTTATAGTAGGCGTTATTTATAGCTAGAGTTAGGTATTCCTTCTTAGGAGAATACTAGACTTATTAGTACTTATTATTAGTATAGGTATAATATATATATAATCGTATTTCTCTCTAATATAAATATAGACCTAGTAGTCTATATAGATCTTAAGATAGCGAATATAGTAAGAGTCCTATATTATATTAGGCTAGTCGCTAAGAGTATAGTAGCGTATAAGGTCTATATAGCGCTTATATATATCCTAATTATATCCTTATACTAGAAGCTAGCTATTCGAATTATATAAGGTAGGTATATTAGTCGTACTAATCTAGCTACTATATATACTATTAAGATTATATATACGACTATTTAGCATTATATCGATACTTAGGTTAATTCTAAAGGTAGTATTACTAGTTAAAGATAATATAGTAATAGCGAGATATTATAAGGTATAGAACTAAATTAGAGTAGAGAATTAGATATAATCTAGATATATTAGAGGCTACTATATTATCCTATTATCCTATTATCCTATTATCCTATTATCCTATTATCCTATTATTCTATTATTATATTATTATATTATTATATTATTATATTATTATATTATTATATTATTATATATTTTTTTATCTACCTAAAATTTTATATAGTATTATTATAGATTATTATTATAGAAGAGAGGTTATATTAATCTAGAGACTCTATCTATATACCTATATTATATATCCTAGATCTATTAATATTACTAGCTATAAATTTAGTATAGTAATACTTTACTAGGTATATATTCTTATTCTAGATAGTAACTCTCTTAGTATAAATAGTATTTAGATTATAATCTATATAGTATATTAGTATAGAGTTAAATATATATTAAGTTTTCTTACTACCTTCTAAAATACCTATAAGGTATACCTTAGCTATCTCCTAAATTATATCTATAGTAGATACCTAGAAGTGTAGCTTACTATAGCTAAGACTTCTAAATAGTAGAATATCTTCTATAATCTTATAAATAAGATAAGAGAATAGAAGCTTATAGATAAGAAGGTTAGTACTTTTCTAGTAGTAACGAATCTTATAGAGAGTAATAGCTAATAACTATTAGCTATATACTATAATAATAGACTATAATAATATACTATCTAGCTTATATCTTCTCTTTATAATATCTTTAGGACTAACTATCTTTCTAGAGTCTTTTAATCTAGACTTATTCTTACCTTTCTCTCTAGACTTATTCTAGTAAGGTTTAGCTAGCTTAGTACGAGCTATATTAGTAATATAGTAGTATTATTAATTAGTAAAGGTATAATTATAAAAGAGGTAAGTAGATAGATATAAATATTAATTAGAAGCTAAAGTAATATATAAAATATAAAATATAAAATATAAAATATAAAATATAAAATATAAAATTGTTATTATTATTATTAATAATATAATAATTACTAATACTTTATAACGATAATATATATTTATAGTATAAGTAACTATTAATAATAATAGAAGTTATTTATAATAATAATAATAATAAATTTATATTTTATATTCTATACTTATAACCTTATAGAATTTACTTTATCTTATATCCTCCTACTCCTTTATTCTATCTAATCTCTTTTACTCTACTAAGTTAGATATTACTTAGTAATATCTAAATTTAGTTCCTACTATAGTATTAAGTTCTTCTCTAATTATTAAAGTCGAGTTAGATCTTAATATTAATAATTCTTTAGATTCTAGAGAGGTATTTATTATAGTATATTATTATAGATATTATCTAATAAGGCTAGGGATTTAAGACTAAGCTATAAGAAGTTACTTTCTAGATTTTATAGCGTAGATAAGGATAAACTTATAGAGGCTACTCTACTAGATTTTAAGCTAGATTCTCTAGTAGGCTTAGTAATAGCCGCTATACTATTTAGTAGAGAGATATAGTAGCTTAATAATCTACTAAAGAGAAAACTATTATAGCTACTAGAAATATAGATCGTAAAGTAAAATTAACTCTACTTAAGAAGCTAGCTATAGAGAGAATAGCTAAAGAGGTAATAAAGTAGGAGAGAATAGAGGAGATAATATAGAAGCGCTTTAAAGACTAGTAGAGTAGTATATATTATTATAGAGTATTATTATATAATACTAATAGGGACTAGGTAAATAGCTTAAATCTAAACTTATAAAAGTCTATAAAAAGTAGTAAAGGATCTATAAGACTAATAATAGATAGTAGTATTAAGATACTATTAGTAAAATATATAAAGAAGCTACTAAGAAAGACGAGGGATTTTACTTCCCTATAAGATCTACTAAATAGCTCTATAGTAAAGAAGGCGTTATTAAGAAGCTCTAGTATAATATTTATAAGTAAGGCTATACTAAGCTTATAGTAGATAAAGGAAATAGTAAGATAGCTAAGAAGGAATAGGTCGATTTCGTCTAGAAAATAACTCTTAAAGAGCTAGTAATAGTCTAAGATCTAGTATAGTAGTATATTAATTATAGTATATAATTATAGACCTCTACTAATAAATACTAGATAACGTAATCTAACGCCTCTACTAGAGTATTTAGAGAATATTAATCTTAAAGTTAAAAGATATATCTCCTATATTAAAGATAATAACGATAATAAGTATAAGAAGGAGGTTAAATTCGATAATAATAAAGTAGAGAAAGTATAGGATATAGTAGGAGTCGATAAATATAAGGTTAAAGCTAAGAGCGATAAGTAGGAAGAGTTAGATAATAACTCTAAAGAGAATATTAGTAAGGTTATTAAGGATAATAATAATAATAATAATAATAATAAGGATAATAATAATAAGGAAATAGAGGATAAGGACGAGGAAATAGAGAATAAGAACGAGAATAAGGAAATAGATAATACTAAGTAGAGGTAAAAATTTTTACTATACTATATTTTAGATTCTAATTCGTTACTAAATTAACTAATAATATTAACGATTAAACGCTAGTACCTATCCTACTAATTAAAAGTAGCTAAGGTAACTAAGAGTAGTAGA
The DNA here is from genome assembly GCA_033846785.1 of Elsinoe necatrix. NCBI lineage: Eukaryota > Fungi > Ascomycota > Dothideomycetes > Myriangiales > Elsinoaceae > Elsinoe > Elsinoe necatrix. The sequence continues at coordinate 2,106,268 of JANZYI010000004.1, forward strand.
GATTTTAAAAAGATAATAGGTAATCGCTAGATTCTATATATAATAAAAATTCTACTATCTTTACGTTATATAATTATAGTATATAATTATAGCGTATAACCTACTACTTTATTTAAAATATTAGACTTTAACGAAGACTTACTTAATCTAGAGCTACGACCTACTCCGACTTCTAAGATAACTTTAGGCCGCTTTCCTTCTCTACTCGAACCTTTCTAATTTATAGCTAGTTATATAATATTAATAAAGTCCCGCGAAGTACTCTACTTAGTTAAATATCTACTATTTAACTCTAAGTAAAGAACTAAGAACTAATCTATAGCTTAAGTATAGTATAATTAGTAGACTAAAACCTTATAAGTAACTATCTCTAGCTTTAATAAAGCTTATAATACTCTAAGCTAGAATTCCGAAGCTCGAACTAGTATTATCTAGTTATAGTTTAGAGAAGCTACTTAGCTTTCTACTAGTTAGCTATTTATATACTATCTACGCTATAGCGATACTCTTACTTATTCTACTCCTAGTAGTATTAGTAATAAGTATCTATTAAATTACTATACCTCGAGGCGATATAAGAATATAATAGCTTTTAAGTACTAACGCTTAATTACTTAAACCTTACTTACGTAACTTAAGTCTTATACTACTTAAGATATAATTACTCCTACCTACTTAAGTAGTCGCTTTAAAAATAAGCTTATTAGAGTGTTTATTAATTATAATTAGTCCTTCTATATAGTTAAACGTAAGTCTTTTTAAAGGTTTCTATACTTCCTCTATTAAGGTATATCTATTCCTAGTCGAATAATGTTTTTATAGATCTTCTAAGAGTAATTTAATACTATCTAGCGAAATCTATACGAAGATCTCTCTTATAGTATAAAGGTTTTAATAGCTCTTAATAGTTAGATAGTAAATAACTACCTTAGCTTTATTAGGATTAAGGTATACTATATTAATAACTAATAGTAACTATAGGAGATTCTACTTAACTTTATACTAGTTAGAGGTTAGTATACTAGAGAAGTACTAGGTACTAAGTTACTACGTATATTATAAGAAAGAAGGCTTAAAGTATAATTACTTACTATTACTACCGATAATACTACTAATAATAATACACTTTATAGTGCTATATAAAGAGAACTATAGGATAAGAAGATATCCTAGAAAGTATATAAAAATATAGTTCTATATCTTATATATATTATTAACCTTATAGTATAGGATATTATTAAGTACCTCTAACTTACTATAATAGAGAATAACGAGCTAGCTCTAAAGCTATAGAAGCGCTATATAAGAGTAATCTAGTTAATAATTATTTCTATACTAAACTTATTACGAAAGGTACGTTAATATAATTATAGTATATTATTATAGACTAAGACATCGAATAGCTCTAAGCGATCTATATTATAATTAACCGATCTCTATAGCGATTTAAACGATTTTAGGCACTTTAAAAAGAGCTACTACTAAGGTAATAACTAAACGTTATTTATAATATAAAGATAAGATAGAACTTAATATTCGATATATATAAGTAAGCTCTTAAGCTATAACAATATATTAATATATAGCTAGATTAGGAAATTACTTAGTAGGGCCCGAAGGCTTTAACTACTAATAAGGATTACGAAGATATCGATTAGTAGGACCTTCGGCGACTCTAAATAAGCTATATAGAGTAGTTATATCTCTCTCTACTTATAAAGATACTAGAGAATTTTAAGATAGTAATAAACGCTCTTAGCGAGTTAAATTAGCTAACTATTTAATATATCTAGTAGATATATAACTACCTATTCGACTTTCTTAATAATATAATAGTAGACTAGAAAGATAGCGACGATACTAATAATAATTCTTCGTAGCCTAATATTGTTATTATAGCTACTAATTAGAGTAGAACTAAGCTTTTAAAGTACTATTAACGTACGGATAAAGACCGAGGCTTTTTATTTAACTATACTATAATTCTCGATCTAATATAAAAGCTTACGGCTTATAAGGTTTTTATTACGGATAATTATTATAGTTCTATACTAATAATTTACCTAGGATAGTACTTAGGAGTACTCTAATAAGATTATATACTATAAGTAATTCTTATAATATCTAGAGCGATATAATAAGTAAGTAATAGGTCCTACTATATAACGCGAGTATATAAGCTCTCTAGTAGTAAGTACTAATTAGCTATAGTTTCGAAGGCTAGCTTTAAAGCTAGTCTTAATAGTTACTTTTCCTTCGTTATCTCCTTAACCTAGTATACTCTCTAGCTATAGTTTAATATTATACGAAGAAGTTCCTTATACTATAAGAAGTAAAGACAAAGACTACCTTAGTATACCTATACTCTATAAGCTTAATAACTTCGATATCCTTCTATAGTAGTATATAAACGAGAAGACCTATCCTTATCTAGTATAGGTAGCTAAGGATATTCTAGTAATTCTAATTACTAGTATAGGTATTAAGTATATCTTTAACACTATAAAGGATATAATTAGAGACTATCGGTATAATCTTTATATATAAGTAATTAGGTAGATCGTTATTATAAAGTATACTATATTAAATAGTAGAGGCTTAGATAATACTAGCTTATAGACTTTAGACTTATTATAAGATAAAGAAGAGCTCTTTAACGAAGTAGACGACTTATTTAACCTCTCTATAATAGTATATATCTCTAATATAAGCGAGGATACTTTAGAAGAAGATAAGGACTATAATAGTAATAATAAAGTTAGTAGAAGGTATCTAAAGTAGCGTTACGTTAATAATAAGAGTTAGCTCGAATTTAATCTATCCTCCTAGACCTATAATTATTTACTATAATAATACTTAAATATACTTCTAACTTTTAGTTTTTAATAATAATACTAATATTCTAATATATATATAGATAAATATGTTATAATTAAGGTTTATAATACGGAGTATAACCTAATATAACCCGTTTAGGTTATATTAGGTTATATTAGGTTAGGTATAGACTAGTATAACCTACCTAGAACCTAATACCCTCTAACCTAGAGTCTATATAACCTAGTACTCTTCTAATCTAAAGCCTATACGACCTAGAACCTAACCCCTACCTAAGGTAGGTTAATATCTACCTAACGACTAGTCTATATCTAATAGATAAGACTTCCTTAGAGAGCTATAAATTTAGTTACGTAGTTCTATAGGATTAATAATATAATTCTACGGGATTAGATACCTTATAATACGTAACCTTTTATAGATAATAATAGTATTAAGGGACCTTATATAGATTATAGTAGAGAGAAGTCTTTTCCTAGTATTAGACATTTTATACTCGAATATATATAGACGTTAGACTATATACTTACCGATATAGAGAGAGCTAGAGTTACTATTTCTAGTAGAAAGTCCTAGTTTTTATAGTTAGGTCTTAAGGTAGTAGGGTTTATCTATAATTCTAGAGAGCGTTATCTAGACTAGTCTAAGATTATTAAGATTATAGAGTAGCTACTATATAAGAATAGTACTAAGGTACGCGCTTTCCTTAGTATCTATATATATTACTATATATAGGTTAAGGACTTTACTATCGTCGCTAGACTATTATATTAGCTACTTTAGACTAGTATTATTTTCGAATAGACCGAGGAGGTATAATTCTCTATAAATATACTTAAATAAGTACTAACTTCTATACCTATACTTACGTCGATTAATTATAGTAAATAAGCTAGATCGATTATCTTAGCTATAGACGCTAGTTTAATAGGTTAGGGTATAATCCTTATATAGGAGAATTTAGAGGCTAAGAAGAGACGTTATATCGTTCGTTTCGAATCTAGTATATAGTCTAAAGCTAAAAAGAAGTATAATACTAGTAAGAGAGAGTATTATAGTATACTTAAGGCGCTATAGAAGGTCCGTTTATATCTTTATAGAGTCCTATTTATTATCGAGACTAACGCTAATACCTTAGTAGTATAACTTAATCGATCTACTACTAATCTTCCTAGTTTAGTTACTACTCGATAGATTATATAGATACGCTTATTCGTCTTCGATATTCGATATGTTTCTAGTAAGAAGAATAGAGCTACTAATAGGCTTTCTCGCCGCCTACGAGGTCTATTAGACAATAATAATAAGGTATATAATGTAGACGTAGACGACTTAATCGATTCCGAGCTATTTTACGTATCTATTCGTCCTCTCTAGATAGATAGGAGTAATAAGCGAACTACTCTAGTTTACGAGGAATATTTAGTAGAATTATAAGACATTACTAACTATCTTATAACGTTACGACGACTACTATATTTAGATATATCCGAGTTTATTAAATTTAAGAGGTATACGTTGATATTCCTTATTAATAATAGTTACCTTTTTAGACGTAGTTAGAGGTTAATACTATTACGCTACGTCGTCGATATAGAGGACTATAAAGATAAGATTATTAGAGAGCTTTATAATAGAAGTAGTTATAAGAGTCGTAAGGGTACTTAGAGAAAGATTACTAACTAGTACTAGTAGAAGACGCTATATACTAATATTCGTTACTATATAGCTATATACGACGAATATTAAAGAAGAGCGCTTTTACGAGAAATAGAGGAGCTATATCCGAGTAGCGTCTCTACCCTTTATACGAAGTAGTATATTAATATTATTTATATACCTATATCGGAAGGATATTAATATCTTATTATTACTCGAGAGACTATTAGTTTATAGCTAGAGACTAAGGCCCTATATAATTCCGATAGTAAGTCTACTACGAAATTCCTATACGAAGAGGTTATATATAGATTTAGCGCTATTAAGATACTAGTAGTAGATAGAGATTCCGAGTTTAAAGAGTTAGTCTACTCTCTCGCTAAGTAGTTTAGTATAGATTACGTCGTTACTTTAGTCTATAATCTATAATCTAATAAGGCTAAACGAGGGTATCTAAATATTATAGATAGTCTTTCTAAGATTATAGGTAAGGATAATAGCTAATAGGTTTAATATCTTACTTACGTCCTATAGGCTAAATAGTTAACTATTAATAGGATTACTAGTTAAATACCTTCGTTACTTATATTTAGGACCGATACTATTCTTCTAGTAGAATTCGATATTTATAGTTAGTAAATATAGAATTAGTCGTAGGTTCGAACTATAGAGGAGCTTATTACTACTTATACTCGATAACTTAAATAGAGAGATAAGAATCTTTAGGAGATATAGGATCGTATATATCGTCTTCGTTAAGAATATAAAGAGGTATAGGATCTACGTCGTAGAATTTAATATAATAAGCTTAATATTAATAATACCGTCCTAGTCTATAATACTTATTATAAGAAGATTCGATAAGATAAGCTAAAGAATAGGTAGCGGGGCCTATATTACATTATTAAAGTTTACGATTTAGGTTTATATAAGATTACCGAGCTAGATAGTATCGAGGTTCGTAGTATATATATATATTAGAGATTAAAGAAGTACTTATTAGTAGATAAAGAGTAAGTGTATATAGTAGCACTTCGTTACGTATTAGAATAAGAATCTATCGTCGAGATTATACGTCTAGAGGGCTTTAATTATAACGATTATAAGATTATAGAGTAGGTTTAGTATCTAGGTTAGATACTTAGGGGAGAGAGTAGAGTTAAAAAAGAGAGATTTCTATTATATATATAGTTAGTTATAACTATTATATATATATTACGTCGCCGCTATTAAGGGTAGTAGATCTAATAAGGTATTAGAATAGATAAACGGTAAGGTAAAAGGTTTCCTTTATTATTTCTATTTATAGTACCTAGATTATTTCCTCGAAGTACTTCTATATTTCCTTAGTTCTAAATTCGATTTCTTTATATATATTTATAGAGGTTCTATATAGTAAATAGTATAGTAAAAGGATAAAGAGGAAGAAGGTATAAAGGTACTATATAAATATATAGTACTACTATATATAGCGAATTATAAAAGGTATAGCGCTTACTAGATATACCTATATATAGATATTACTATAGTAGAGCTAGTATTGCCGCGCGAAAATTTTCTAATATAACCCCTCGATCTTCTATACCTTATAGAAATCTACCTTTTATTTCTATAAGATAACTTATCTAATAAAGCTCTTAGAAGGTCTTCTTTTCGTAGTAAGACGAGACTATAGCGTTATTAGATAATAGCTATACTATTTAATCGTAATACTCTATCGATAGCTACGGGTTTTATAGCCTTATAGCTTTTATACTATATAGAGAGGTAGAGGTTAGTCTAAGACTAATTCTATCTTAAGCGTAATAATCCTATTAGGTAATTCTAAGGTAATAAATAGAGGTAGTAGTTAGAATAGAGAAGTTAGAGTCTTTACGTATAAGGATAAGAGCTTTATAAATACCGAGGAGGTCTTAAAGTACATCTATAAGTATAATAATAATATCCGTATAGATTTTATTACGTAGGTCCTTAGTATCGCTATAAAGGCTTAGAACTACGTCGAGATACTTATCTACGACATTATCTATAGTCTCCTCGAGAGTAATATTATTACCTTAAGTAAGAAGAATTAGGAGGAAATATTTCCTAAGGCTTATAATATATACGAGAGAGTTAAGGAGAATAGGAATAAGAGTTTAGAACATTATAGCGCTCTCTAGCGTAGCGTTTCGGACTATAAGTAGTCTTATAAGCTCTATAAGGATTAGTACTCTAGTCTAGGGAATTATTCTCGTTAGTAGTTTAACTATATCTCTAGAGGAAAGACTTTCTATTAGACTATTAATATAGTAGTTCGCGTAACTATTAAGCGTATTAGTACCCTAAAGAGTATTATTAGTTACGATATCTATCTATAAGATATTACTACTATAGCTAAATTAGTCGAATCCTCGAAGTAGCTAAGTATTAAGGAACTTAATATAAAGGAGCTTCGTATTATCTATAAAGAGTAATTTACTAAGTATTTTACCTAGAATAAGCTTAGTTTCTTATATAAGGTTCCTACTCCGTCCTAGATTACTAGTAGTATCTCTACTACCTCGTCTACTACTACGTTTAGAAGTCGTTAAGCTTCGGTTTCTAGTTATCCTAGTGTCTCTAATACTAATATAGTATATATTACTAAAGCTATAATATTTATAGGAGGAAGTTCTTAGGTAAACCTCGGTAGTACTAGACCTAAGCTAGACTTAGAAGCGGCTACTCCTATATAGGTTTTAAGCCGCTTACGTCGTTCTATACGTCTCTATCTTAGTCGCTTAGAAGAAGAAGAGGATAAAGAAGAGCTAGTCGAATAAGAGGCTATTCTATTAGTAGAGACTAGTCGTAAAGGTTCTCCTTCTAAGAAGTATTACTTTAATAAATTCGATAATAGTAATAGATAGTACGCGATACCCGATCGCTCTATTTCTATATTAGTTACTCTATAGAATAAGGGTAAGGGTAAGGCTATTACTTCGTCGACTAAGAAGGAGTATAACTATACTAGTATCTCTCTAAGGATTAAGGCCGAGTTTACCTTAAGAGAGCTACTCTCTAATTCCGAACTCGCTATTATTATAAATACTTAGATACGTAAGGATTTAGCTACTAATATAACTATCTATTACTTATATACTCGTCTTCTAGCTCGTTATCTATACCTACTTACTAACCTTAAGTACGAAGTTTTAGCTAGACATATTCGCTATTAGTATAACGTCTACTATAGTAGTACTCTAGACTTAATACGTATATAGAAAGAGATAGCTAAGTAGCTTATTCTAACTTTCTATATCGCTTACGAGTCTACTAAGCGTAGTATTTTTAAGTATAAGTATATAGTTATAGATTATTACATCTCTAAGGATATAAGGAAGCTTATCCTCGATAGTTTCTATAAGAGGCTTTATAACGAATAGGTTACCGATAGTAATATAGTTATTAATATTTTTAAATAGTAGACTAAAGGGGATTCTCCTCTTATAGATATCTTCTATACCGAGATAGATATATATCTTTACTATTTTAGTTATCCTAAGGGTAAGAACTAGCTAGGGTAGTTATATAATATATTTTACTCTCTTAGATAGTAGACTATACGTATAGATCCTAAATACTATCGCGTATATATTACTAGTTATCTCGATAAGCTTACCTAGTTAATTTCCTACTCTTACTATACTAAATATACTATCCCTAGAGATTATACGTAGTTCTATTATATTAATATTAACTCTAGCTACCTTACTAATAGGTATAGAGGAGATACTATCTAAGGTTCTATTAGCCTTAATAATAAGACACTAAAGAATTATACTATCGTTATATCTAAGATATATTACTATATAAAGGAGTAGATTTAGAATATAAAGGCTCGTAAGGTTCTTACTAACGCCCTAGTTATTAATATTATCGATAAGTACTTTATATAGGATAATATTAAGAAGTATAAGGCCGACTAGGAGTTAATAATTTATAAGGCTAGTAACGTTTATATAACTATACCTTATACCCCGTATAGTTCGACTAGTCCTACTAATTCTATTCGTCGTACTATACTCTCTTAGTTCTATAGGATTAGTACTAATTACGAGACTCTAGAGTAGTTCGAGAGTAGTTCGTATAGTAAGCTTACTCTCGCTTATATATAGAAGCGCTCTAGTCCTAGAACTCCTTCTAGTAAGCTAAATATATATAGAAGTATATACTCTACTTTCCTCGCTACTATTACTCTATAAATTAATAGCTCTATTAGTAATGCTCTAGTTAGCTATATTTATTAGAACGATTCTACTATTATTAAGGAAAGAGATATTCTACTAGGTATTAATCTCTAAGCTACTAAGGATTATATTAGAGAGATTCGTATAGAGATTACTATAGCTATAGAGAAGGCTTAAGTTAAGGTCTAGTAGTAAGAGAAGGTATACTTTATTAGTACTTATTCTTTCTTCTATTATACTAAGAAGAGTCTAGCTCTAGCTATAAAGGATAATCCTAATTCTAAGATAGTTCGGAATAATAAGGAGGATATAGAGATAGATTCTAATAAGGAAGGAGAGGAAGTAGAGTTAGATTCTAGAGAAGAGAATAATAAGAGTAAAATAGATTTATTAGAGAATAAAGAGGAGAGTCTTTCTAGTAATAACTTAGAGATATAGCGTTATTAGCGTAAGGAGGTAGAGGACGGAGCTACTAGCCTTAGCGAGGTACTTATTATTAGTAAGAGTCGTCGTTATATAGCTCGTTATTAAGGACTCTAAGGTGTATAGGTCGTTCGTATCTAGATTAGATACTAGAGAGAAGAGGATAGTTATAGTAGACTTAGTTATTATAGTTATAGCTATAGCTATAGGTTATAATATATAGTCTATTAAAAGGGCTTAGGTAGAAAAGTAGCGATTAGTTATATATATAAGGTTCCTACGACTACGAGGTTTCTAAGTATAGTAACTAACTAACGAGTATCGTCGACGAGTATATACTATTTACTAACTACCTCGACTAGGAAGATATCTATACTATAATATTAGTCGTACTAACCTAGCTACTATATATACTATTAAGATTATATATACGACTATTTAGCGTTATATCGATACTTAGATTAATTCTAAAGGAAGTATTACTAGTTAAAGATAATATAGTAATAGCGAGATATTATAAGATATAGAACTAGATTAGAGTAGAGGATTAGATATAATCTAGATATATTAGAGACTACTATATTATCCTATTATTCTATTATCCTATTATTCTATTATTCTATTATTCTATTATTCTATTATTCTATTATTCTATTATTCTATTATTCTATTATTCTATTATTATATTATTCTATTATTCTATTATTATATTATTATATTATTATATTATTTTATTATTATATTATTATATTATTCTATTATTATATTATTATATTATTATATTATTATATTATTATATTATTATATTATTATATTATTATATTATTATATTATTATATTATTATATTATTATATTATTATATTATTATATTATTATATTATTATATTATTATATTATTATATTATTATATTATTATATTATTATATTATTATATTATTATATTATTATATTATTATATTATTATATTATATTATTATTATATTATATTATTATTATATTATTATATATTTTTTTATCTACCTAAAATTTTATATAGTATTATTATAGATTATTATTATAGAAGAGAGGTTATATTAACCTAGAGACTCTATCTATATACCTATATCGTACGTCCTAGATCTATTAATATTACTAGTTATAAGTTTAGTATAGTAATACTTTACTAGGTATATATCCTTATTCTAGATAGTAACTCTCTTAGTATAAATAGTATTTAGATTATAATCTATATAGTATATTAGTATAGAGTTAAATATATATTAAGTTTTCTTACTATCTTCTAAAATACCTATAAGGTATACCTTAGCTACTTCCTAAATTATATCTATAGTAGATACCTAGAAGCGTAGCTTACTATAGCTAAGACTTCTAAATAGTAGAATATCTTCTATAATCTTATAAATAAGATAAGAGAATAGAAGCTTATAAATAAGGAGGTTAGTACTTTTCTAGTAGTAGTAGATCTTATAGAGAGTAATAGCTAATAACTATTAGCTATATACTATAATAATAAACTATAATAATATATTATCTAGCTTATATCTTCTCTTTATAATATCTTTAGGACTAACTATCTTTCTAGAGCCTTTTAATCTAGACTTATTCTTACCTTTCTCTCTAGACTTATTCTAGCGAGATTTAGCTAGCTTAGTACGAGCTATATTAGTAATATAGTAGTATTATTAATTAGTAAAGGTATAATTATAAAAGAGGTAAGTAGATAGATATAAATATTAATTAGGAGCTAAAGTAATATATAAAATATAAGATATAAAATTATTATTATTATTATTATTAATATAATAATTACTAATACTTTATAACGATAATATATATTTATAGTATAAGTAACTATTAATAATAATAGAAGTTATTAATAATAATAATAATAATAAATTTATATTTTATATTCTATACTTATAATCTTATAGAATTTACTTTACCTTATATTCTTCTACTCCTTTATTCTATCTAACCTCTTTTACTCTACTAAGTTAGATATTACTTAGTAATATCTAAATTTAGTTCCTACTATAGTATTAAGTTCTTCTCTAATTATTAAGGTCGAGTTAGATCTTAATATTAATAATTCTTTAGATCCTAGAGAGGTATTTATTATAGTATATTATTATAGATATTATCTAATAAAGCTAGAGATTTAAGACTAAGCTATAAGAAGTTACTTTCTAGATTTTATAGCGTAAATAAGGATTAACTTATAAAGGCTACTCTACTAGATTTTAAGCTAGATTCTCTAGTAGACTTAGTAATAGCTACTATACTATTTAGTAGAGAAATATAATAGCTTAGTAATCTACTAAAGAGAAGGCTATTATAGCTACTAGAAATATAGATTATAAAGTAAAATTAACTCTACTTAAGAAGCTAGCTATAGAGGGAATAGCTAAAGAGGTAATAAAGTAGAAGAGAATAGAGAAGATAATATAGAAGCCCTTTAAAGGCTAGTAGAGTAGTATATATTATTATAGAGTATTATTATATAATACTAATAAGGACTAGGTAAATAGCTTAAATCTAAACTTATAGAAGTCTATAAAAAGTAGTAAAGGATCTATAAGACTAATAATAGATAGTAGTATTAAGATACTATTAGTAAAATATATAAAGAAGCTACTAAGAAAGATAAGGGATTTTACTTCCCTATAAGATCTACTAAATAGCTCTATAGTAAAGAAGGCGTTATTAAGAAGCTCTAGTATAATATTTATAAGTAAGGCTATACTAAGCTTATAGTAGATAAAGGAAATAGCGAGATAGCTAAGAAGGAATAGGTCGATTTCGTCTAGAAAATAACTCTTAAAGAGCTAGTAATAGTCTAAGATCTAGTATAGTAGTATATTAATTATAGTATATAATTATAGACCTCTACTAATAAATACTAGATAACGTAATCTAACGTCTCTACTAGAGTATTTAGGGAATATCGATCTTAAAGTTAAAGGATATATTCTCTATATTAAAGGTAATAACGATAATAAGTATAAGAAGAAGGTCGAATTTAATAATAATAAAGTAGAGAAAGTATAGAATATAGTAGAGGTCGATAAATATAAGGTTAAAGCTAAGAGCGATAAGTAGGAAGAGTTAGATAGTAACTCTAAAGAGAATATTAGTAAAGTTATTAAGGATAATAATAATAATAATAATAATAATAATAATAATAATAATAATAATAATAATAATAATAATAATAATAATAATAATAATAATAATAATAATAATAATAATAATAATAATAATAATAATAATAATAATAATAAGGAAATAGAGGATAAGGATAAGGAAATAGAGAATAAGGATAAGGAAATAGAGGATAAGGACGAGAATAAGGAAATAGATAATACTAAGTAGAGATAAAAATTTTTACTATACTATATTTTAGATTCTAATTCGTTACTAAATTAACTAATAATATTAACGATTAAACGCTAGTACCTATCCTACTAATTAAAAGTAGCTAAGGTAACTAAGAGTAGTAGAGATTTTAAAAAGATAATAGGTAATTACTAGATTCTATATATAACGAAAATTCTACTATCTTTATATTATATAATTATAGCGTATAATTATAGCGTATAACCTACTACTTTATTTAAAATATTAGACTTTAACGAAGACTTACTTAATCTAGAGCTACGACCTACTTTAATCTCTAAGATAACTTTAGACTACCTTCCTTCTCTACTCGAACCTTTCTAATTTATAGCTAGTTATATAATATTAATAAAGTCCCGCGAAGTACTCTACTTAGTTAAATATCTACTATTTAACTCTAAGTAAAGAACTAAGGACTAATCTATAGCTTAAGTATAGTATAATTAGTAGACTAAAACCTTATAGGTAACTACCTCTAGCTTTAATAAAGCTTATAATACTCTAAGCTAGAATTCCGAAGCTCGAACTAGTATTATCTAGTTATAGTTTAGAGAAGCTACTTAGCTTTTTACTAGTTAGCTATTTATATACTACCTACGCTATAGTAATACTCTTACTTATCCTACTCCTAGTAGTATTAGTAATAAGTATCTATTAAATTACTATACCTCGAGGTAATATAAGAATATAATAGCTTTTAAGTACTAACGCTTAATTACTTAAACCTTACTCGCGTAACTTAAGTCTTATACTACTTAAGATATAATTACTCCTATCTACTTAAGTAGTCGCTTTAAGACTAAGCTTATTAGAGTATTTATTAATTGTAATTAGACCTTCTATATAGTTAAACGTAAGTCTTTTTAAAGGTTTCTATACTTTCTCTATTAAGGTATATCTATTCCTAGTCGAATAATATTTTTATAGATCTTCTAAGAGTAATTTAATACTATCTAGTAGAATCTATACGAAGATCTCCCTCGTAGTATAAAGGTTTTAATAGCTCTTAATAGTTAGATAGTAAATAACTACCTTAGCTTTATTAGGATTAAGGTATACTATATTAATAACTAATAGTAACTACGAGAGATTCTACTTAACTTTATACTAGTTAGAGGTTAGTATACTAGAGAAGTACTAGATACTAAGTTACTACGTATATTATAAGAAAGAAGGCTTAAAGTATAATTACTTACTATTACTACCGATAATACTACTAATAATAATATGCTTTATAGTGCTATATAAAGATAACTATAGAATAAGAAGATATCCTAGAAAGTATACGAAAACGTAGTTCTATATCTTATATATATTATTAACCTTATAGTATAGGACATTATTAAGCACCTCTAACTTACTATAATAGAGAATAACGAGCTAGCTCTAAAGCTATAGAAGCGCTATATAAGAGTAATCTAGTTAATAATTTCTATACTAAACTTATTACGAAAGGTACGTTAATATAATTATAGTATATTATTATAGACTAAGACATCGAATAGCTCTAAGTAATCTATATTACGATTAACCGATCTCTATAGCGATTTAAACGATTTTAGGTACTTTAAAAAGAGCTACTACTAAGGTAATAACTAAATATTATTCGTAATATAAAGATAAGATAGAACTTAATATTCGATATATATAAGCGAGCTCTTAAGCTATAATAATATATTAATACGTAGCTAGATTAGGAAATTACTTAGTAGGGCCTAAAGGCTTTAACTACTAATAAGGATTACGAAGATATTAATTAGCGGGACCTTTAGCGACTCTAAATAAGCTATATAGAGTAGTTATACCTCTCTCTACTTACGAAGATACTAGAGAATTTTAAGACAGTAATAAACGCTCTTAGCGAGTTAAATTAGCTAACTATTTAATATATCTAGTAGATATATAACTACCTATTCGACTTTCTTAATAATATAATAGTAGACTAGAAAGATAGCGACGATACTAATAATAATTCTTCGTAGCCTAATATTGTTATTATAGCTACTAATTAGGGTAGAACTAAGCTTTTAAAGTACTATTAACGTATAGATAAAGACCGAGGCTTTTTATTTAACTATACTATAATTCTCGATCTAATATAAAAGCTTACGGCTTATAAGGTTTTTATTACGGATAATTATTATAGTTCTATACTAATAATTTACCTAGGATAGTACTTAGGAGTACTCTAATAAGATTATATACTGTAAGTAATTCTTATAATATCTAGAGTAATACGATAAGTAAGTAATAGGTTCTACTATATAACGCGAGTATATAAGCTCTCTAGTAGTAAGCACTAATTAGCTATAGTTTTAAAGGCTAGCTTTAAAGCTAGTCTTAATAGTTACTTTTCCTTCGTTATCTTCTCGACTTAGTATACTCTCTAGCTATAGTTTAATATTATATAAAGAAGTTCCTTATACTATAAGAAGTAAAGGTAAAGACTACCTTAGTATACCTATACTCTATAAGCTTAATAACTTCGATATCCTTCTATAGTAGTATATAAACGAGAAGACCTATCCTTATCTAGTATAGGTAGCTAAGGATATTCTAGTAATTCTAATTACTAGTATAGATATTAAGCGTATCTTTAACACTATAAAGGATATAATTAGAGACTATCGGTATAATCTTTATATATAAGTAATTAGGTAGATCGTTATTATAAAGTATACTATATTAAATAGTAGAGGCTTAGATAATACTAGCTTATAGACTTTAGACTTATTATAAGACGAAGAAGAGTCCTTTAACGAAGTAGACGACTTATTTAACCTCCCTATAATAGTATATATCTCTAATATAAGCGAGAATACTTTAGAAGAAGATAAGGACTATAATAGTAATAATAAAGTTAGTAGAAGGTATCTAAAGCGGCGTCGCGTTAATAATAAGAGTTAGCTCGAATTTAATCTATCCTCCTAGACCTATAATTATTTACTATAATAATACTTAAATATACTTCTAACTTTTAGTTTTTAATAATAATACTAATATTCTAATATATATATAGATAAATATGTTATAATTAAGGTTTATAATGCGGAGTATAACCTAATATAACCCGTTTAGGTTATATTAGGTTATATTAGGTTAGGTATAGACTAGTATAACCTACCTAGAACCTAATACCCCCCTAACCTAGAGTCTATACGACCTAGTACCTCTCTAACCTAAAGCCTATATAACCTAGAACCTAACCCCTACCTAAGTTAGGTTAATACCTACCTAATAACTAGTCTAAGAGTATATTTTACGAGGTTTATATTATATATTAGGAGTATTTTAATATATAAAACGAATAGTCTATCTTAATATAGACTATAAGGTTAAGGTTAAAAGATTAAAAGATTAAAAAATACATTTTTTCCTTTATTATCTATACTCCTTATACGATATTTAGGAGTAATATATACTTAACGAGTATATAATTCTAAGTCCCTCTAATTATCTTTAGAACTATATTAAAGATAGTCTCTCTCTCTATAATTATTATAGTCGAATCTAGCCTTAATCTAATATAGTCCCTAGCTTAGTAGACTATTTCTTTAACTATAGTATATTAATA
Source organism: Elsinoe necatrix (assembly GCA_033846785.1). Taxonomy (NCBI): domain Eukaryota; kingdom Fungi; phylum Ascomycota; class Dothideomycetes; order Myriangiales; family Elsinoaceae; genus Elsinoe; species Elsinoe necatrix. Next base: position 2,122,367 of record JANZYI010000004.1, read on the forward strand.
GAGATATCTATATAGTAGATACTTATTATTATCTATATCTAAATAGATCTCTAATATTGTAGATAATAGGAATTTAGACGGACTCTATTTTACCTTATAGACGTCTATTCTTACTCTATTTCTACGTAAATTAGAAGCTATATATAGGAATTAAACCTAAGACCTTTCTTACCTTATATTTATATAGTAATATACTTATTTAAAATAGTCGTTCTAGGTATTAATAAAGGAGGTTATCGCTATATTTATCTATCGAGAACTATTAGCTTTCGTTTAATAATACTACTAGACCTACTTTATACTAATAGTTAGAGATATTTAAAATATATATATACCTATATCTTCGTTTTCCTCGTTATAAATAAGGAAAAATTGATAAAGTTAGACTTAGAGATATTTACTATAATTAAGGTTTAATATATAGGATCACCCGCGCTTAGCACAAACTCTAAATCGAAACCGGTGCCCGATAGCACTTTTTGACGTGCCGGTTAGCAATTCTCTGGCTTACACAGCAAATGAGATATAGGCAATCGACGATCTGTGCTTCCCGACTGGACGCCTGCAACGCCTCGACGATCCCGCTGCCGTTCAGGGGAGTGTCTGACCTGGGAGCGATCGGGCCGTTCGCCCAAGGAGTTCCCTTGTGGTTGCAAAACTTAAACCTTTATGGTTCGAGAAGTGCTGCTCCACCCATCGTTGCCAGATGCTTTAGCAGTGCAATCCCACGCGACGTTCATGGTGCTTGAACAGTCGTTGTATCGAGTCGAGGGATTCAACATGGTTGGGAGTCGGCTATCCTTGGGCTTTCAGAACGACGAGACTGCAAAGACTGGCGAAACTGGACCTTCCCCGTCCGTGGAAGAAGCCGAGCACAAGCCGCCTCCACCTCGATCTCGAAATGGATGCTCGACCTGTCGACGAAGGAAAGTACGATGTGACGAACGTCAACCGATTTGTGCTCACTGCGAACGCTTGCAGCGAAGCTGCACTTGGGACAGACTGTTTACCTTCAAGGATCTGAACTGGAGGGTTTTCCGGGACAATCAGAATGTGGACGCCACTACAAGTCCAGTCTGGTCTCGAGGTATGGAAAGTGGTCGATCGACTTCAGTCCCGGCAAGTATGATGACTGATGACCACCGTGGTGCCGGCGAAATACCTATACCCTTCAGGCCCGGCCTAGGCAGTCCCGACAATTTTGCGAACTTGACGTCCGAAAGTCTTTCTCGCCTCTCATCGCCAGATCTGCACGAGGCTTTCGAGTTCCATGATAGACGCTGGGATAGCATCGTCAACCTCGAAAACGTGCATCCCCTGGCAGACGCAAGGCTTCCCAAAGCTACTTACAGTAGAAACCCCCAAGTACCTGGCAAAAGATGTATTCGAGCTTCAAGCACAAAGGATCGAAATCATGATGTCTACCGGCCGACATCGATGCACGATATGGTAGAGTCACAGGCGCGAGAATCTCATGCGGCCCAAATACACCCTCCATTGTCTCAATCAAAGATCGAGAGCTCCTCCACAATCTCGAATCTATACCTTTCGAATACCAAACCAACAATTCTCCCTTTGGGCAATCGGCTGTCTCTTCTCAGTACTTCGTGTGGACAGGACGCTATACTGACCGATGCCCAATCCTGGCCACCACTCTCACATGCCCTTGCCGCCCTCACCACTTTACACGTGGCTCTCAAACAGAAATCGGACTTGTTGCAATCAGCTTTTCAACACTACCATCGTTCTTTGGAGCTATCCAAGTCCAAAAGTCAGCGATGTCAGCCAACGACGAAACTTTTCCTCCATTTTCTCCTCTTACTACATGACATTAGCTGTGCGTCTGAATTGCAGTCCAATTCTTCTCGACCCTGGGCTCTTCATTTCGACTGCATTGCTGACCTTATTCGAGAGCAACCCGACTTGACAGAGACTAGTAGCAACCCCGGATCTTTTATCGTCGAGTACGTCGTGTATCTCGACGCACAAGCTTGTCTTGCAGGTACCGCCAGGGTAGGATCTTGTCTTGACGCCTTCCTTGATTCGCGACCTTTCCGGCGAGGTAGTTCAGCTTGGAAGCCATACGGCCACGAAGAATACGCATCTGCCATGGAGCCTGTAGGCACGGCTGTCGAAAGAGTTGCTCGATTGAGTGGCGCGATTGCCGTCCTATTCGCCCGACTCGCTCGTTTTGCACCACACTGTCGCGCCGCCTCCAAAAAGCCGCTTGCGAATACAGGTGCAATGCGAAGAGAAGTATCCGAATTTCAGACCATATTGAAGCAGACTTGGAAGGAGTTATACCCACCTGATCTACCAGCTCATCCGCTTGCAGCTACCACTGTCCTGCCCCCATTTACCAAAACTCTTTTGAGTTTCGCCATCATGCAGTATTCCACAGCCATGCTGTACTTGCATACCAGTATGCTACCCAATCAGACACAAGATACCGATCATGAAGTATCGGAAACTGCATTCTTCTGTGCTTTGATTCTAAAGCTAGCACAATCCGCAGCCGGGCGGGGCTTCTCGGCCAACCATCACCTAATCTTCCCCATATTCCTCGCGGGTATCAACACATACTCTTCAATGGAGAAAGCCCTTGCCTGGCAGCTGTTGAAGAACTACGAAAGTGCAGGAATCGGACCAAACGCCAAGAGGACTCTTGCGTTTTTCGAAAAGAATGTGGCTTTGCAGGGAGAAAACAGATCAAACGGCGGTGATCATTCTAGCATCGACTGGATCGCACTGGCAGCGCAAGACGGTGTCGTCATGGTCAACATGGGATTGTAGTTGCATTACAGCATGCTATCGATTTGATAGTATCTGCATAAACACTCAGCTATGCGCATCTAGAGTTGGACTCTAACATCCTTCTTGACGTGTCGACAGCAGGGAGCGATACGCGGAACCATCCAAGTTGGGTACAAGCAGACATTGAGAAGAAAGTTCAGCCTTGCAAGCCGCTGTAAGATTTTGAACCACCCTAAGCTACTATCAGATAGCTTTATGATATCACGAAATACAGTACTTTTTGAGCGATCCATAGAGGAACATATCCTATCACCGTCATTTCTTGTAGCGGAAGAGGTTTGTTTACTGTTGCAGATTCCTGACCGTAATAGTGCTCTGTCCGCGGTGTGTGGGAATGGATACGCATCTCGCCCCTGTGATACAGCTAGAATGCCCCACGGGAGCTCTTGCCCGTATATCCGGCACTGATTCATTCCTGGTGAGATCAATGTCATTGAGAGGGAGTTTGCACAACGCCGTCCTCTTCGGCTCCGAATTAAGCATCACGAAGACGCATGTGCCGTAGTGCAAAGACTCAGTTCTATATAATTAGGGGGCCAAACCCCTCTCAGAACCCCGCAAGCTCTCGGAAATATGCCGGCCACGTGAATAGATCGACCACCACTCCTCCATTTGTTGCCGTGTTTCTGACGCCGCATCCCTTGCTTGTCCATTTCACTTACCCCCCAAGACTCAGTGCTTGGAATTCTTTAATTTGTCTGTCCTGGTAATCAGACAAAATCACTCACAGTTATCCTTACCTGGAGAATCGTATAGTCCTGCTTATTACTACTTCTCAGCAGATTGGATTGTATGAGACATCAACTCGGCTGGTCTGTCCTTGTGCCGTGATCTCTGTTCCGAGTGTCAATGTGTGGTCATTCTGAGGTATTTGACAACTTGGGCTGTACAGTGTGCTGACGATGCAAAGTGCTCATATTCCGCACTCCAGTACATGTGCAATGCTCATTGGACCATCACCATGATGTCAAAAGAGGACATTGTGGCATCTCTTCCAGGCACTCGTTTACCTTGCATGAAGAGTATCATTTGTCCTTTCTCATCCGAATTCCCTTTCCACTGCTCGTGGTCCTCTCACTCGCGAGCCATCATCGAAACCATGCAGACCATGAGCAAGGTAGCAGATGCTATAAGCGGAGATCGCAGAGAGGCACACATGATGTCTGCAAATGAAGGTCCCATGAGCATCATTGCAAAAGTTTCCGGCCAGCTCAAGGGCGGGAAAAGAGATGATGATGGTCCTTACTTCACCAACAATGAGGGCATCCCTCTGCCAGACGCTGAGCACAGCAAGAACATTGGCGGAATACCTCTCGTGAGCGACGTTCACCTTCTACAGAAGCAGCAGCACTTCAATCGGTCCAAAATCCTCGAGCGCATGGTTCATCCTTGTGGCAGCGGCGCCTTTGGGTACTTTGAGACCACCGCAGATGTATCCGACATGACCAAAGCGGACTTCCTTCAGCGTCCAGGAGAGAAGACGCCGATCTTCATGCGCTTTTCGACCGTCACTCTGGGTAGAGAGTTTCCCGACGAGGCCCGTAATCCACGTGGATTTGCTATCAAGTTCTACACAAGAGAGGGCAACTACGACATCGTTGGCTTGAATTTCCCCGTCTTCTTTTGCAGGGATCCGATCCAAGGTCCAGACGTTATTCGTTCTCAGGCAAGAAACCCAAAGAATTTTCTCCTCGATTATGATGCTACATTTGACCTCCTTGGTTGCACCCCTGAGGGTAATCACGCCGGACTCATGTTCTTCTCTGACCAGTGAGCACTCCCCTTAAGGCCACTCATCCTTGACTGACGTAGCGACAGCGGAACGCCCGACGGATGGATCAACGAGCACGGTTATGGCTGTCACACATTCAAATGGGTCAACAAGGATGGCAAATTTGCCTACATCAAATACCATTTCATCGCCAAACACGGACAAAAGCAATTGACTGGACCCCAAGCGATCCAAATTTCCGGTGAAGACCCCGACTATTCTAAGCGGCAATTGTGGGAGTCAATCGAGAAGGGTCAAAGCATTGAATGGACTGCCAAAGTCCAAGTCATGCAACCGGAAGACGCCGACCCAGAGAAGCTAGGTTTTGATCCCTTCGACGTCACGAAAATCTGGCCAAGGGACCAGTTCCCAGTGAGTCAACTCTCTCTATGCCCGAGAGCTTACTGATCCAGCGCAGATGCATGATTTCGGACGCCTCGTACTGAACAAGAACCCGGAGAACTACCATCGTGACGTGGAGCAAGCTGCCTTCTCGCCCGGCTCGATGGTTCCAGGAGTTGAGGATTCGCCGGATCCACTACTGCAATTCAGGTACATGTTGCTCATGCTGTGAAACATGCCCCGTGCTAATGATGTGAAGGATGTTCTTCTACCGCGACGCCCAGTACCATCGCATCGGCATCAATCTGCACCAGATTCCGGTCAATTGTCCTTTCATGTCGGGCTCCTTATCATCCGTCAATTTTGACGGAGCCATACGTGTAGATGCCAACCATGCTGGGAACAAACAGTATACACCCAATAGCTTCACCCACAAGTTTCGTCCTGATGTAGCCGAGGCGCCCTACAAGGTATCCGACAATGTGGTTTCACGTAAGAGCCACTACTACCACGAAGGTAAGCTCAGCGAATACGACCAGCCCCGTGAACTCTACAAGCGAGTGATGAGCGACGATCAGAGAGCCAACTTACACAACAATACCGCTAAGATGCTGGGCCATGTCAACTACCCCATCATTCAGAAGAAGTACCTTGCTCAGATATACAACATCGCACCCGAGTACGCAAGAGGTGTGTACGAACAGACAAAGTTCAAAGGCGAGAAGTTCGGCTTCGATGAGGTCGAGGAATTGTCAAAGGAGGCGTCGACGTTCTACAAGGAACCCATGTTAAGACCCGACAGTGGGAACAGGCTGGTAGGGTTTGCGCCCTCGCAGCCTTTCTATCATATGTAAATTCTTCGGCTCTGGGAGTGACCCCTCCCGAGTTATCGCCGCGATGCTTGTCGGATCTTCTCAAGTGCTCTGAGATGTAGGACAAGCGCAGAATGTACATTACATATCGTACCACATGTTATCCCCAATGACGATCAATGGTACTCCTCTTCTTCAATTTCAATGTGCTTACCATTCGAAAAGGAATTCACTGTGGGCAGTCTACTTCAAAGTGCTCTGCTGCACGTTTTCTCGATTATTCGACGTATTCCAAGACTCAAATACCAAACGCTATCTCTTATACACTCTGGTCTTTACACCATCCAGCCATTTGTCCTCTATGATGACCAGCTGAGAAGCTTGCGTCTTCTTCAGATATGCATCTTCAGCTGAATCTCTATAATCTTCTCGGTCAGAGTCGACGAAGCCTTCTTTGGCAATACATCGTGGTGTGATCATCAGAGATCGACCTACGGTGGCGGTCACTATTACTCAAGACTAGAATCTGGCATCAATCAGGAGCTTACCATTCATGGCCTTGTCGGCAGCGATTCTCATCATGCAGCCGGCACAGTCTTCCTGCTCACCAAACTCAACGCCCCGCTCAATGAGCCATTGCTCGTACTCGGCAGAGCGTATCGCGCTCTTGATCCAACAAGGCGCGACATAATTGATCCGTATACCCTGCTCGTAGGAATTGCGTCGAGCTGTGCGCATGAATCCTCGAAGTCCGTACTTTGTGGCGGTGTATTCCCAGTTGCCCTACATACGTTCAGTATCAAGCTTGTGATCACTGTGACACAGTGGCTTTACCGGTGAATCGATCCAAGCTACCATGCTTCCTGTTATAACGAAGCACCGATCTCTGTCCTCGGCGTCTGGTTGCTTGCGGAAACAGTGGACCGCCAATTTCCATGTGTAGAAGGTGCCATTCATATTCACCCGTACAATGTTTAGATCAGGTTTGATCGGCTCTCCATGAGGGTCTGTTCACAGTCAGCAGTGACGACTACAAGGAGTATTGACAGATGAAAGTACCATCGAGGTTCCAGAGACTGTCCCCAGAGCTTCGACTGATCCCAGCATTGGCGATGACAATATCCACGCTCTTGTGCGGGCTCTTATCCTTGGCCGTCTCAAACATGTTGATCTGGTCCTCCCACAATCGAATATCGCATTTGACAAAGGCACATGTCACACTATTGGCATTCAGCCCCTGCTCAATCTCCTTGCCACGATCCGCCATGTCTGCAAATGTGACGAATGCACCGGCCCGGACAAATCTTCGGACACATGCTTCCCCAATACCATTGGCACCTCCTGTCACTATGACTGACTTGCCCTTGACTTTTGAGGTATCTGGGACGACCGTGTGATCGACTGGTCCATTATATTGATAGCGTTCAAGTGGCATGCTGGACGAGCATTCGTTCGTTCACTCGGTCGGGTAAGCACTTGTATTCAAATTGGGATGAGTTACTCTGTCCAGTAGTCGTATCAATCTACGGCGCCCTTTGCAAGTCTTTTGACGGCTTGAGCATGGCCTGTCTCGTTCCTCCATTCGTGGAGCGGAGGTAACGATCGATGCCGAACTGACTGACTCCTTTCCCAAATCCCTGGTTTGCCGGCAATTCCTAAACAAGATAGGCGGTCACAGCCCAAGACACCGATCCAACATTGCAGGTCCGCATCCCGGCAACTCACTGATCAAGCATCCTGTTCCTCGGTCCATACTGATACGGCAATGGGTACACGCTTCTCGCATCCTTGCCGTGCTGGGTCTGCTGCGCTGGCTCTCGAAAGGATGGTCCGCCGGTTCTCAAGCAGCAATGCAGATCAGGCACAAGGCTAAACATGGCGAAGATTCTGGTTGATCCAACACATATACCAGTGGCATCATCCGTTGATGTCCATGTCTTCCATTCCACATTCACTTTGGCTACAAGCCTGGACTACGTAATAGCGCATAGCCATGGCCACGGCGATACACTCCCCCTTAATTGACGTACACAGACCCGGCACCGTACCAGTGTCCCGTTATACCACTGCCACACCAGCGGCACAACCAACTTCTACACCATTCAAGAAGCCACAAGTCACTTCGAGTTCGATAGAGGACAGTATGGATGACGCCTTCGAGCTTAGCTCATTATGGGCGTACCAACCTCGCAAGCTCAAAGTCATCGCCATCGGTGCTGGCTTCTCAGGCCTTCTCATGGCCCACAAGTTCCAACATCGATTTCCGAAAATGAAGGACATCGTAGAGCACAAAATCTTCGAAGCTCGCAGCGATGTTGGCGGTACTTGGCTAGCTAATCACTACCCTGGCGTACAATGCGATGTGCCAGCTCACATCTATGTATGCTTTGTTTGCCTTACAACAATCCACAAGTACACACGCTGACGGACGAAGGCTTTTCCGTTTGATCCAAATCCAGACTGGGAGCGTTTCTACGCTAGTGGTGGTGATATCCTAGCATACATCAAGCACACTGTCCGGAAGTGGAGCCTCGATCAAGACCTGCATCTAAGCACTAGGGTTCTCGGCGCACACTGGCAGCAAAATCTCGGTCAATGGAAGGTGACTGTTGAACACGAGGGCGAGCAGCGAGATGAGCTCTGCAATGTTCTCATCTCTGCGCAGGGAGTACTCGTGTACGTCATCAATTGGGTGGTAGTAGGAACCGTACTCACTCTCGGCAGGCATGAGGCATGGCCAAAAGTTCCTGGTTTGAAGACTTTTCGAGGTCACATAACGCACAGTGCAAACTGGGACCACAGTTATGACTACTCTAACAAGCGAATAGCAGTCATCGGTAATGGTTCATCCGGTATCCAAATCGTTCCACAGATGGCAAAACTTCCTGGAACGGACGTGATGAACTTCGTCCGCGGGCCAGCCTGGGTGTACTACCGTGCTCCACCATCGAAACATCTAGGAAGAGACGACCCGGATCCAAACCCTCGATACACTGATGAAGAACGGGAAGCATTCCGAGACCCCGAACATCACCTCAAGCACCGGAAACAGATCATCTGCAAGACGAACAAATCGTTCTACATCTTCATGCGTGGTAAGAACAATGAGGAAGGAATGAGGCTTGCTGCAGTACAGATGGCAGAAAAGCTTAATCATGATCCGGAACTATGCGAAAAGCTGATCCCCAAGTGGGAACTTGGTTGCCGCCGCGTCACTCCAGGTCCCGGTTACCTCGAATCATTCCTGAGACCAAATTGCCACCTCACAAACAGTCCAATCACCAGCGTATCGGAAAAAGGCGTTAATACCGCGGACGGCAAGTTCTACGAATGTGATGTTGGTAAGTTGATCCTCTTCTCGATACAATCCAGACGAACTCTGACCCAATGACAGTCGTTTGCGCTACCGGCTTTGACGTCTCCCATCGCCCTCGCTTTCCTATTGTCGGTCTGAACGGGGTTGATCTCTCCAAGACCTGGACCGAAGATCCGGAGTCGTACGTGTCGGTAGCGGTCCCGAATATTCCCAATTACTTTATGATGATGGGTCCCAATTGTCTGGGCGGCCACGGGTCTCTTGTAGAATCACTAAACTGGACCGGCGACTACTTTGTCAAGTGGATCTACAAGATGGCGACGGAAGACATCAAGCAGGTCACCCCCAAGCAAGAGGTTGTCGACGGATTTATAAGGTATAGTGACAAGGTCCACAAAACGCTAGTATGGACTGGGTCGTGTAGCTCGTGGTACAAGCGAGGACGCAAAGATGGACGGGTCACTGCTCTCTTCGGAGGTAGTGCTCAACTCTTCAACCGCATGTTGACTGATATCCGTGGTGAGGATTTCAACATCGAGTACAACACGAGCAATCCCTTCCGGTTCATGGGCAACGGTTTCACCGAGTTTGAGATGGAGGATTCCAGCGATCTTGCATGGTACGTCGAAATGGCCGAGAAGTTGAATGGCTCGCCAGAATGGACGAGGAAAATCAAGCGGGCACCATATGGCGTGGTTTGATGGTATAGAGTGTGCATAGTCATCAGCGAATGTATCATTCCTCATGTATCTACGCGGACGATCAGAATTGGAGGTCTGAGGCCTGAAACTCTAAATCCGAGAAGTCCAGAGGAAAATCCGTGAATGTGTCGAAAAAGTTGTGATACTGATCCTGCATGCTTTCGTAAAAGTTCAGATTCGCCGGTGATGCAAGACCACGAGTGACGGTGCCGAGTTCGTTGTTGCCGAGTAGCTCTGCTGCAATGGTGCCGGTCTGCTTGGTAGCGAATGGGAATAGTGCGGTCCAGTCATACTGACCATCCATCTCCAAAGGACTACCCGGTCCCTGGAGCTGACACCGCCAGCGAGGTCCCGAAATGGATCCCTGTTGCACCGAAGCAGCTCTGCCCGACTGGGTGCTGCTGTGTGTCGCTTTCCGCATCCGCTCGAAACCAAGCCGGATCACATTGGCGGATGCCCACATCTTCTGCAACTGTTCCACTGCGCTGAAGAGGATGTTAATCCCATATTCAGCCCCCTTCGCCAAGTTGGGCATACGAGTTGCCTGCAGCAAGGGATGAATGCGACTCCGGTGTACCAGCAAGTAATGGGCATCAAGTGCCGAGCATTACCCCGAAGCAAAATATCGTTGAGGATACGGGCTATGCACGAAGCTGCAAGAATGGCTGGTGGTAGTGCCTGTGGAAGGTCTTGAGCTTCTCGCCGCAGATGAAGAATGATGATGGCAGTGAGATATGGTAGATGCAATTGGTGCACATGCTTATTGAATTGAGCAGTGTTACTGGTGCTGATCTGCAGCGAGCTCCGCTGGCAGCCTTTGGATCCAGTCCACCAGAGATCGATATATTTCAAAGCGGGAGAGATGAGCCCCATCTCTGGTGCGGAAGAGAGTCTTCGCCATACCACCGACGATACCGCACAGTTTGACCCAATGAATGAATATAAGCCCTTTTGTCTGTGACATTTCGTCGCTCGGAAAGTCCGACAGCTGCGGCTCCGATATGTTGCAGTCGATCGGATCGATTATGCATGGTTTGCTCTGACAGAGCGCCGTAAGTCTCTCCCGAGACTGCAGTAGTGTCAGCATATATTGCAGCGATGAAAGGACAAAGTTCAACCCACAAAGACAGTCCACCAGATCCGTCTACGCAAGGATAAATCAAGGCGGTGTCGCAGAGGATGACCCACCGCAGGCTCTCTATGAATTCCCATTCGTTGGGCATGTCTGATGATCACTGATGTCCACCACCATGACGAGTGACGATGTATGGTTGCTGTAGACCTCGGAGCCCACCAGTAGAAAAGACAAAGAGATTTCAAAGCGGTGAGAGTGTCAGCCTCTTCATCGTTGTAGAACATTCTCCTAGCTTTGTCATAACACAAAGCTGGTCCAGCATGCTGCACGAGCGGCGGTCTGATATGACTACCAACAATTGCCACTGTATTTGCGAGCAGCGGAGACTTTGCCATTTCGCCCCCGATTGACTTCATGTCCAGTACAGGTGCCCAGCAGTAGCATTCATCCCAATAAGTCTCGGCGAATGTTTGTCCTAACTCGAGCTGCTGTGGGTCATAAGAGTCAGGTCGGTATTCAAAGGTAGCCTGCATATCTCGAATATCAGCTTCAAGTTGATTCTCTTGGTTGAAGATTTGCAGGTAGCCGGTGTCGACGTCATCTTGATGGCTCTGCCCGACACCTTCGCCAAGTGAAGCACTGATGGGCGTGTCTGGAAGTGTCGAAGCTCTCTGACCAGCAGGCTGAGGGGTGAATGTTACGGTTTGTGATGCTGAACCGGTTGCTTGGCCACTCGCTACGGCACTCAATGCTTCTACCCGAAGAGGTTCCTTACTGATTGCAGGAGCTGTCGATGTGATGTCTGCACTCCGTCGGGTTGATGGAGCAGGAACTGACAGTACTAGAGGTCTACTATTGCTCGCAATGGAATATTCTCCTTGGAGAGATGAAGTGGAAGGATGAATTTGTGTTGTCGCCCTCGTCGAGCCTTCCACCACTGACGCCGTGCCTACCATTTTTCGTTTCCCACGCCTTGATTCCCGGATTTCACAATCCTGATCCGCTGCCGTGCATGGCGTACATTTCTGCACGCCATTCTCAGATTGCTTCTAGACGTCCTCAGCAACTGTGTCACAGTGACAATAGCTTGCCTCTCTTCTTACCTGGACATCGCACTTTATCTTTTTCGAATGACAATAGACACAGACGAGCTCAGCACGTTTCCTCTTTGGGGCCGGAGTGGAGAAGTGAACCCAATCGTTAGGACTTTCGGCCATACCATGGGATGGAAGAGGTGAAGGGAGAGAGAACAGGTGGGTTCGGCAGACTTTAACGGGGTCAGCCGAAAGGGTGGGAATTGAGACATGCGGCGACTTCACGGCGGGGTTCCGATGGAGCAGGGCGCGTTCTTGCGCCACCACTAGTCAGCTTCGCCTTCGCGCACCATTTGACATCATGCCATGAGGGAAATGAGAGACGATATAATAGCGACATTGCTATCTGGAATATCTGCATCATTTCCATCCCTGCTTGTATCTCTTGAGGACCGCCAGCATCGTCGGCATCCCAATTGTCCTTCACAAAGTATATCGGAACTGCTTGTTCTGGTAGACATTAGCACGAAAAGTTGCCAACATAACGGTCATTTGTTGACTCACCTTCTTGTCGGTCAGATCATCCTCGTAAGCATGATCGAATGCCTCGGGTACACCAGCAGCATCGCGGCTGTTGTTGGACCTGACACACAGCCATCGGTAAAAGAGAGCAACTGCGCCAGCGATTAATGATGTAATGAAAACCACAATGAAGCCGATGGGATATCTTGGAGCGTCCGTGGTTAGGAAGACCAGAGGTCCGATGATGTTGCCGAGACAGTACCCAACATACAAGCTAGATGAAGCGATGGATCTTTTTGTATAACCAGCAGTGTTCGCAACGGACTGGCCCATGAGCACTGCGTACCCCGCACCAATAGAAGGCAATATAATAGAGGCAAAGAGCAGCCCTCCTCGAGATTTCAAAGGTAGTCTCCAGAGAAGAATTGCCGCCAGAGTAGTGACAATCTGAGCACCGAAGATCAAGTAGCTGCGGGTATGCTTAAACCGACAGGCCAAATACGTGAGACTTAGCTGAGCAGTACCGGCATAGAATCCAACCGGGATAAGGAGAAGCAAAGAGTTAAGTGAGCTGAAACCGAACCCACTAATGATTATAGGTACAAAGGTTGAGATCGGACCATTGGCAATTATAGAAAGCGTTGCAATCCAGAAAACCGTCTAGAACTTTGCATCGAAGATCAGCTCCCGGGCCTAAGCCCACTTAAAGTGCTTATTGCGAACTCTAGAGTTGTTACTTCTCAGCCGAGCGATCATGATATACCTCTCCCGATCATTGAAACCCTTAGCTCTTACTAGGTCAGGGAGCATGATAACATATAGCAGAAGTCCCCAAGCAATAGTGATCCCGCCTGCGAAGTAGTACATGTACTTCCAGGTGCTGGCGGACCCACCAATCGATCCGAAGCCATAGTTGATCAGTGGTGAGATACAGGAAACGTATCCGGTCAAAGAGTACCAGACTCTGGAATCGTCAGTCATGCGGAACTTTGACAACAGCGCAACAAACCCACCCCATGCGGAAAGCCTGCTCGTCTTTCTTGTAGAATGATCCGACCATGAGCATGAAGAGCGGACTGACTCCAGACTCGAGGAATCCGAGGAAGAAGCGCTGCGCATAAATGCCTTGGTAACCGTGACAGACCGTGGTCAAGATAAGACAGACGCCCCAGATGGCTACGATGCATGATGCCACTCGTTCGACAGGGAAGCGCTGTGCGAGGACCATGGCACCATACGCTCCGACGATGAATCCAAAATAGAAGATGGAGGCTGTCATGGAATATCGATTGCCAGTCAGCAAATGCAAGTCCTGTCGAAGACCGAAGAGCGCCTTATGATGGTCAGTTAGCTTTCTCTCATCGATTCGCCGACCGTGATCACTTACTGCTTGCGATAGCATAGCCTTGTCGTAATACTGTAAACCATAAGTGGCACACAGTACAGGCATCAACTTGAGGTCGATGCGGCGTCGAACCTTGTTCTCTTCCTCCTCCGACCATGTTACTGGTCCGTCATAGTTCTCGAGGACCCTCAAGGCCTCATCATTGTGGACAGTGTCGACAGTGTGGGTCTGCTTGAGGGACTCCGGGTCGCTCAAGTGCTCTTCTTTCTCAACGCTCAAAGTCTTCACTGGCAGTCCAGACATGACTGATCAATGAAGATAGTCCTTCGTCCGATGGAAGCTTGGAATGGTGATCTTTGCTCGAATGGACTCACAAGAGGAATTGTCTGTATATGTATCGTTACCGACTGTGTGGCCTTATACCCAGGAGCCGAATTTCCCATGGGGATGAAGCGAGAAGTACAATGGCATCTGTGCATACTTCACTTTGTACCTTCGATCGGCTCGGTCATGTTTTCAGGCCGTCGTGATCCGCTCTGGTGAGAGAAAGTCTGGTAAAGTCAAGAGTGGATGTCACCGGAGCCCGCACACCCATTTCTAGATTGCCGGTCGGCAAAGGTCTTGTTTGCCCCGCATGCTTGGACGCCACATCTTCCTTGAATCATGTGCCGTTCATATTAGGGGTTGGGACCATATTGGCGACCCTTCTTCGTTCCCAGCATCAACGGATCTTCTCGTTGGACCCGACTTCAAGAAAGCAATGCTCCCGGGGGCTCCAGAGAATCCAGATTCTCCCATCCAACAGAGCGACTACGAGTAGGTCCAACATCCAGAACTGGAGAGATAGGCAGCTGACAGGAGGAGAGGTCGTTCTGCAGATTGCCAACTTTAAAGCCCATGATTTCTTCCAGGACGGATCTTTCTATTTGTTAGACAGTCCCGGTCATGCGGTTGGACATCTTTGCGGTTTAGTCCGAACGACCACCGAGCCAGCAACTTTCATCCTGTTGGGAGGCGATGTGTGTCGCATTTTCCGACCATCTAATCTCTTGCCTGTGCCAGACCGGATATCACCGCACCCGTGCACACCGGATATAGACAGCGTCTTGTGCCCAGGTCATGCGTGGGAAGAACTCCAGAAGTCGCGAGGCAGGGAATCAAATGAAACACTGTTCGACATGACGTTCGGCCATGACATTCCCTTGGCGAACATCACAACTTGATTGTGACGAGAACATCTTTGTGATAATCGCCCACGACTCTACAGTACGAGACGGCGTCCCTCACTTCCCCGCCAGTCTAAACAACTGGAAAGAAGAGGGCCTTGGAGCTAAGCTGAAGTGGGCCTTCATGAAGGATCTAGAGCCATACTGGCGGTCTCAGGGACTGATGTAACCAGACTGCCGGAGATTGAAGTCACCCAATTTTAGCCAAGTTCATATCTCATTGCAAGATCTCATCGCAATATCTCAGTGTGGGATCTTGCTTTACACTCTTGCAGCATCGTCTGTAATCGATCATATTGCCTACCTGCTTCCAAACATTAAGGTTGCCGAAGGGTGCAGAAGGCCGGTCGGCTGCACTGGAAACGGAAAAGCCGTATGCCCCTCACTCAAACCTGTGACTATATGAAAGCCGTAGACGTTTGGGGTAATGCCGGGGCCCTAGACCATTCCTCTTCCATGCGTGACCGAGTCACGATGCCGGGGTCTGCTTCATATAATGGAATTAAGGCTTCATCGAGTGCCAGATCATGCCTTCGGTGTGAGTAGCTTCATTATTGAGCACCTTCTAATTTACAGTAATAGTCACACATCGAGTGATGGAGATCCTCTCGCCCCCCGCCCCTCCAACCAGTTTCGCTGACGAGCGCACTCAGCAGACATCTCAGGAACCTGCTTTCGCTCAGATCAAGACCGCTGAGATCCCGATAGAGTATCCAGACATGGCTGGAGAATGGAAGAAGTCCAATCTTGATCTAGACTACGACGCTCTGGTCGTGGGAGCTGGACTCAGTGGGATCTTTGCTCTATATCGTTTGCGAGCATTGAACTTGCGGGTCAAGGTACTCGAAGCTGGACCGGCCGAGGGAGGCACTTGGTACTGGTGGGCGAGATATTCATGTTGTCGATCTGATCGAATTGACTTCTAACCAGGAACCGATATCCTGGGGCCCGCTTTGACTCGGAGAGCTGGTCGTACATATTCTCCTTTTCGCAGGAAGTGCTCGATGAATGGGACTGGACCGAGCACTTTTCGCCACAACCGGAGACGTTGAAGTATATCAATTTCGTCACCGACAAGTTCGATCTCAGGAAGGACATGCAATTCGATACTCGGATTCAATCAGCCCAGTTTCAAGAACTATCAAATTCATGGCTTCTCACAGACGAGTCAGGGAAGACCTATTCATGTCGCTATCTTGTGACTGCGATGGGTATACTCAATCAGCCAACACTTCCGAACATACCCGGCGTACATGACTTCAAAGGCGAGTCATGGCATACCGCTCGGTGGCCGAGTGATTACGCAGAAGGGCTGAAAGGAAAGCGTGTTGGCATCATCGGTACCGGTGCTACTGCTATTCAGACGATACAGACCATCGCTGGTGACATCGGCTCTCTCACAGTCTTCCAAAGGACACCGAATTGGACAGCTCCACTCAGGAACACCAAAATCACTGCCGAAGAGATGCAGGAGATCCGCAAAAACTACCCCGATACATTTAAGAAATGTCTGGAATCCTACTCCTGCTTTGTCCATGTCGCACAACCCAGATCAGTCTTTGAGATACCCGAAGAAGAGAGACTAGCCGAGTGGGAGCGATTATACGCTCTACCAGGGTTCACTAAGGTGCTCAGCGTGTCCACAGACATTTTCACGGATCGAGCAGCAAACAAATTATATAGCGACTTCCATGCTGCAAAGATCCGGGCACGAATTAATGATCCCGAGGTAGCCGAGAAGCTCATCCCCAAGTGCCACGGATTTGGTACTCGACGGACGCCACTCGAATCGAGCTACTACGAGGTCTTTAATCAGGAGAATGTCAAACTTGTCGACATCAAGGAAGATCCCATCGAAACGATCAACGAGACAGGTGTAAAGACTGGCAGCCAACATCATGATCTCGACGTCTTGATATATGCCACAGGGTTCGATGCGGTGACGGGCTCATTCAACGCTGTCAACTTTCGTGGACGAAATGATACTCTTCTCAAGGATGTGTGGGGTGAGGGTATTCGCACGTACCTTGGGTTAACTGTCAAGGACTTCCCCAATATGTTCATGATCATGGGACCTCACCAGGTAAGTCTGCCGTCTCACTGGATCTGAGTGGGCGAGAAGACTGATCTTCTTCTAGATGTTCGGTAATATTCCCAGAAGTATTGAGTATGCCGTAGAGTGGGTCTCAGACATTATCAAGTACGCTCGAGATCATGATATCAAGATGATCGAAGCAACGGCGAGGGGTGTGGAAGACTGGACTCAACATGTCCACCAATGTGGGCAAGGACTACTTGCCAACGAAGTTGATTCCTGGATGACTGGCGTCAACAAGAACCTAAAGCACAAACAGCAGAGGTCAATGACGAGATATAATGGACCTGCACCCGGTTACCGCAAACGGTGTGACGAGGTCAAGGCACGTAATTACTCTGATTTTGTATTAGCATAGCGTAGATGTCTGTGTAGGAGTGCATTCACTAACATTGATGAAGCCGTGTATGAGTACTTCCGCTGAAATGAGAGTGATCAGCGGCAGATGGCACTTCCTGTTGGTACGCCGCTGGGGGAAGAATGCAGCATTTCAAGACTGGGGGCTGGAATGTTGTTATCGATCTAACCCAAAATCCATTATTCAGTCTTTTATCTCAAATTGTCTAGTAGCCCGAGGTTTGGATAAAGTCCAAGTAATGCCTTTTGCCATAACATCGTCCCAGCGCTGTGAAGCCGCCAACTTTTCTCCGAATCTCCTGAAGCCATGCGGCACACATCTGAAAAGATTGAAGTCAGTAGGAACGCTGCATTATGATCAACAAAAACGCATCCGACATCCAGAGATTACTGACCTAGCTTCCGTCAATAGCTTAGCATATAGAAGCCTTTCGTCCCGTAAGATGTCTAGGCCAGCGATGCCAAAGACCGTCGGTGGTAATGAGCTGACTTGGCTTGCACATGCGTTGCCAGGGTTCAGCTTGAGATCGCTTGCGTTTGGATCCCCAACATTTAGAAGCCCAAGAAAGGTCCTTGACCTAGGTAGAGGAAGTATGGGTGCGAACTCATTCTCCTTGTAAGATGACTGCGTTGGATCCGCCAGTCTTGTCAGCTGGGGATCATAGCACTGCTCGTGCACGAGGCATGGTATCATGAGAATTGACCCTGCGACTTTCGGCAGATGTGTAGCCACTCTTCCCAGCTGCTGACCCAAAACCAAGGAAGCTGTAAGCCATGCACCTGCAGAGATCCCGCCAACGACGACTCGCGAGGGCGTTCCCCCTAACGCAGAGATATTCTTGTGTAGCCATTCGAACGCGACCTCGGCATCGTTTCATGCAGTCTGCCACTTGTATTCAGGAGTGTGTAAACGTTCAGAACAACGACATGGGAAGCCAAGGCAATGCCATAGCAGATGGCATCTTCCGAATCAACCGTGCCAAAAAAGAAGCCACCGCCATGGAGGTGAAGATATGTTGGAAGCTGATGCGATGGGGCCAAAGCAACTGGCCTGTAGCTCCTCGGATGAAGCAATACCGGATGAACCTCCTCATTTGCGGCTACTCCGAATCCGGAATTGCCAGTCGATGGGCACCCTTCTAAGCGACTGCCAGAGGTTTGTTCAAGGACCAATAAGGGATATCGGCAGAGCAGCTCATCGATCACGATATTGAGTAAGACTTTCTAACACTTCGCAGGTCATGAATGTGATCGAGGTTGCAAATGACCCAAACCCGCCTTCGCGGTCTTTCGCTGGAAAAGTCGCCATTGTCACAGGTGCAGGCTGTGATGGCCAGGGCATCGGCAATGGTCGAGCCATATCCATCATGCTGGCAAATGACGGCTGCCATGTCCTTTGCTTAGACATGAGACTGAATTGGGCGCAGAAGACGGCTGACATGGCCAATTCGAAAGAAGGACGAGGCAGGGTCATTGCCATTTCTGGGGATGTAACCTCAGCGGCGGATTGCGAGAAAGCTGTTTAGCGTGCACTCGACGAGTTTGGGAGACTGGATGTGTTGATCAACAATGTTGGAATTGCAGGAGCGCCGGGCAACGCTGTAGATGTTGATATGGAGGAATGGGCTAAGTCCTTGGAGATCAACGTCTCGAGCATGGTTCTCGTGTGCAAGTATGCCATCCCTGCCATGCTTAAGAACCATGGTGAATGCAAAGGCTCCATCGTCAACATGGGTAGCGTCGCGGGACTCAAGGGTGGAACGCCGCATCTAGCCTATCCCACGACCAAGGGGGCCATTATCAATATGACAAGGGCCATGGCTGCTCATCATGCAATGTCAGGGATAAGAGTCAACTGCGTCTGTCCTGGCGTGAGTCAGAATAGTGAGAACTTGACACAAAGCATATATGCTGACATTTGTAGATGCTGTATACACCCATGATGTATGCTAAAGGCATGACCGAGGAAGCCCGGGCGGCGAGAAAGGCAAGGAGTTTGCTTGGTACAGAAGGGACCGGGTGGGACTGTGCTGCAGCAGTCACGTTCCTTGCAAGTGGCCATTCAAGATGGATCACTGGGGCAATATTACCAGTCGATGCCGGTACTACAGCTGCGGTAGGGATGGAGATGCCGAAATCAGCCAGCGTGAATGGATAGCCCGCATGTTACTACTGTCGAATGATTTGATTGACAGGCATTAATGTAAGTGATCATAGGTTAAAGCAATGCGACCCCGAATCTCGCCCCGTTCCAGATCTTGTACAACTTGAGAAAACGTCTCCATACGCTGCGTCGCCACTTGCGGCTTGATCAACCCCTTTGAAATGAGTTCGAGAACCTCCGCCGTGTCCCTGGCTTGGCCACCGTACGAGAAGATGAAGCTCAAGCGCTTCCTGGTACCGATCTTCATGTTTACAGTATTCTCGGTGTTCAAACTCCCAATGCAGAGCAATTTACCTCCTCTCCGTACTGTCCACATGATCAGCTTGCATTCACCGCTTAGTGATGGTGGACTCACCCATATGCTGAGCATCATCAAAAGTCTGGTGCGTACCCACGAAGTCGAGAACAGTATCGATCTTGAGGCCGGCCTCAGTCACAAACTCTAATGAAGATCTCCCAATAGGAACGATATCAGCTTTTGGGATGCCCAAAGCCTCTGCCTCATCCAGACATTGCTGACGGATGTCCGAGACAATCACTCTTGCGCCAATATTCTTCACGATCTGTAGTGCATTGAAGCCGAGTCCCCCGAGTCCAACGAGGAAGACAGTCTCATGCTGCTTGACCTCACCTCGGCGAGTGATAGCATGGTACGCTGTGATTACCGCATCCGTAGCCACAGCTGCCTCCGCAGGCGTCACACCTGGGTCCGTTAGTACCATGTTTCACGCTTGAATCTCAGCACTAACCTTGCGGAACAAGGACAGCGGCTCTGGCGTCTGTGACCGCGAAGGGTGCGTGGAATCCACCTTGACCGATCCCAGAATGGCGACCGACCTCGCAAAGCTGCGACAAATCCCTGGAGCACTCACTACAATCGGGGCGATTGCAACCAGGTACAGCATGAAGCGCTACGATGTCTCCCTGTGAAGGTCGTTACTATCACTCACTGTTCAAGTAGATTGTGGTCCTACCAGCTTTATTCCACAGCCTTTGACGTTACTACCAAGCTGAATGATCTCTCCACAACCCTCGTGACCCTTGCACTTTCTCAGCATATTTCAGCCCAAGACAGAACATAATATGCGTACCAGTGTGTATTTCTCTTGAAACCAGCTTGCTTGCTTGTCTATGGTCAAAAGAGAGTGATCGCTTCGGCAAACGATATAGAAGTCAGGTCACTCCGGGCTCGGACTGTCAACAAAGACTTACCGCCGGAAGCAAGGATCTTGACGAGTACATCGGTGGCCCCAGGTGTGGGCACAGCCACTTCCTCCCACACAGGCTCAGGATTGCCTCGATGTTTCCTCCATACATGCGTTGTCTGTGGTGATCCCATGATCAGGAAATGTCGTGGTATGCAGATGCATGCGCTGGATCACGCAACATCAAATTCAAGTTCTCTTCTGCTGTCAATAACTGCTGAGGGAATTCCAATGCAGCCTCTGATCTCCCACGCTGAGGTCATTCCCGGAACAACCGATTTTGGATCTATAGCTATGGTACCTGGAACAGTACCAATACTCGGGAATCGGGAGGCGACCTCTGCCTTGGCGGTTCACAACGGGGTGATCGGCAATGCCCAGAAAGGAAGTGCCGCTCGGCAGTTGTGTTTCCAGCCAGCCAGAAGTACCTTCCTCAACTCTCGAGGCATGTGTCACAAGTGCATGGCTACAAGCACATTGTCCACCCCTTCACCTGCTCTGTGGTGCATGACCATCATGGTGTTCATCTCGCCTTCCTCCTGCGTCAGTTACTCAGAAGTGATGACCGAAACGCCTCAATTTTACGCAGGCAATGGACATTCCCGATGATGTGACGTTTGCAGAATTTATGCAATATGAGAAGCATGGTCGCCACCCTATCGCGAACAGTCGCAAGCCGTTCACCTGTGGCCTGACAGGTAGATCGCACAACCATGCTCAGGTTTTTGAAAGATCAGAAGCGCCTGCAAAAGCACTCTCGAAACGACTTGGCTGGAAACCAGAGGGACTTACACCTTGGGAGAAGGTCGTCTGTCTCTTCTCACTTAATACTGTAAGCAGCCCACAGTAAGCAATTGACTGTCACTGATACGAAGAGATCGATTACATGACTGTCGCGTATGGCACGCACAGGCTGTCCGGTATCGTTGCCCCCGCAAAAACTGTGTATTCTATCGACGAGCTCGCCCACCAGTTGCATTCTTCTGGGTCCAAGGCTTTTTTCACTTGCGGTCCTCTGCTTGATGTGGCGACCAGGGCTGCAGCAAAGGCTGGTATTCTCTCCAAGCATATATTTCTGCTCGAGACTTCCGGCTTTGAGAGAGCCTCGGGCTTCCTCACCTTGGACGACCTGCTCGTGGAAGGCGGGAGAGCTTCTGCTGTCCCAATTCTGCGGTTTGAGCCTCGCCAAGGTGCCCGACAGACTGCTTTTCTGTGTTACTCCAGTGGGACTTCTGGACTACCGGTATGCGTCTCAGATCTTGGACGGCAGTGTGGCAAGCTGCTTATCAGTTGTCAAGAAAGCAGTCATGATCTCCCAATATAACGTCATTGCAAACATCATACAGCACAGCACATATGAAACTATTGGCCGCAAAAGCCGAGGCGTGAACACTCAAAACCTGCTGGCACCGCTACCTACGAGCCGTATCTATGCTCTGGTGTTGCAGCTCACACAACTATCTGGCGAGGTGATGGATTCATTATACTGCCCAAGTATGAGTTCGAGACATTTCTTTACGCGATCTAACGTGTCCAGGTGGAGCAGGTCTTGGTGATAGGTCTTTTACCAGTGATCTTGTTTGTCACTAACCAATTAGGTGCCCCCAATTCTCATTCAGATGCTTGCGAACCCAAGAACCTGTGAAAAGTACGACCTACGCAGCCTACGATTCATGTTCACCGGAGCAGCTCCACTTGGTGAACAGACTATCATAGCTCTCCAGGACAAATATCCCAGCTGGACCATAGGACAAGCCTATGGTAATGTCGCAGTGTTCTACCAATTTTCAGTACTGACGTTGATAGGCATGACTAAGACCGCAGTGTTAGTGACCGTTCCGAGCGAGCATGACATTGTACAACGAGCGGCTGGATCCCTTCTGCCAGGGTTCAGAATCAAGGTCATCGACTCGGAGGGAGCTGAGGTGCTGCAACATGATACCCCTGGCGAAGTCTACGTTCGAGGACCCAGTGTTACGCTCGGATACTTGAAAAATAACAAAGCTACCGATGATACATTCATCCATTTCGAGGATGGGCGGTGGGTCAGAACTGGCGACAAAGGTCTTGTTGTGAAAGGACCATCAGGCTATGAACAGCTCGTATCACGGACAGGATCAAGGAGCTGATCAAGGTCTCCGGACATCAAGTGGCACCCGCAGAGGTCGAAGCGCATAATCCAGCACATCCTGCGGTCGCGGACGTTGCCGTCATCCAGGTTCCAGATGATCGGGCTGGCGAGGTTCCGAAAGCTTTTGTCGTCCGCTCAGGAGGAGCTCGACTTCAAGACAAAATTGCGAATGAGATCATCGCCTGGGTCGCTGATCACAAAGCGTTTTACAAGCGTATGAAGGGTGGTGTTGACTTCATCGATGCCATACCTAAAAGTCCGAGCGGAAAAATCTTACCACGAGTTCTAAGAGATCGTGATGCGACTAGGAAGAGAGCGACAGGTGCGAGATTATAGATAAATCACATGCATAGTACTTCATCCTTAGTGTTTCTTCCCCAAAGAGAAAGTGCGTGCTGCGCGAACATTACTCGAGGTGTGTGGTTGCTATATGACTTGCACAATGCTCAGCTCAAGCGAATGCTGATTCTGTATTTGGCTGTTTCAAAGCAATTTGTAGCTTCTGTAGTCTAATTTTCCTATCTATACGTACATGTGTAGAGTCCGTGGTGTTTCTCCGCCCGAGTCAGCTCAGTCACACACGTCTAATAAGACACCAAAGTCTTGAACCATGACTGAACGAGCTGGATTTGCGACTCGTGGGCGATTGGGACTTGCTCAAAGGCATTTCCAAGGCGCTGCACAGTTGTTCGTGCATTTGTTGCAGGCCAGTTAACTAAACCTTGCCCGTTCGGGTTACCGGTTTTGATAAAGTTGACCCAATACTGGTTCATTGTAGCTGCGATGTTGTAATCTACAGTAGTCCACGGCGTGGAAGTAGTCTTGTAGAGATTGTTAAGCACGTAATTGATCTCAGATTCATGATAGGCGCCCATATCTTGGCCTGGCGGCGCATGGTCCCAGATATACGTATATACCGGCATTGCCGAAGCCTTTTTGTGAAGCTGAGTCCAGATCCATGTGCCGATCTTGGATCGATCAGTCCACATAGCATTCTCCGCTGAGCCAGCTGTTGAATGGTTAGCTGGATAGGCATCCAAGAATCTCCCAACCCATTCGCCCGAATAGGTAGAATTTAACACGGAGTAGTAGGTGGCAGTAGAAATGTTTTGACCATAAACAGCGCCAGACTCATCCCTAGTGTTCCCAGTGATTACGGGTACGTTGTTGGCGGGACCTTTGGCGAGAGTCTCCTCGTAGGTGCCTGGCATAGCGTAATAGTCGAGAGTTGCGGTGAAGGCGTACTCGGAGTTACGGAAGGGAACAATGATATCCGCGATCGGCAGAGCACGCGCCTCCTCAATAGAGCTGACGTTGAGCGAGTTGAGGAAGGAGACACCCAGGTCTAGGCTGTTAGCGAGAGTGTCGTAGTTCTCAGCGAGTGAAGTCGATAATGGATCTTGCGGAGCACGAACACCGCTCTCGATAATGGCGCCGACGATGAGACCCTTCGTGAGCTCACTGTTCATGATGTGATATGTAGCAGCAGACCCTGCTGATTGACCCATGACGGTAATATGTTCCGGGTCGCCGCCAAAAGCAGCGATATTTTCCTTGATCCACTTCACCGCGGCGAACTGATCGAGCATGCCGTAGTTGCCAGAGCTGTTATGACCATTCTCTGCAAATCGTTCTGCAGAGAGCTCAGGATGGGCCATCCACCCGATCGAGTTTGTCCTGTAGTTGTAATTGACGAAGACGACATCCTTGGCAGCCATACCGCCACCATCGAACAGTGCGTCAGACGCTGTGGACTCAGCTGGTGTGGACCACATGACGACTGGCAGTTTTGCCCCAGGGCTCTTTGCATTGCTCCAGATATTCAAACTGAGGCAGTCCTCGCTGGACACTTCGACGGGTTCGCCTGGAAGTGTGAGCGTTTTCGTGCCAGCACAGATGGGTCCGTAACTGCTGGCGTCTAGTGTAGCGTTCCAAGCGTCTACGGGTTGAGGAGCCCTCCACCGATTGTTACCACCAGTGGAGGCGGCGTAGGGGATGCCTTTCCAGACAGTGATCCCCTCCCAGTTGGTCAGGTTGCCCGCGGGAGTGCTATTGAAGGCGGGATGGCCTTGAATTTTTCCATACTTGGTCGTGACAGTCCGATCGGAGAGAATTGCATTCACAGGTGTGCCGCTGCATAGCAGCAGAGTAGCCAAGGAGGCTTCACCAGCCGTCCGGAATCGCATGGCCTAGAAGAGGTCTCTAGTGTGGGAGTAGGTCTATCACAGGCCGAGCAATCCGTATACTGGTGCCTATGGGAATAGATAACCTCCATAATGATCAGAGTATCGACGATGACTATATAATATCATGGACTGGTCGCACCAACGTCCGCACAATCTCCGTCACACTGGCTAGTAGCAGAAAATGTTTTCTCTTTCGAAAAAAGGTAGCAGACAACTCGCGTATGTGACGGGGAACCTGCGAAGATCAATATGACGCGGCCCGGGACGATTTTTGACATGCCTACTGCAAGTTCCACGACTCCACCACTCATCTCATTAGGACGTTCCGTTGAGCTCCACAGGAGGGCTGATGGAGCAGCACCTGACGCGGCTTCTGGAATGGTTGATCACCCTGAATAATGATAGCAAAGTGAGGCAACGGGAATAACATCGCCAAATGGCTGTGATAGCGACGGTCGGTTACCCGACATATGCGCCGCCGAAAGCTAGATGCGTTTCACATCGCCGCCACTACCGTAGCGAATTCATCGCACAAGCCTCGTCAGTGATGGCCGCGTCACCCCGAGAACTTGTCGTTCAGTCCGTATCGGATCGAGACGCAAGCTTACGCGCAAGCCAGTGCGTTCTTGTTATTATTACTCGAAATACTCGCAGCTGCTAAAACTTCGGCTAATTCTCCTGTGAATAACTACTCTAAAACTAAGAATCTACCGAGGTCAATCATATATTACAATTAGATAAGCAAACAATGAATAACGTGGCTAGTAAGCGAGCGAGTTATGTAAGTAAGCGGGTTAGAACGCGCTAAAACGCGTCCCCCTCTAATTAAACTAACTTATCTACTTACTTTATATAATAATAGTATCTTAAACTAAAGGGAGAGTACTTCTAGCTCTTAATATATATAATTAGGGTACTATTAGATTACTCCGAGTAGCTACTAATACCTTTAAGGTCCCTTTTAAAACCCTTCGATAGTAGAGTAAAGGGTAGCCTTTAAGATAAGAACTTAGGCTAAATAGTACTAAATTAACTTAAGCTAAAGAAGAGCTTCTTATATATAGGATCCTAGATCTAGTCTATAAGGGGTTTCCCTCTAGAGCTATAGATATTAGAGATATTACTAATCTTATCTTTAAAAATAAGAATCTATAGAAGCTAGAGACTATTAGCTAGAAATAGGTATATAACTTTACTAAGCGTACTCCTTAACTTAATAGTATATATAATAGGAAGTTTAACTATTAGAGAGTATACTAAGAAGATCTAAAGGTTATCTAAGCTTAGTTTAACCTTATATAAGAGACTATAGATAAGTATAGTATCCTTAAAAAAGATATCTAGAACTTTAATAAGACTAGCTTCTAAATAAGAGTTATCTTAACCTTAAAGATAATTATATTATTAGATAGATAAGAGAGACTAAGAATAGTTTAGTCTAGTAATAGAGAATAGGTTACTATAATTAAGAGGATTAATATAAGAGGCTAGTCTATTCCTCCTTTTATTATTCTCTCTAGTAAGGTCTATTTAATAATCTAGTATTAGACTAGTATTCCTTTAAACTAGAGGCTAGTAATTAGTAATAAAGGCTAGACTAATAATAAGCTCTTCTTAGACTAGATTAAGTACTTCTATTAGTATATAAATCTTATAAGGAAGAATAAGTAGAGACTACTTATCTTTAATAGATATAGTAGTTATATAATTATTAAATTTAAGGAGTTTTACCTTTAGAATAATATCTTAACTCTCTATATACCTATATACTTATTATATATCCTTTAGCCTCTAGATATAAGCTACTTTACTCCTATAAAGAAAGTATATAGCTAATAGATAGAAGTAAAGATAAGGCTTAGTAATAATTATATTAATAAGGTTAAGTTCCTATTAGCCTTTATTATAGTCTATAGATAAGTTATAACTACTAGTAATATTAAAGCTAGCTTTACTACCTCTAGACTTATTCTATTTTATCCTACTTAAGTTCTAGATAGGCTAGATCTAATCTTATTAACTCAATTACTAAGGAGTAGTAATTTAACTTAGGAGTTAAAGACTCCTAAGATAATCTCTAAAATTAAGAAGTAAGTAAGGCTTATTTAAAGTATAAAAAGGTAAAGAAGAGAGCTATTAGAGTCCCTAACTAATACTTACTTTAATAAGCTATTAAAAAGCTTTAAAACTACTATTTATAGGAGAGTAATTTTAATAGCTAAGAATATAGTACTTAAAGCTAAAAATAAGAAGATTAAAAGAAAGAGAGAGGTTAAGAAGTAGATAATTAAAGAGAAGAGTTCTTTAACTATTTAAGATAACTCTTCTAGAGTAGAGAGTACTTAATAAGCTATTTAAGAGCTATAAGAGTAGCTAGAGGATAGGGAGATTATTATAGAGAGCTAAGTTTTTAGTACTAGTAAAAGGGTACTATTTAAATATAGTCTTTATAGTAAAGAAGGTTATAGGCTATTCTAATATAGCCTTAAGAACAGGTAATAGAATTATTCTATTATTTAATCTATTAATTCTATTAGTGTTTAAAGGTAAAAGGTATTAAATTTTAACCTACTCGCTTATATAACTCGCTCGCTTACTAGCTACGTTAGATTAGTAGATTCGCAAAGAGGACAAAATAATAAAAACATACTACCCCAAAACTAGTGTCTTAACAGACTTACCTAGATAGTGCTAGTAAAAGTTTTAGGAACACCTAGTATTCTTAATCCAATCTAGCGCTAGAACTCCCAAGAAAACCTGCTATCCATTTCAGGCATCTAAACAGATCGGTCAGCCCATGGCAGATTCTAGCCCTCCCTTATCACTTACAGGCGATCTTCACGGTGGACATGCTAATCAAGCTAATCTCAACATCGAGGTACTACTTGACAATGGTTAGTTAAGACTCTGTCTGTCAATGCATACACTCACTGGGAAGCTATGGGTTGACCTCAGATCTTAGGACTTCGTGTTAAACAAGAGTTCGGATTGCCACGAGCCGCCGTTGAGCGCTGTATTGTACACGGCCAGGGCCATCATTACTTGATTGAACTGGCACATCACTGCGCTGCTCGGCTCGCTCTGCAAGAGAAGCTCGTTGACCTCCTTCCAGGAATAATCCGCGGCTCCGACTCTTACTGGTTCCGAACGTTGAACAAGGACAGTAATCCGACTGTCTATTGTCTGTTCGATGGCATCAAACTTGAAATGAACAGGCAAGCGAGCTCAAATCGTCCAGAGTTTGGGTTCTGTTTTCGTAGATCCTCGTTCATCCACGAGAGGGAATCTTTCGAGGCTCTTAATGAACGGTCTCAATCTCACAGCCCGCAAGACTTGCAACACTCCGGCGACCATGAGTGGACTTAGCGTCTACCAAACGATTCCGAGCGTCTAAGGGTCAATCGGAATGGCTACGAGGTGCTGTACTTTTTACGGCCACCCTATGGTCGCACTAAGGTGACAGTGACCGATATCCGGAATGAGCTTTGCCGCACGCTGGCTGTGCGAAGACCAGATGCCGTTATACTCACATCCGGGCCTTTCGTCTGGGACAGTCATTTCCAAGACGATGGCCTTGATATGTACAGCACTTATTTCCATGATGATATAGTAGTTGAGGAGAGGCATATGAAGACTATTCGGGGCTTAGCCCTTGTGTATGTGGTCGAAACAAAGGACACCCTGACGTCCACTTGAAATTATATATTCTTCGACAATAAGGACTGGAGCAAGTACACTCCTAGTCCCCCACCAGAAACTAATACATGCCAGACGCACTCTGCCATCTTTGTTCATCCTGCGGCAATTAAACACTCTTGCCCTGGCCCAGTGCATACCTTGCCTGTGCTGCTACACTAGCCAGCAACTGCCTTGACTGAATAAGAAGACCGCCTGCATGGTTCGCTAGGGTGGTTTGATTCTAAGGCTAATTTGATGGCTTCCCACTTAATCGTCGTTCCACGGACTAGATCCGTACCACCAACCTGCCGCACATGTGCATAATTTGGGTAGAAAGTAGTCCTCCAGTATGTTCTGCATCGATAAGATTAGACCTGATCATCATGAAGTTTCGCAGCGATCAACTTACGTCGTGGTGCCAGGGAAATTGGTATGGATAAGGCCATCTTTCGTCTTGAACCACGAGTTGCAAAGCGGACTCGTCCAGACTCGGCCATCCATCCTCTTACGGATCCATTGATTGTAATCGTCATTCGCTTTCTGAGTGACTTCAAAAGACTTGATGCTATTCGCAAGCTGTTCTTTGAGTACCTGAGTAATCCATTGGGCTTGAATTTCGCTATGGCAGAAGTTAGCATCCTGTGCTCTTCGATTTAGCATTTTGGCCTGGCACAAACATGATAGTTGTGACTGAGTAATGTCCAGACAGGGTGTTAGGGCCCGTAGTCATGTCTAAATAGCAGAGGTCAGCGCGAATACGTCTCCTGGCATAACGGGATTGTAATACAGAAGTTTGGAAAGCCTGGGACAGCTATTCCTATGTACGCAGAAGAGGCTCCTTGCTTTCGCCATTGTTCATGCAGCTCCACGCTGTTCGCGTACACCTGTGTTGATCCGAATGGCATGGTAGCTGTTTAGCATCGTCAGTATATGGTAACAAGTCGATGAAAGCATGGTACCTGTAAAGCCAGCAGCCTAGATGATGACATCAAAGTCCTTTCGACTGCCATCTGCTCCAACAATACCAGAAGGATGCACTGATTTGACTCTTGTGAATGCAAGGTCGACATTCTCACCGTGTAAGCTCGAAAAGTAATTGGAGTCGAACACCAAGCGTTTGCACCCGACCTAGAAGAAGCAATATGGGTCAGCCTCTGTGCATGGACTCATTTGGCACAATGTAAGGGTAAGGCTTACTGGATACTTTGGTGTTAGTCGCTCATGGTATTTTGCAGGTGCTGTGGCTTTCATGTGGCCGAGAAAGAATCCCTCGACTATCTCGCGTTGTTTTGCCGGCCCCTCGCCTACTTTCAGCTTGTATGCTTCTTTCTCCCAGTTGTATGCAATATTGAGGCGATACAGGTACTCCGATCCGGGAATGTACTTAAAAACCGTCTTCTGGGTGCTGTTGTATAGAGGATTGTCTCTGGGGACGTACTACTGAGGTGACGAAACGTATTGTGTTAAAGACTTGGTTCGCCTAGCAATCTGCATCGTAGTAAATACTGTAGCACTGGCCTACGATCAGTTTGAGAGACATACGATCGGCATGAACTGGGTGGCGGAACATCCATTGCCGACAACAGCTACTCGTTTGTCTTCTTCACAAAGAACGCCAGTCTCCTCTGTGAAAAGACCATTGTCGCACACGCACCCAATTGAATATCATGACGCCACTGCTGAGAGTGAAATTGCTTCCCTTGGAAGGTATCCAAATTCATGTTTTCGCGCATCTTTGGTTGGGACAATGGTCCGGTGCACATAACCACAACGTGATGCTTGACAGTGTAGACTGCCGTCTCTGGATCCATCGCATTCATGTTGCGAAGTTGCAACGCCCACATGCCTTCATCCTCCAACCATGTTGCTAGAATGGATTAGCAATGGAGCTAAGCTTGTCCCATCAGCGACATTACCATTTACGAGTTCGGTGCTAAATCGAATGTGACGGACAAAGCCATGATCCTTTGCAGTAGCGTTCAGATCTTCAGTTGGAGCTATAGTTAGTCTCTCCGACGTCGAATCAAGACAGAGATTGTTACTGACATTCTTGGATCTCGGGTTGTAAAGGCAGGTACTCTGTCCAATCAGATCTCCTCGCCCAACTCAGCTGGTACAGATGAATAGGAACATCGCAAGCTACGATAAATGTCAGTTGTGTTCCGAATGGGTTATTTGCATAAAGACCTAAGGTCTCATCTCACCGTATTGTCTTTCCATGTACCAGCTCCACCGTTGGTATTTCCCGACTTTTCATAGATGACGAACGACTGCAACCCCGTCGCTTTACGCAAGTAATGAGCTACTGAAAGGCCAGAGAAGCCGAGCAAAACCACGTCAGCCTCTTGCCCGCATTTGATCTTGTTGCAACATGGAGAGAAGCTTACCCAGCTCCGATGATGGCAACGCGAAGCTTGCCTGAATGCCCTTGGTCGTCCATGGGATCAAACGCGCACCAATTGCCAGAGACAGACAAACTATGGTCTGGCAGCAGCTGTCACCAACTTGCGAGTCTACCGGCGGCCACAGCTGGATAGGCAGTAGAAGGATACGGCGGAGATGTTTCCCTAGGTCAGCTGAAGCGAATTCAAAACTTCAGTGCATGAGTAGAGAGCAGACGTAGAGGGGTGATCATTTGATCGGAGCCCGATCAGCAGAAGTTACCCATGGTGTATTTCCTCTGCCATTAGAACCTTGAAATTTCCCCACTGAGAAGTCCCTTCTAGGGTAGACTCGGTGGGGTAGTGTGCTACTGTATTCCTGGACAATCCGGCGAATTATTGTTGGGGTCAGGGCCAAACATCCACGTGGGTCGCTCGGTATTCTACATAAATTGTGAATCTAATCACCCCTTCGAAGGTAAATAACTAAAGAGTCATGAATTTTCTACTAAAGGCCTTTCTAATTTTCAAAGAGTAGAGTATAAGCTTGAAGAGATAAAGTAACTAGATATCAATAATAAATTATAATTCTATATTATCATCTATTTGATATCTATAATTCCTAAACTTGAGATTTCTGGTTTTGTTTCAGATAACTTACACAGGTTCTTAAAGATTCGAGACCTTGCTATATTACGACTCTATACACGCTATTCATTGAGCGAGACTAGCTAATACCTCCGTCTGCTATAGTCGCTGTCGTGATATTCGACTCCCCAGTATCATTAGGTACCTGAAGCATTCTTCATCGACCATTGATGTGCAACCATTATCCCTTCACCAGAGAATGAGACCAGTCGTGGCTAAGGTGGCCCAGTCTGCAGACTCAATCCTCCATCCACTGGTAGAGTAATGCCCGTGATGTAGCTGGCTCTTGGACTGGACAGCCATACGATTGCATTTGCTATATCCATGGGATCCGCGTTCCTGCGCAAGGGAGTCATCGACGCAAAGTGATCGAGGTGATGAGCAGGCATGGCGTTAGTAACCATGGGGGTGAGGGTGTTTCCTGGGGCGACGCAATTGACTCGGATCAGTTCCGGTCCATAGTCTAGTGAATCCGTCTTACTCATACCAAGAATACCACCCTTACTGGCAGAGTATGCCGGGAGGTCAGGTATGGCAATGGTCGCGCATAGACTTGTAATGTCCACAATGCTACCACGAGTCCCGAATGTTGCGTGTGGTTCTTGTTTCAACATCTGTCGTAGCTGCGCTCGTTCACACAAGAACGTCTCAAATGCGAATTAGTCTAAGCTCGGCTTTTGATAAATAGATGAACTCGGTCCTTTTTGGTTCACTGCGTACGATCGCTCATATTTATCTTCAGAAACGTCGTGCAAGGGTGTTGATTTGTGTGCATACCCTGCGATGTTTGCTGCAAAGCCGATGCGCCTAAACTGTTTTGTAACCTTCTGGAAGAAAATGTCCACGGCACTTTCATTGGAGATGTCGAGCTTTTCCACATAGACTTGACAGTGAGCATTGGGCTTTGCGATGAGATCACTTGTCTCTTCCATCCCCTGCACTGATGGATCACCAAGTGCAATCTTTGCGCAACCGTCCCTGGCAAATGCGATTGCAGTGGCACGTCCGATGCCTGGGGCAGCAATGAGCCTTGACAACAAGAGAAGATGCTCACGTAAACATACCAGATGCCGCTCCCGTCACTACGGCTACACCACTAGCTAAGATATCTGCCATGCTGAGGCAAGTCAACGATTCGGAGGCACAGCTGTTGCAACATAGCGCGTTGATACTCCTCGTAAGGATAACCAAGCTTAGAAAGACTTGGATAGAGATTAGAATCGATTCAGATGCGCAGGAAGAGATAATGTGTTTACCTTAAAAGATCCACTCTCAAGATGCTCGCTTGAGAGTTATAATTCAAGATGGGGTATTCGTGGCTTTATGACAACGCCACATCTTCCTCCTCGCAACCAATTCTGGGATTGCTTTCGATAGTGAGGGATGAATAGTGACTCCCACATAAATTCCCCGCCTGTTGCGATCTTCTGTAACCTAGCCGATCCGGCCAGCCTTGCCCCGTCTTTTCTTCACTCCCCTTCGTAGCTTACCCGATGACCAGCGATCATCCCACCGCCGTGAAGAAAGACAATTGCAACATCGATCGATGCCAGCGATTGGGGTTCCATGTTTGGGACAAGATATGCTTGAAAGTCCTCGTCCCCAATCTGAGACAGGCCATGATTGGGCGGTGCCGAGTAGAGGACAGAAGACAAATGTAGCACCCAGCCACTCTCGGGCTATTGCATTGCGAACGGAGAGCTTTGTTGACCCGCCAAGGCTGCTGCCCAAAAAGACGATAGCGCTGCGATAAGTAGCGGTCAAGATGATCTTGGGCGAAGGTAGCAGATTCTGTCTGATTTCGGCAAAGTTGTTTGTTGGCATTGTTGTTGTCGTGGAATATGAGTGCGAGTGCTCTTGCTCATTTAGAAAGTAGACTTCTGGTAATGCAACTATTATCTGTTCTGTCCTATAGACGTAAAAGTTGCGTTTATACTTGTTTACCATACCCCACTATATAAGGCTTGGTTAGAATTAGACTGTGGGGTAGATTCTGGAAGAGTAGTATGAGCGATTAGATAATAATCAATAATAGTAAGTAGGTAGAATCAAGAAATCGAACGATTTTATACATGATTTCTGGGCTCTACCAGAAAAAGGTGCACTAAGTCTATAGAGCCTATATCACAAAAACTATATCACAATTCGATTTTGCAAGCGTAGAACATGAGAACGTAGTTTTTGTGTTGATTTCGAAAGATAGGCGCCTAGTGGGGGCTAACGCCGAGCCTGCCCAGGTGAGAAGGGCTATATCCCTATTATGAGCGCCCCTCCACGACAGCCCGAACATACTCCGAAATTCTAGTCCAATGCCGTCCTGTCCTATATAGTACAGTATCAAGAAATCTTATTCTCTTCCGTCCTACAGCGGCCCTGGTCACTAGAAGCCCTATCGCCTGTATAGTGAAGTGAACCGTTCCTAATGTATCGAGTGGTCTTAGTTGACTATCTCACATAGTAGTTTAGAGATGTATTCATCAATGCAAAACTATAACACGGTCTACCCGACTTCATTAATAGATTGACTCCAAGAAGGAACCTAGCTGGAAATGGTCAGTGCAGTACGCCATAGCTGTGCCCAACTGCTGAGATGTGTCTTTTGTGACTCCAATGTGAACATTTGCCAATACCGAGGATAAATCCTTAAAGATAAGATCACACCTCAAGCAATAGGTGACGAAGCTTGGAATGTAATGAATACTCGTATAACAGACATGTGTAATCTACCTTATACTTTAAGGTGTCCCTCTACATCTTGTATTGCTAGTTCAATTAAGACTGATGCGGGTTGTGGCGATGTTATAATTACACATGGACTCCTTGTATCGCTGTTGCTCTCTACTAGAGTATTCCCACCGACAGGAAGTGCTGTGACTAGTAAGCTGTATCTCTTTGGTTGAAGATCTCCCCCTGTGGAAATTACCTAGGGCGTTCCACCTCTGTGACAATAGCTGGACTTGTGCAGTTATCAAGGCCAGGACACAGCAAATATATATAATTGATTTGAAATGCATCATTATCGACTAGTCATCTACCTTAGCTATTACGATTTTAGTAGAGAAAGGTAAGGACTCACTATTACTCCATCTGTTGTTCGTTCCGCCACATTACGGACTGTTAGCCACATGTCTATTCAATTCGAACCACACCGAAGCTGTGCTTTGCTAGTCTCGATTGCCCCTTCACGTGGTATTGTACCATTCGAAAATCACTTGTAAAGTGTCTGTATCGTGTAGTAAGGCATCTCCCCGACCGCAGACTTGCAAGATGAGCAATGTCGTTGAGCAAAGCGTCTGATGATCACGCAAACGTCTATTCCAAAGAACTCCAGGCACGGAGTCGAAGAGACGATTCCTCAGACGTTGAAGGACTTTCATACATCTCCCGTGAGTCGGAGTACAGTTGACGTTCTTCCCGCTCCACACCTTCAGCGAATAAGACAGGCATGTCCACTCGGTCAAGTCTTTTGTGTTGTTTCCAATGCCGGAGCGCACGATGCTTGAGGTTTGACCAAGGTCTATCTTCCATAAACTTCAACACTGTCTTAAGATCTTGCAGCACGGTACTTGACTTGCCTTACCGTGCTGCACACTTTAGCGGTTGCGCATGGTATCCAGGTAAGCCTGCTCTATCACGAGCATCACCCCGTACGTCTCTTGCATCCGCATTTTACCGTCTCTGTGGCGTGTAAGAGAAACGACATTGGCCAGCAAGCATTGTTTGTATTGATTTTTCGGTGTCTTGGGAGCTTTCCCCTTGAAAAGATAATCCTCACTATACATTTTGATGATGGTTTTTACTTTCTTTGTTCGACCTCCCATCCATTGATGCCTCTAATAAACCGTAATATCTTCGCCAAAACATCTCAATCATGTATTTTTATGCGCACTATCATCGCACAGTATCTTGTTTGTTGGACACGAGTCTCAGCGGCCAACTTCGATCTCTTCGCGTCGGCACCGTATTCATCTAGTAGCTGGCGTTTCAAGGCTTCTGCCATACCCGTCTCCACCAGATTCGAAATTATAGCCGACTGCGATGTCAACTCTGCAGCCATTCGATCCCGATCCCCTTCCATGCACAATTTCTGCACTGACTCTTATTTCATAGAAATTCTGGCTATGAATCCAGCACTTTGTGTGAGATTTGATATCTGTCTTGGCACATAATCAGACCCGCATTTCGCAAAGATTCCAATCTAACATCAGTCTCACAAATGGAGGTTGGAGCTTAGTCCTGATGGCTCATCGCCCCTAGCAGAAGCTGCGCTGGGTCCTGGAGCATGCATCTAGTACCGCGTCTTGTGATACTAGACCTCCCGTGCAGCTAGGAAGTGGAAGAGCGAGTCACTGATCTTGCTCGCCTACATGTAGCTACTCATCAAGGTTCTTACTTTGCACTCAATAGCATGCTCCAGACGCCGTTATGCGGGTTACACAGCGACGAAAGCTGGAAAAATTGGCTACAAGGCAAATTGCAAATCGTAGCGACAAGAGCATCTGGACGAGCATTGCAGAGATTAGAAATGTGGAAGAAGCGTTGTCGCGGAGGAAGCTCGGGCAAGGCATGGCCTTGGCAGTGAGCTTATATACCATTTATTATCGTGTTATGTATCGATGCTTCTTACCCCGAGTGTCGATCCAGCAAGTCTCGTTGCAGTCTTATCTCAATCTACAAAACTCTCGAAAAGCAGCCTGCATGTAAACTTCCAACGCACAAATATGTACTGAAGCTGATTTTACAAGTTTTTAGGACAGGCAGAATGCCTCACTCGAAAAAGAGCAGTTCCAGTAGTGCGCGAAGCAATTTCAGTGTAGAACATCGGATGAAAGTCCCTGACCCAACATGTGAATTGTGTCGAGGTCGGGGGAACTATGAAGAAAGACAGATCCGTGTTGAGACGCGCACATGTGGCGATTGTCGAGGGACTGGGCGAATTAATACAGCTACCTGCTCCCGCTGTGGAGGTCGCGGGACTCGGCAGATGCATGTCATATCCCTAGTTACCGTCAATTGTAGCTGCCGACGTTAGATTGTACGACGGGAAATCGAGATTTCATCTAAAGAGTATCCACAATCAACATCACTAGTCATCCATTCTCTCATGGATAAAACGTTCCCAATACACCTCCTCTAAGCTTTGACTCGCGAGTCAATACTCGTGCCAAGTGTTTGGCTAAAGCTGGGTCCACAGAGTGTCCAGATTCATGGGGCTAGTTCATGAGGATGTTGTCTCAGATACTTGGATCTTGAAAGTAATTAATAATCGAAAATCGTGATAGTATAGTCATGTGATCTAAGACTAATGAATCTGGAATTTTGGCATCGATTCTAATTTACTTGTAGTTCACTGTGACAGAGTGTGAAGAAGGATATATTGCAGCGTATAGGAAGCACTCGGCAATTAGTGCTTTTGTTGTGCGATACCGGTTAGACCACATCTCGAGGTCTGGTATACTGACTGTGAAACAGGGTTAGGGTGAGATAGGGCAGGCACGTCGGATATGTCATGGTTATTTAACAGCTATTGTCATATTTTGTATGGATACTGGGAATTTTTTTCTGTGTGCGAGCCGGATTTACCTCGGCTCCAGGTGAACAACGTCTAAGCTCCAACGACTCATTTCATGTTCAGGCTTGAATGTCTCGATCCTTGAACGATTACTTGACCTCATTCACACAAAATCATCGAAGGACAGTCAAACACTTCGCAGCCTGTAGCCGAAGCAGTCAAGCAGCGACGGATCCCGTGATCACCCTGAGAGCGTCTGGTGTATGGATGGTCATTCTACTTTCACCTACACTCATATCGCCGGCTTAGGACAAGAGGAACATCCGATTCTGATCTGTACTTATTCTCCTGTCGCCTCGGCGTGTACTCAAAAAGCAGGAGCACCACTTGGATGCTAAATTGGCAGGCCAAAAATTAGAACAAACCGTGGAAGCTTCTAGTCCCAAAACTATGACAGAATCACCACAAGGGAGCGATAAACCGCCTGGTACGACTATAAATCTAGGGCCTCCGACTCGAGTTTTGGTCGAAACCCAGACTCATCTTGTTCCTGAAGGCAGAAGCAGCTTTGCACGCATAGATTCCATGTTGAATCAGATATGTCTGTTCTATTGGAACTGTACATTCGAATGCCCAAAATTTCGCTACGCTACATACGGTGTCGAGTTGGCCTTTAAGCATCGGAAATGCTTCTTCCTTGTTGACTACGGAGAGTCACTAGGTGGGGAGAAGGTACCACTCAAATGCTACGGCTGGACCGGGAGGGATCTGTAAGTAATCTGCTGCCTGATTGATGCTAAACTCACACTAGTGCTACAGAGTTCCACGACCACAGCTTGCCAACGAAACCAAGATACAAGACATACTTCTACATGAGATTCCTTTCAATCCACAGCCATCGAAGCGGACGCCACGCCCAGTCCGCGAGAGGGTTAGAGCAAGACTTCGTAATATGGAAAACATCCCTATAGCTGAGCTTAATTACATGAAAGAGCACCTCGAAGATTTGAATTGGCTCCGGTCCCGTGTAGAGCCAGAATTGTGGCAACATTTTATGGCCCAAAGCAGTTTTACCTTGTCGATCGATGATGTAGATAAGCAGGTAGAAGGAATGTAAATTGACAATGTTTCGCCAACGACTAGCGTGTAGAAAGAAGTGTAAAAAGACAAGCTGCCTATCCTGGCTAATTAGATTTAAGGCTAGCTACTCTAACGTCTTCGGCTTTAGTATATATAGATCTATCAAGAGGTGAAATCAAGGATAGGGTTAGAAATTCAGTGTAGTTTTTTCTTTGATTTTTGGATTTTTTTTGTTCTCTCTTCACTTCAATATGTTCATTACTATCCGATGTGTCTCTATAAGAAGTCTTACACCTATAGAACAATTATTGCGCCTTCATGTTGTCGTTAAAGTTACGGAGATTTATATAAGAAAATATAGAGTGCTAAGACCGTGACAGCTGCCACCCGAAGAGGTGTAGCGCGTGACAGGGTCGATCGAACTTGGCTTAGCGTGTGTTAAGAGGTGAAATCAAGGATAGGGTTAGAAATTCAGTGTAGTTTTTTCTTCGATTTTTGGATTTTTTTTGTTCTCTCTTTACTT
Organism: Elsinoe necatrix; assembly: GCA_033846785.1. Classification (NCBI taxonomy): domain Eukaryota; kingdom Fungi; phylum Ascomycota; class Dothideomycetes; order Myriangiales; family Elsinoaceae; genus Elsinoe; species Elsinoe necatrix. Next base: position 2,161,285 of record JANZYI010000004.1, read on the forward strand.
TAATATATTTATTACTATCCGATGTGTCTCTATAAGAAGTCTTACACCTATAGAACAATCATTACGCCTTTATGTTGTCGTTAAAGTTACAGAGATTTATATAAGAAAATGCGGAGTACTAAGACTGTAATAGCTACTACCCGAAGAGGTATAGTACGTAATAGGGTCGATCGAACTTAGCTTAGCGCGTGACATATCTTATCCTATAAGGCTTAGCGCGTAATAGCTCTACTCTAATAAGGTTTAGCGTGACCTAGATCACTATAAACTCACTAAAGACATATATAGGGAAGAGATAATGTCATTTACTTGTTTTTAGGAGTACGTTAATAAATACTAGAAGCGTATTATTGTAAACCTACTATAACTATCGTCCTCTTTACTCTAATATACCTCTAAAGTAAGGACGACTAAATTCGGAGGATACTAGCGAAGCTTCCGTTCTCCGACAACGAGAACTAGCCTAAATAAGGCAGTAGCGTCGACGCTATAAGTAGAGACAAAATAGAGTATAACGTCCTATAACGCTTCCTTAACTATAACAGGGCGAATAGATTATTAATTTAAGCACTATATAAGACTAATAGGCAGTAGTAACCTTAATATAACTTAGACTTAGAGTATAAGGTATTATATTACTACTAGACCCTTATAATATACTACTATAGTAGGAAGTAATACCTATCGATAGGTATAAGACGCTATACTAAGAGGATATAGTACCGCTACTAGCTTATAGGGAAGCTAACGCTATAAACTAGGAGAGAGAGACTAGCTAGTTATATAATAGTTAGAGAAGGAATCGCTCGAATTAACGCGAGATAATCTATTACTTCCGCTCTCTACTACTACTAAGTTAAGTCGTTCGGGATAGTAACGAACATTAAGGCCTAGCACCGAGTATAGGTCTAGCCTTAGTAAGTAATTATAGTATAATACTTACTAGTGTTTCTCCTACGAACTTAGTATAAGGAGAAGAGGTAGACGAGTAAGAGAGTAATAGCGTTATAGGTATAGACGAGTATATAATACGACGACTATATAACTATATAGAGATAGACGTTAATATTAATATACGAGAGAATAGGTAGAGTAACGAAATCGTAACGGACGTTATAAGCGATATATTAAGGGATAGTTAGTAGCTAGGAGAAGGCTAGTAGGTATAGTTACTATAAGGAAGTATAGTAGGCTTAGACGAGGAGTAAGTGTCGGCTCTAGACTATACGCTCGGAAAGCTCTTCGAGTAATTATATTATAGCTACTATAGCTATTTATAGACGGAGCACGAGTAAGAGTTATAGGACTATATAGAAAGTGTATAGGATAATTATAATAGACTAGACTAGCTTTTTAACGACCCTACGTTTCCCTTAGTATTACCTCTCTCTAGTTTTCTAACTAAGGATAGACTCTATTAGTAGAGAATACTAACCGCGGAGAAGTAGTAGACTATATTCTATAGCGTATAGCCTAGGCCCGGTGTCTAAGCCGGGTATACTATCTAGTGTCTAGCTAATAACTACTTACTACCTAACGATAGACTAGTCGTACTAGACTACGTATATCTCTATTAAGAGCAAATACGACCTATTAAGTCATAAGTAGCCTACGATATCGACTCGTTTCTAGGCTTTACCTCTTTACTAGTAATAGCCTAGTAAGGAATATAGTACTAACCGGCACCTCTTAGTAAGTAAAACCTTAAGGCGGATAATTACGTACGAGCGCCTATCTATATAATAGTCGAAGTAGACGCCGAAGGCGAGTATATAGAACGAGTAATAATAAGTATACTCCGTGATATACTATACTTCTAACTAGAATACTAAATTCTACTTAGGGTAGGGTAGAATTCTTTTATATAGGTAAAGGTTAGGGTATAGGGGCTAGGTGGAATTTTTAAGTTAACCTAGGGTAGAATAAAAACCATTTCTATTATATAGCTATTAGATTATTAGAAAACTAGGGTTTAGGGTTAGGGTTAGGGTTAGGGTTAGGGTTAGGGTTAGGGTTAGGGTTAGGGTTAGGGTTAGGGTTAGGGTTAGGGTT